>VZTH01018763.1:0-115007 GCA_013397815.1 Aleadryas rufinucha
GGCGCGGAGGCGGCGGCAGAAGCCCGGCGCTGCGCTTGGCCACGGCCCCGGCCCCGGCGTTGCCCGCGCTCTCTCTTATTCCGGCTTTATCCCCAAATGTCAGGCGCTGTCGGGAGCGGCCCCCGCCGCGTCGCGGCCCCGCGCAGGGACGGAGCCCGGCCCCGCGCCGGGCCGCCCTCCCCTGCAGAAGCCCACTTCATGCTTGTCACCTAAATTGAGGATCCTTTTTGTGCCGGGAGGGGGGCGAACATGGGCATTTCAATCACTAGGACATAATATGGCTCTGCTAGAAGTCTGGCAACAAACAAAGAACAACAACTATTGGTTTGCATCAACTTTTGTCAGGCATTCAGCAGGCATCCAGAAAGGCCTGAAGTGGCTTAGTGGCAACAATGTGCATTTCATAGCTACAGCATGAAAATCCATCTCCATGGAAACGGGTAGTAAATGCTAACATGACATGCTGAGTATAAATATTGTGAGGGTTATAACTCTTGTATAAATGGCCCAGATAAATGTCCCCCTGTTTAGGAATTACAACAAAACATGTTATTTCATGCTGCAGCCCTCGCTAGCTCCCAGAGAGTCCTCCATGGCCCGGGCACTGTGCATGGGAATAACCCAAGGCTTGCCCGTGCGCTGCCGCCATCCCGCCCTCGTGGGGCTGGGGCTGCGGCACCTTTGGGGTTTTCTCGTGCCCGGTGCAGGGAGCCCATCCACGGGCTTTGCCTTTCATTTCTACACAAAATAAACCACCCTGTGGTAGCTGTAGTTGTAGATCGGTGAAACTTCTTTTTCTGTAGGTAGTAACACCTTGCATATTTTTGTTAATTAGTAAAGAATGTAGAATAGTCTTCAGGCTACCTAAAAAAACATTATTTGGCAATGTAAATATTTACATTAGTTGCAAATAAAATGTACCCTCTAAGTTCCCAACTTTAGTTTCTGTAAAATAAAGAATTGTACTTAGTGACCTAAAAAGCAAGATCAGAGACTATTGCTTTGTAAAACAAAACTACTTTTCTAACTGAAAACAGAATTGTTACTGCTTCAGAACTTCCCATATTACCAAAAGCGTCCAATTGTAGAGGGGGAAAATGGGGTATCCAGGCTGCCGAGCAATAAAAAGATATCAACATGTTGGCCTTTGTTGAATCCCAGCACCTAGTGTGACATGACATGGTGCCCTGCTGTGTGTGCCCCCGAGGACTGACAGCGGCAGCGGCTCACGGGAAGGGGAGGGGAGACACGGTAAATCAAAATTTGTTTTCTCTGAGATTTTATTAGCCCAAAAGAGCAAACATGTGAAACTGTGCTGACACGGATTGTGTGCCCTTTCAGAGCTGGAGAAATATTCGTTTATGGTAGCTAGAGGATAAAAATAGCTGTCTGTCCGTGCAAGTGGCCCTGGGCTGTGCAGTACAGAGGGTCAGTTTTATTCATCAGGGTGAGGGGAGTGAAGCCATGAGCGAGCTGTGCGAGGCAACTGCAGCGAGAGGACACAGCCGATGCTGGAACACCGGGATGGGAAATGCCTGTGTGCTCAGTGAGCATGCCTTGGGGTAGTGAGATGGAATGGAATCGGTACGGAGGAAGACAGAGATCAGTAATATCAGATGCTTTTTGTTATCCTGAGTCCTATTTACAGATATCTGGGAAAAATAAAAAAAGGGAGAATAAAGTTTACTTAAATATCTCAGTTCCTGAAATTTGCCTTAAATAGATTTTTCTGTACGTAGTAATGTAATTTTAAAGGTCAGATTTCTCCAGAACTCCCAGGACTATAATCAAGCGCTGTGTATATATCTTTGGGAAAATGGTGTCTCATCTTTCTAATGAAAGCAAGCTTCTGATGGGTCAGATATCAGACCTTACACCTTTCCCTGGGTCAGGAATGATTGCTGCCCATCCTTGGATGAGGGCATTTCACATTAGGGGGAAGGGTAAAAACAGTTTTTCTTTTTCTTTTTTCTTTTTATTTTTTTAAGAAAAAATGTTGGCTGTGTGAAGCTACCCCTATGCTTGGAATGTTACAGCAAGTCCTGGGGGAGGTGGATTAGTAGCCCAAGCCCAGTTTGAAGTAGTCAGAGGTGCCTGATAAATGTAATTTATCACAAAAATATCATGAGTATGTCAGTGGGATAAGCTGGGCATGTATTTTGGTCTCTTTTTAAAGAAGGAATTTAGCACATTCTTGCATGAGTACATCCTGATGTTTTGAGTTAATGCAAAGTACTTATTTTGCTAAAATTTAGGATTTTGAGGGTCAGGTGCGTTTGATGGCAAGGTTTTTAAGCAAAAAAAATCCAGAGCAGTGGCACCAGGGAAGGCTGGCTTTCTCAAGCCCAAGTCAAGCAGAATCTTTTTGATTTTAATTAGAACTTTGCCAAATTGTTGCACTTTTGGAACCTTATACTTACACTGTGGGGTTTTTTTCTTTAAAAGAAGTTTTCTTTCTGACAGACTGAAACCTTCAGAATGAAAGTTTTTTTCAAAAATAGAAGGCTTGTGGTAGTTGTATTTTGGTTCTTTGCTTAAATGAACTTACTTATTATATCACTCATAACAGTGCTTTCTGCTACAAAATGTTAGTATTTATAAATACTACATTTCTTTTCCATTTGTGTATTTCCTTCTTTTTTGTGATTGTGCTTTTCTGGTTTGTTTTTCTCTCACTGCCCAGTGTTATATAACGATTTGCCCTAGTTATTGCTGATAGTAAAAAAAGATATGTTATGAAAAATAACTGTTCCAGGATATGTATTTCATATGTAAGCAATGCATATAATTTAGAGAAAGATCTGTATTCCTGGTTTAGTTTTGGAAATAAAGGCTGTAAAAGAGGTTTTTGTTCAAGGGACCAGATAGCAAACACCCACAGCTGCTATTTCATAATTTTTCATTAATGCATTCTAAGTTTTGCTTACGGTGAGAAAGAGAAATATTCAGGCTTTTGTTCTTTTAGATGTGTCAGGTGTTGTTTTAGCATCACTTTTGGATGCTTATATTAAAAAGGACCCACCATGTATTTCTGTTCTTCGTCTTTGAGTCCTTTCTTGTCGGTGACTGGGCTTGGTTTTGCTGTGCAGTCAGCACGGAGCAACACGTCCCTCGCAGGAAGGAAAGAAAACCCCATGAAGCCTCGGTGCTGTGGGGAAGCCTTCCCCTCTCCAGATTTTGGGAATGCTTTCACGCGAGGGTAGCACTGAGGCTGATGTTTCCCAGTTCAGTTGCGTTTTAGATTCAAACTACAACAAAAGCTTCCCGTCAGTGAGTGTCCCTTGGTTTTGTGACTGTTCTTTCTCGCAGAGCACGGGCTGTGGAATGTGTTGGGAGCCCGGTGCAGGAGGCACCAAAGCTCCCGGATTCTGCTGCACGCACGGTGGACAATAGCAATCCGCTAACGGCAGGATTTGATGTGTTTCCAGTTTTCCTGTTTTATTTTTAACGGAGGAGCTGTTCCGCTCGTGGGTGCAGTCGTGCAGCGCTGTGAGCTCAGCAGAACCGCGTGGATCGGGGGGTGCCTCCAGCTGCCCTCGCCTTGTGCTGGACGGGCACTGGTCCTTGTGTGCGGGTCACTAGGAAACAACACAGAAACCAGGTGAAACTTAGAGACAGGAGAAGCCTAAGCACATGCCCAGGACATGGAGTAATGATTAAAGTTATGTCATCCACTAAAAATGCTTTTCAAGCTCACTGAAATACTCTGGCATTTTTTCTGAAAATCCCACCAGCCCTGCACCATCGGCCTCATCAGCCCCGTACGAAATCCTCGGTACGATCAGACTTTTGCGGCATCCCGGAGCGGTCCCCGGAGCGGGAGCGCTGAGGAAATGTGGCTTTTACTGCAGCGGTGACGTCAGCAGAGTGGCCGTGCTGGGGCCGGGCCCCCGCGGTCCCCCGGGCCGGCGGGGCTCCGGCCCCGCGGGGGGCAGCGGCCCCGGCCTCAGCGGCACCTCGGCAGCGCTGGCCGCGGGCCACCCGCTGGGCCGGGGCTGGGCTGCCCCAGTGCTGGCGGGGATCCGGGATGGAATGTGTTTTGAGGATTTGGGGAGACATTTTGGTTTGCTGCTGCAATCACTGTAACATTGGACAAAATAATTACGACGGAAAGACGCGATTTGCGCTGATCCGTGGCAGACAGCGACAGGGAAGATCTTTGTGCAGTATAGGCAATATGCAATTAAATTAAGGAGTATAATTTATAATGCTTTACTACTACCCTGAGAAAAAAATAATCATAGATGTGAAATACAGTGCAAAAATTTCTTCACTTATAACAAACAGGAATATTTTGCATTCTGTCTAGAAACTGAGTCTGTTATTTTTTGGTCTAAACTTTTGAGGTAGTTCAAAGGCATACATCCCCTTTCCAACTATCAATAATATATCATGATAAAACGGCTGGATTATAATGTCTCTTTTTAAACTAATTATGTTATTAGTGTACTTCAAGGGTAAATACACACCCCTGTCAGTTCCCTCCGTTTTGGAGCAGCCTGTAAAGCCTGGTATCTCCTAAAGTGCTCACTGCTCTGGTGAACCTGAAAGTATGTGGAGGGGGGGCATATTTAGCCAGCGGTTGCTTCATTTGGTCGGATATCTGGGCATAAATATTCGGGAGAAAAAGGAGTATGCTTTTTCTAACGCAGCTGTGATTTTTATTTTTCATTCCAGACAAAATTTGGATTTATACTAAATCTGCTATTTCTTGCAGTAGCAGGAGTTGATTTAATTTTATTTAATATCTCTTTCTTCTGCAATGGCGAGTGCAGCAGATGAAGGGATTAGAGGAGACCTGAGCCCCCTGCGTGCTCGGTGTGGAGGCCAGCGGGAGGTCTGGGAGGTTCCGGCGCTCAGGGGACGCCCGGGGCCCTCCCGGCTGTGACGGAGCTCTCGCCGGAGCCGCCGCGCTGGGGCTGCGCAGGCACAGGGACCCCGAGCGCCCACCGATGGCTCCGGCGTGGCTCAGCGGGGCGATTTCGGGGCGAGAGGGAGGCCTCAGCGAACACTTGGCGTTTGTTGTCACCGCCGGGCTGGGAGCGGAGCCCGCGCCTGCCCGCCGTGCACGGAGCTCCGCGGGGCTCTGGGGAGGACGTGGAGTGTAAATAGAGCAGCAACATTTCATGACAAAACTAGAAAAGGGTTTTACACTGCTCGGGCCGGTTTGGACCGTGCCACGAGTTGCATAAAATGCAGAGTCAGAGAAAGGCTGCGGATTTTAAGCCCCAGCAAGATGGAAAAAGGCCGCTGCTGTGTCCTCTGTAGAAGGTGTACAAGGGCAAATGACAGACTTGCAAAAAACAGGGAAAGATTCTTCTCTCTGCATACAGCTTTTTTTCCCACATAATGAGTTGTGTTAATGCTCAAGTGAGGTAAGAACCAAGCAAATAAATAAATAAAATGGTGAAGTGACTTGATCAGCAATCTCCAGTAAAGGTAAACAAACCAGGTATTGCTCTGGGATGGTTTGGTGTGGTAGGAAGGGGTTTTGGCATGATTTGGGATGATTACATTACTCACAAGGCAAAGATTGACTCATAATGAAATGACAGTTTCTTGTTCATTGCAGAACATAAAATTTCCACATTTGTTTTGAAACAAAGGACAAGATTACTTCTAAGTAACAATGTGTTGTGAGCCCCAACAGCTGAGTCTGCTGCAGTCAAATGAGAGAGGAGAACTAGAGGAGTCTGGAGATAAATGGGTGCAATTAGGAACAGAATTTTCCTTTCTCCAGGTGAATTGAAATAACTAAATGAAGTGGGCAGGAAGTTTTTATTGAATATCCACCTTGCGGACTCCGTAGTTGTGGTTTGGTATAGCCAAAGCTATGAATGAAAACCGATTTTTTTGATAAAAAAGTATTAGAATTTATTTAGAAAGCAGAGGTGTTTTCTGAGTTATGGTATTTTATAAAATGTAACAGGGAGATAACCTCATTTTGCAGCAGTAGGAGCCTTAAGAGCACTGGTTACACTTGGGAAGGAGACATCACTTTTCTCCATTAGTAACTAAGTAAAAAAAATACATTAACAGCTTCACATCTAACTTAAAATAAATGTTGAAAGTCAAGCTAGACTTCCGAGTCTGAGAGGAGAAGGTATAAAAGAGAAAAAAATGGAAATACTCGTAAGGTAAAATGAGCCTGACTTTTTGTTTGAAATGCAGCGTTAGTGCTTCTAACATGCATGCTAATATAGATCTGGCTCTTCAGTGCCTTGTTCAGGCAAATTATTCACTGGTTTCAGAAGCCTCTTTAAATTCAATATAAAATTGAGGAAGATACTTGACTTTTTTTCTTTTTAAAAAAAAATTATTTTTGCATATCAACCTTACATTTACTTTACATTCCTGGACTTGCTTTAGCTAGACTTATACTTCTTAAATGACATACTGCCTTACCCTTGCTTTGCTCCTTGGCACACCCGCAGCTGCTCTGGCCACACCGTGAGAGCCGTGTCCAGCGGCCGTGGCTGCTGCAGCCCTGGCCCAGAGACAGCCCCTGGCACCAGCGGCACTGCCGGGAGCAGGGTGGGGGGACAAGGGCTCCTGCCCCTGGGCCTCAACAGGCTGCTCTCAAAACAGCCATTTTGCAAAATAGACTCTGGTTGTTAAAAAACAGATCACTGGTAACTGTTTCCTTCCTTTGTAAGACCAATGCTTACCCCGAGTAGATGCACTGCCACGGCCCTTTCTCGTGTGCTGAATACACCTCGTAAGTAGAAACACCGTGTGTGGTATATTGCACAGTTCTATCACAGATTATTTGGCAGCAAAACCCCTAAAATGAAGTATTTGAGGTCACCACTGAGTATCCTCTGTCCCAGGAGGGTGTGATGCTGAGGTCAGCGTTGCCAGTGGCTCGCAGGGTCTGTCGCACTGGGACCCCAGCGGCCGGGCCCAGCCCACCTGAGCACGGCTCTTCACCTCCCTCTCACAGAGGGGGGTTTTACCTTTCAAAAACTATTTGCCTGTGGGCAGAGAACAAGTAGACTTTTCTGAGATTGTATTACAGTAAAGGAATTGTTAATGTGACTAATTTCAGTTCGTTATTTTCTTGGGTTTGAAATTTTACAGTGATCCTCCTCACAGATACAGCAGACCTGCTGTGGCACAGATTGATTAAATTGCTATCAGCATAAACAAGGTATAGCACATTTCTTCGGGACTTGATAAGGGTTTGTGCTCTGATTCTCCTGTAACAGGCAAATAACACACTTGTCATATAGGTCATTTGCTTTGCTTCCAAAACATAATATTTTCTTTAATATGCCCAAAATTTTCCTCTGCAAACATTGACATGAACTTGTGAACATGCAACTGCTATTGGCTTCAGTGAGAGCCATCCTCGCTCATCAAAGGAGGGAATTTGGCTCTTGATTTTACTGCAATCAGTGTTTTATTTATAATGTACAAGAGTGCACGTGCACTCTCCCAGTAAGAGCTGATGGGATTTATGTGCACATGCTGAGGACCAAATCCTCCCGGTAGCTGTTAGGAAGTTTACTTTCACATGCTTGTCCCTTGGTGTAACCTGAATCACCATTCACTGATGACAAAAACAAAACAAAACCAAACTAAGAACAATCGTCTACATCAATATTTTTTTTTGCAGTTGTTACTTTCATCGTGCTAGTATTATGATAGGGAGCAAGCAAGCTTGAATTTGCAGACGAAACTATGAGTATAGTTTTAAAGCATTTCTGGTTACAGCCGGGAATTACTGTGCTTGAGAGAAGCTCCACTGCTCTTTACAGGCTGGCACTGGTGCATTCTTGTGTCGGTGAGGGAGCACGTGTGCTGCAGCCTGGGGATGGGGACAGTGTGGTGGGGACAGCTCTCCACTCCCAGCAGAGGAGCTCGGCAGGGTGCAGGGCTCTGCTGGCGCAGCGGGAGCCGAGGGCCTCGGCGGCTCCGTGGGACTGGACCCTTGGGCTGTGGCACGGTGCCTGCCAAAGCTCATCAGTGAGAGAGGCCAAGTTCTCCTTAAACACCGACCCCCAGAACAATTGTATCCAACCTGTGGGATCCTGGCCTTCAACAGAACCAGCGTGACAACAGCTTGCATTTTCTGTCGCCTGATAGCACATTTCCTTACTTCCCAATGGAAACAACTTCTCTCTGCTCTGTTTTTTTTCCTCTCATGTCACAACATTAATCTTATGTCAGGGGGATGTAGGTGCATTTGCTGAGGTTTCCTTTGATAGTGCATATCAAATGAGACAAATGTTTAATTTGGTGTCATAAAAAGAGGTTTAGTAGCAAATCACAATAAATCACTGTAGAAAATCATGAAACCAAAACAAAAACCTCAAAACAAAACACGGAAATGATCACAGAAGAGGTGAGCTACCAGGGTCAGGGGGATACCTGGTACAGTGAGGTCCAGCTGTATGTGACAGTCTGGGAACCCCAGCACTGTTCTTAAATATTCAGGATCTCCTGCAGATTTTTCTTGGTAGTTGATGCTCTGTGGTGACCCATCTTGAGCACCTTGGCTGTGTCCCTCTGTGGTGCTGTGTCCCTCTGTGTGGTGCTGTGCCCTGGGTCTGTGGCAGATGATGGCCAGGAGCAGGCCCTCTACCAGCTTAGGAGCCTCATCCCAAACTTTTGAATGGTCACACAGAAGAGATGTACTGGGTGCTGTGGGGGGCAGTGGGAAGATAGTGGGCAGAGGGAGGAAGGGTTGAGCCAGCTCCCTGGGTTCCACTGTGGCTGCCCAGGCTGGAGCTGGCCAGGCACCGTATATCAGTCCCACCAGCTGAATGATGTGCTCAGGACACTGGAGCTGTGGTGGTGTGGCTGGTGGCTCACAAGGGCCCAAAGCCACGGGCTGTGGTGGATGGATGGCAGCTGCCATGGGGGAGCAAGCTGGTGCTCCCTGCCTGTGTGGGGTCATGCAGGTTACCTGTACAGGTGGGTCTGCTGGTCTTCCAGCATTTCTGACCTTCCAGAAAAGGAAGAGCTGATCCTTCCCCCTCCTCCACCCCACTGTTAATAATCATGGTTTGCAGACCAAATATCTGTTCCATGAATGTTTGTGTGAACGTGCAAGCTCGAGTCAGTACCTGTCATCCCTCTGGAGCCCTCCTCGAGGAGCGGCGTGAGCAGTGGGCGCAAGGGCTCGGGGGGCTGGCAGTGCATTCCCCAGCAGCCAGGGACGTTCCCTGCGCAGAGGGGCTGACGCTGCTCGGCAGGCCCCGGGCGGGGGCTTGAGCCAGCAAATCCCTGCTCCCAGTAGTGCCAGTGGAGCCAATTGCCCCAGCGTGCAGCAGCTTGCAGTGTCACGCAAGGTCAGTTTACCTGACAGCAAGTGCCTAGTGAGAGCTCTGTGGAGCTGCTCACTGCGCTTTCTGGGGATGTGGCTTTTCACAGGCCTAAGCTCTTCACCCACCCTAAGCAGAAGTCGCAGTTTAACATCAGGAGTTGTCTCCACATTTGGATCTCAGCATGGGCTTCATCTGGTGATAAGAAAAGTTTCCCCTATGGAGTTTGACCCTGTGGGGTCAGTCCCACTCACACTGGAGTCGATACAGAACGTGTGGTGGGGCCCTATGTGAATGTCAGCACCAGCAGTGAGGCTGGATATTGTTGAGCGTGCAAATAGTGCAAAAATACAAATGGTAAAACAATTCGAGGGAAGAAATGGCAGTGTAATGTTGCAGCGATGCTATCTCTGCTCGGCATTATTGGTTTGAACCTGCCAGGCTCAGTGCTTGGAGCTGCAACAAACAACTGATTCAGCTGATGGGAGCAGAAAGTGTTAATAACACTGACAGCTACTTTGGTAATGGAGGAACAGGCGGATCCTACTACCAGGGATTCCCGCTGCGCCCCGGCTGCTCCTGGCCAGAGCTGCTGTGGAACAAAGTTCCACGGAGGAGGCAGAGTTTGTATTTCAGCGGCGGCTTTCCTTCATGTCCTGCGCCGGGGCTGCAGGGGCATGCGTGACCTTTGTGGGGTCCCTGAACTTGTGTGGGGCTGTGCTGAGCTGCAGGGAGCCGGCGCTGCCCTGGGGTGCCAGCTCCCGGCAGCTCCTTCGATCTTGCTGCCCCGGCCCCGCAGCCCATGCTGGGGCGAGTTCCCAGCATGGTTTTGTGAGTGTAGAATAAATTAGCCATGATGGCGCCTGCATTAATTTTATGTGGGAGAATCCCCAGAGATTCCAGAGCAATTACAGGGAGTGCAGTCTTGCCCAGTGCAGCGTCCTCCCCATCCTGCCGCTGTTCCCCACAGAGGGAAGCAGCAGCAGGAGGGGACAGGAGGGCTGGGTGCTGCAGGGCTGGTACCTGCAGCATCCTTCGTGGCAAAGCCAGTGAGGGGTGGTCCATGGTCCCACTGCACTCCACAGCTGGCCCAGGGTGCCGGGACTGAGCGGCAGCAGCGCTGGAGCTCGCTCAGCTGATGTGTCCTACAGAAAGGCTGGAACACAGGCCCAAGGCAAGTGTGCTGTCTTGGCTCCGTTCATGTCCCTCGAACACTGCTTGTCTTGAGTAATTGCAGCCTGTCCCATTTGTGGCTTTTTTCTTAAAAAATCAGCTCATACTTTGGCAGGGGTTTGTCTGAGCACGTAGTGGATACATTCAATGACAAGAGTTATAACATTCAATTTGTTGGATGCCACAATTAAACCTCAGGTTTTTCACCCAACCATCTGAAAGCTAATCAGACAGGAAAACACACAAACAAGGGCAATCCATGGCCCCGGATCCCAACAATGTGATTTTCATCACTTTACCAGTCTTTGGGGAGTCTTCAGCTTCCATCTGGAAGTACCTTCAACCCTTTCCACCTACAGATCTTGAAATAGCTATAACAGAGAGAAAACCAAAATTACATGGAGTTTATTGCCATTTCAGAAGCAAAAAAGTGTTTGAAAAAGTTTATTCAGGAAGCCAAGGGAAGTTAAGTGGGAGACATTTGCCATTTCATCAGTCTGTTGGTGATAGCCATTCATGTCATAAATGGCTTGTGTCATTTGATGCCAAAAATAACACTATTTTCCTCCCCAAAGGCCTATAGGGTTTTTTTGCAATAAATGTTTATTTGTTAATAATATACTTTAAACAGTCCAGCCTTGACCTCAAGTCTCCAAAAGAATCCATCTTCTCTCTGAAAAATCCTGCAAAGTTTGTGTAATTTTTTCTGGGAAGGTGTAATTGATGGCGCAGTGAAGGGCAGTGTGTTTGCTTTAACTACTGCAGCTGCGTGGATTAACTGTTTATAAGGGCCTACTGTGCTTTGAATGGCGACTTGCTTAGATTTCAGGCTTTAGTTGACAGCACTTCCTAATTGTTCCTTGGATTTGCTTAAGTTCAATCAGTAAAAATAAATTTCTGCACTGAGCTCACCCATCGTTCTTCCCTCATCGCTGCTTCAAAACCTTTGAAATGCTCGTTTGCAGGAGTTTGATTCCGTGGATCACCCTGCAGCCTGGAAATGGGGGTGACCAGGATAGGGGCTGAACTTGTTCCATGTCTCCTGTTGATTTCAGAAAAATGTCAGAGGAATTTGGGTGCCGAGCAAATAACCTGTATGCAAATATTTTTGACAGGCTTTCAGTGTACTAATGGGAGTCTCTGGAGTCGAACACAGAACTGACAGATATGAAATGTGATTAAATATTCAAAAATGTAACAAAGGATTCTGTAAATATCCATGATATAGAAACTGCTGGTTTGAGAGAAAATAGTAAGTAAGATAATTAATTTATAATATGTTGCACTGTTTTGAAATTGCCCTGCCAAAAGCTGGAGCTGGATTTCCACTGGCAAAGTGTTTGTGGCATGCCAGTGACATGTGAGCAGTACCACAGTAAGGCAACAATTGTCTCTTCACTGAATCACCAACTACCACTGATTTAACCAATGTTTAATCACATTTTTCAGCTGTTTTTGTTCTGCCGTCAGCCACTCTGATCTTTCTCTTACGATTTTTCATGTGAACTTTCACTAAACAAGCAAAGTATTAAGGCATTTGTCAGATATTTTTTTGTTAGTCCTTAAATGAAAATGTGGTTTTCTAGAACTCTGGAGGACTTATTTCCTTTAAGATCATCTGAGTTATGGGAGAGAGTTACACATTTAATTTCTCAAAGCATTTCAGCTCCCAGTGCTAGTTTGTTTTCAGTTCGACAGGCACTTGGATAAAATAAAGAACAGTATGTATAAAATGAATGGAATTCATTTTTTCTTTGAACATCTCACATTTGTGGAGCTAAATTATTTGGATAACATGGACACTCAGGTGCTTTGTGTGAAGCTTATCTTAGTGGGACTCCATAGCAATAAATGGCACTAGTTGTTTGCTGAGAATATGTTTGTAGTTTATTAATTGTAACAATTATATGATGCTTTAAAAATCTGTATTTTGAGAATCAAAGCTTCTGGCTCGTGCTGTGCTCCCACATTTAGAAGCTCTCTAATTTTGCTCAGTCTCCTCGAGTGAAATTTACAAGGCAAAGTTTCACACACAACTGGTTGAAGAACTGGGGCCTTCAGGTGCCCCAGCTGTGTGGTAAGTGATCATTTACTTCCCAGGGGCGTTTTCTGGGGCAGTCTGGGGCACAGTAACCCGAGCAGTTTCTCTCCTGTACCGGCAAGGGTTTGGCTGTTCACAGAACCACAGGATGGGTAAGGCAGGAAGGGACCACAGTGGGTCACCTGGTCCCACCTCCCCGCTCAAGCAGGGTCATCCCAGAGCTCGTGGTACAGGACTGTGTCCAGATAGTTCTGGAATACCTTCAGTGAGGGACACCCCACGCTCTGTCTGGACAATCTGTTCCAGTGCATGGTCACCCCTGCAGGAAGGAAGTTCTTCTCGTGTTCGGGTGGAACCTCACATCCATCTGTTCCTGCCTGCTGTCCAGGGCAGACACACACGGGTAGGCTCATGCCCTGGCTGCACAGCCGTGCAGGTGACCCGGCTGCAGGGTGTCCAGGGACAGAGGCAGTGTGGCCTCCTCCTCTGCACCAGGGTTTGAGGTCTGTCCTGTCCTGTCTTGTCCTGTCCTGTCCTGTCCTGTCCTGTCCTGTGCTCCTTCTCTCTCCTAGAAGTGAATCCTGTGCACACCCTGAGTGTGTCCTCTCAAGCCTTCCTCAGGCAGGGGAGTGCCGTGCTGCCAGGGCTCCTCTGGTCCGGCTGGCCTGGGTGATGCAGGCTGACCCTGACCCGCTACTGGCCCAGCCCAAAGCGTAGCATGGGGGGCCCAGAGGCTGCAGAGGGCACATGGGGTGCAGACACTAACGCTCCCCAAACTGCCCCTCCTGGCTCCGTGAAGTTTCCCCTGATTCATTCTCAGGTGAATCATGCTCTCAGCATCAGCTGCCTGTTTGTGAAACTGAAAAGAAGCAATCTGAAAGTGAAACAGTCACATTACTGAGGCTAATATGGATTTGCTCCTATAGGAGGATGTTAAAAGTCCCTTTGTTGTACAGAGACTGAGCTTTACCATGTTTTAGTCTTTTTGTCAGCTTTCTTTGGTATTAAATCAAGTGACAAAACATTTAACTTCATCCCTGTGCATGGGCACTCGTGCTAATTAATTCAGTAACTCTTTTGACCTCTGTTTAAAAGATCACAACTGGTGCTGTTCCTGCCCAGACACCACCATCCCTCTGCACCCTCGGTTGTTCATGTATTTAAAGCGTGGCTGTGGTGGGGATGGCTGGCATCCGTATGCTGTTTTATTCTTGTAGTAGCAAACATTAAGAAAGTTAAATGGACAAATGAATAAGAGAAAGAGTAGAAAAGCCAAGGAGCAATTAAATGTAACTTTTCATCATGAAAAGGATTTCACTGGTTTATCTTCTAATAAGATTATGTCACCGACACAAGTACCTAGGAGCCCGTGATTGACAGCCTCCTGTACTTTTATCAGGCAGTGTGACACTAAACCTCGGGGCCTTTTGTCCGATAGAGTGAGCTCACGGAAACTTGCCGTCCTAATCCCCTTATTCATGTCAGGCACAGAAAAGAAGTTCTGATCAGATGGCATCTTACAACAGTGTCACCTCCACCCCCTTGGTGCTGGATGGACATGGGACATGGGACGCTTTGTTCCCCGGCTGTGCCGTGCTCCTGCCTGCGGCTCTGCAGCCCCGCTCCTGGGGCCGGGCTCGCGTGTCCTGCCCAGCGCTGCCCTGCACGATGCTGCCCGGGGGAAGCTGCGTCTGCAGGGCAGGATAATCCCAGAGAGATGGTAGGATGATTTACAGGCTATCTGATTTTGTTTATATTCTGTTTTTATTTCTCTGAAGAACGTGAGGCCTTTAAAGGAAATACTTCCTTTTGTGTTGTGTCTGTAAGATCATGTAGTGAAATGTCTCACTGGGCTTCTTCAAACTTTGCACCCAGGCAAAAGAGTAAGTGGAACTAAACCCCCTATCTTTTCAGAAGCATGGGATCAATGTTGTAGAAGTCAGCAATCGATCCCAGTGCTGGTATTATAAGTTTCATAGCTCCAGCCCTTTCTTAGTTGTAGGAATTCCTTTGTGCGTATCCCTGCAGTAACCTATTGCAAATAGCGGTTCCCTGTGGTGCTTTATTTACTTGTCCAACTGTTTGGAAGTCTGTTAGTCTAAAGATCAGATGCTCTGAAACAAATCTTATTACCTTAACCAGCTCTGCAAATTCTTCTTTCTCCATTTTTATTGACTTCTCTTCAGCTAGAACTAATACATGTGCAGCAGGTGGGCAAGTACATCTTTCAAAGTTTAGCCCCTCAGATTTAACATGAGAAACTATAAATCTTTTTGTTTTCCTTGGAAAATGTGGGAAACCACAGGTATTTGAAGAGTTGCCTCCTCAGTGGATTTGTGAAGTTTATACTGGTTGCTGTAATTTTTGAAACAGAAGTCTGGGAAATTTTGAAAGAATGCTGCATTCTGGGGCATAGTCTAATTAATTACTTTTTTCCTTGCATTAAGTATTTTTTCAGGCTGTAATCAAATGCAATGGAATGGGAAAGTTTTAAGATTTTTTTCTTTTCATCCAGCCTGGCACCACTGGCAGAGAAACTGCATCAAACTTCCTCCAACTCATCTGCTACAAGCTGGTTCCGTCAGCACTACTCACCAGCCCTCATTTGAGAAGGCGTGTCCAGCTCCTCTGTATTTTTCATCTCTATGCACATTTTTAAAGTAATTTTAGATGTAAAAAGTCAGTGCTAATTAAATGTTTTAAGAAATCCTCCTTCAGGAATTCCCCTTTCTCCTCCCTGTCCCCCACCCCGGCTCCTGGCGACCTCGCGCTCCCCGGTGGGTGCTCACATCCCATCCTGGGCAGATGCTTCATCTCTTGTGGCACTTTTCTGCAGCAGATATCAAAGTCCTTTGCAGAGCGACCTGGCTGGGGTTCCTGCAGGCTGGGGCCTGTCCCAGGCACGCTTATCCCTGGGACACACAATTTCTTCCCATGTCTTCTTAGGACCAGGCTGCCCCAGGAGCCGGGATGGGAACGTTCCCATGTCTGGGCTGTGCGGAGCCATCCGCTGCTGCTTTGCCTGCGTTTGTTTTTCCACTGCAAGCACCAGCAGCTGCCAACATGAAGTGCAAAAGGGAGCACACACAGGATCTGATTTAAAAAAACAGCACACAGAGGAACCTGCAAGGCTGCGGCTTTCCTGCAGCAGAGCACGTTTGCTTTGAGCAGCCAGCTCTGCCGGGATCTTGGGAGTGCAGTCTGGGGTCAGTTTGCTGTGGCCTCCGCAGCGCAGGCAGGGCTGGAGGTGCTCAGCTGAACACAGCATTATGTACCCTGGAAATCCGTGGGGCTGCTGCAGGAGTCCATAAATGTCTGTAAACTCCTCAGGTCAATTAACTGATAGGTGAATTGAGCAGACAGTGTGATGTCAGGGTGAGCTTGGGGAGAAGGTTCAGTAAAACTGTAAAGGGCATCAAAACATTGGCAAAAGCCTTGCTGAAACACAGGAGTGTTTAACACATCCAAAGTGTTACATGCAAGCAGAAGCGATGTGGTATGAAGCTGTGTGCCTGTCAGAGAAGGAGACTTCAGAAAGCATCTGAGATCTTGTTAGTATTGTGGGTTTGAACTTGAGGGCTGTTTACCCCTCCCCTTGGAGCTCTGCCAGCTGTGGTGCCAGTTTGGGGTGTCCTGCCCTAACACCGAACACGTCTCTTGCAGAAAGGTGTGGGAAATGCAGCGTGCTCTGCACCTTCCAGAGGGAACCAAACCTCACTGTGTGCCCTGGTGCTGCACACAACAGCTCCTCTTGCTTCCCTTGATGTGTCCTGCCCTTCTCTGAGCAAGAGGCTCAGTAAGCAGGGAAATAACCTCCACCCACAGTGAGTTTGGGCTGGTGTTCCTGCATTAGCAGTGCTTGATTCTCATTGAAAGAAAAATAACGTTTGTTTGGACCAAAAAAACCGAAAAAAAACCCCTTTGGGGATTGAATTTCAGAGCCTCCCTGCCTTACTCTCAGCCCCCTCTGAAGGCTGAAATGATTTGTGAGCCAGGGCCTGTGACCCAGGGAGGCATCAAGCAGCAGAGAAGGGAAACATTTGGAGTTCAGAGGGACAGTGGGTCTTGATGACCAGTGTAAGACAATGCAGATGTTTCAGATCATGAGGTCTCTGATGATGATGCGAAAATGCCCCTAACAGCCTCTGGGCTGGGGTCTTCTTTGCAGCCCTTTTTCCTTGGTATAATGTTGTCACATCTCACAGGATTACATTTTTAGGATTTATTGTGGAAGAATCTTGATGCTTATTGCTTTAGGTAATTCTGATGAGCAGGGTGGGATTTTAATTTCCCACTGGGAAGTGGGTTACTGCTCTGCCCCATGGGTGTTGGCAGGGGCAGGGGCACCCAGAGCAGTGGTGGTGGGGCTGGGCTGTGTGTGCTGCCAGCCCTGAGAGTGGCCCATGGAGGGTTGTCTGAGAGGACATGAGCCAGAAGAGCAAGAGTTTTTGGACAAGAGTCCAGCAATAATGGCATGTCCCATTGTCT
Organism: Aleadryas rufinucha; assembly: GCA_013397815.1. Classification (NCBI taxonomy): domain Eukaryota; kingdom Metazoa; phylum Chordata; class Aves; order Passeriformes; genus Aleadryas; species Aleadryas rufinucha. The sequence continues at coordinate 16,972 of VZTH01018763.1, forward strand.
TTTCTGATATAGACAGAGGTTTCCTGGAAGGAGGACAGGTTCTGGAATAAGGAAAGAAAAATATGGAGGAGGAGAAATCATTCAGGATCCTGACTCAGCAGTAGGTCTGTTACACATCTAGGCACTGACCACTGGCCATGTTGGCTCTGTCCAGTCCCAGCCTGCTGATCTTGGTGCTCCTGCCTTGGGAGGAGTGGAGAAGACCCAGTGAGGCAGCTCCCACCCTGCAGACAGGAGCTCTGGGACTTAGCCCTGGCACAGGGATTTGAACCTGCACTGCATCCAGGGCAAAGCATCCCTCAGCATCACTGCTGGGCCAAAGAGGCGTGCAAGTCTGGCACCCAGGTTTGTGAAAAAGTTGGCCAGAATTATGTACTGAACACGTGTACAAGCACCAGGAGAACAGTGGAGGCTGTGGAGCCCAAGCTGGAGAAACAAACTCTGATTCTATCTGGTCTAAAGCTTAATACACGAGAAAGAGCAGACAGCAGTGCTGTAGTGCCTGGGCGCACGCTGGTGTCTCTGCTGGTCAGAGACCATGTCCATACCCAAGCTCAGGGCAGGGCTTGGGTACCAGAGGCCCTGGGGGGCTTGAGGATGGCTTTATTCCCAGGCAGGAATCACAGTGAGACCACCCTGAGCAGCGAGGCAGGCGTGGGTGCAAGCACCTCACGCTCTCACCAGTCAGTCCCAGCACTGCTGGAAGTGACAGGGAGCACCTTTCCCTGATTCCATGGAGGGAAGCCCCATCCCACTCTGCCAGAGTATGTGAGCAGTGAGGCTGGGCCTGGGCTCACCTCACTGGGTCTGCTGCAGCCACTGCTGCACCAGCAAATATCAAATTACATCTGCAGTGAGAAAATAGGATACAGAATTTAAAATACTGTTTTGTTAAAAAAAAAAAGCCGACTGCCTGTTGGCCTGGGGGAGTGCGGAGGCTCTTCAAGGTCTTCCTGACATCTGTCTTGCTGGGAGGAGGGTGTGCCCTGCACCCACTGCAGGAGGGGATGGTGAAGGGGCTGCGGCAGAGCCGGCCAGAGCTGCTGCCTCCAGCGCGGGTGCCTGGCCCTGCCCGGCCCGCAGCAGGCAGGGCTGGAGCACCGCGCCCGCCAGGGCAAGGCAGCAGCAGCTTCGCATCTTGGCACTGCTGCGAAGGGGACTCTGGCTGGAACAGTTCCCGTGGACTCTGCCAAGCTGGAGCCTGGCAGAAGAGTGAGAATTTCCTAACTGTGACAAATGCCTGCCTGAAAAAAATATGTTTTTATTCATCAGTGGTGCGTTCAATTAGCCTGAGCTTTGGAAAAGCTGCCTCATCGCTCCAACAGTCTCCCCTGCCATTTGAACCACCTCTGCTGAGGAGAAGACTAGATAATGTTTTGCTTTAAAGAAGTTTAGGAACTGCTTATTTCTGGTATTTGCAGCCCAGCTTTGACTTCTGATGCTAACTGGAATGGGAACATGCCTTCTTGGTTGTGTTTGCTATCGAGAGCCAAGTTTTTTGGGCCTTTTGTATCGGATGGTAAGTTACTATTTTCTTACTGGGTATAGCTAAAAAAATGAAACCAGAACTTCTCCCCCAGAGAATTTCTGTCACAGGGGGTTTAATTAAGAAGCCACTTCTATGATCTCTTGTGACAGTGATAGAAGTAACTGTGTGATTTTGAAGAGGTGGCTGCCACCTCAGTGTGGTTCCCCACCAGTGGGACAGACACAGTTTTGCCTTTCGACTTTGGCATTCAGCATTTGGCTGATGATGGAATCCGAGCATGGCCTTTATTGTCATTATGGTTGAAGGAGCGTTGTTGCAGGCATAACTGGAGTTCTGTAAGCATATGCTGGAACATACACTTAAGATATTAAAAAGAGGTTTTCAATAACAATCGTGTTTAGAAACAAATGACCTTGGTTTTCCATTTCTGGGCTGTTCTGTGTGAAGCCAAATGATCACTGTTCCAGGGATGCAGTCTGCTGCATTGACTTTGGGGTTTCAGGCACGAGAGAAGCAAGCTGCCTACTTTAAAATGGTGCTGAGCTAGCAACAATGCTTCTGCCTCCAAAACAGCTCCACAAAGTACCATCTCTGGTAATCAGCTGATTTTTTTAGGTCATATGTAAATTAAGAACACATCTGCTTTCCATATGTCTCACATACACAGCTTACATATGTTTCTGGATGTATTATCTTAATCATATTTATTGGCCAAAGCAAAAAAAAAAAGAAAAAAATTTAAAAAATATTTTTGGATTCATAATATTATAAAATCAACAGCTATAAAGCAAATGAGTCATGTAGTGCACTGCAGTTACAGTGTACAATTGCAACAAGTATTTAAGGGCTGTATTTCTTCGCTGGATCAAAATCTATAGGCAACATTACTATCTCTCCTGTATTTTTGTCTAACAGAGATCTAAAGAAAAATTAATTACACTTCTCTGACTGATTGTTATTCTGCTGAAGTATGGTTCTAATCCTTATTAACATTCTCTAAAGTCATGCATGAAATATGACTTTTGCACCACACTCTGTGGCATATGTTTTCTCTTTCCAGTGTATTTTTCAAACTATCTTCAACCCTCACTGCTGTTCATTATTTTAAGATAGGTTTAAAGTTTGCCACAGTCTCAAAACTGATCCAGTACAGAGCATTGCAAGGAAAAAAAATGACACATCATTCTGCTCATGAACACAAATTGCTTCTGATTATTTAGCTTTGAATGTTCTCCTCATACTGTTTTTATTAAAAGCCCCAGTATATTTATTCTTGATAGTGTCTTCAATTAAGTTAAAAAGAGTCCCTTTTCTATAGCAGTATGTAAAGAAAATAGTTGTTACAACCGCAAAATTACCGAAAAAACCTGGTTCTAGTAAAGTACTACTTCAGTTCAACAACCACAGCACGAAGTTTGCTGTTTTCTTGTAAACTTTCCAGCCATTAGATAAAAAGTGTCTGTGTCTTCACACAGAGCTGCACCCTCACATTGTTTGAGGACAGTTGTTTTCCTGCAGGTTTCTGCAGAATGTGTGCTCCATTAATCCCTTTATCAGTGTTGGAAAATTTGTCTGTTTGGATATAGAGTGACTCTGGCCAGTGGTGAGTAGTTCTCTGCTCTAGGAACAGTTCTTGTAAGAAATTGCTGGAGGAGCCGGGCAGAGTGCTCCAGGTCTGCTCCTTGCCTCCCAAGTGCCGTTAATTTGAGCTGTGACAAGGGGAAGGAAAGTTGTTACAAGTGGGATCCTGTGACTCCTGCACACATTGCACACAGCTAGGAATGTTTTCCTTTTCCTTTCATAAAATGGCAATTTAGGAAAATGGTCTAAGTTTAGCAGTTTCTGTATCTTCTGCTCTGTTGGTTTGACAATAACTGATTTTTTGTTTGAAAACACTGTCTTTTAGTGCTGTGATGTCACAGCCTAATATTGTGCAAAGGTGTAACCGGACCAAACATGTCAGGAACATGTCAGTAACTTTCCATAAATTATTCAGTCTCTTTGGGAAAACCCCTAATTATGTGTTAACTCATTTTCTACTTCAGAGAAGTTTTGTCTTGAACTTTGGAGTCCAATTGCTGTGAAGCTTTTATTTATTTATCTATTTACTAAGCTTTTAAAAAATTTTGGGGGGGGGGTCACTGTATTTCTGCTTAAAATTCTTTGTGTGTGAGCCCTGACAGAGAACTGCAAGGATCTGGCAGAAATAGGATGCCAGAAATCAAAGAGTGGAGTCACTTTAAACCCATTTGCAAACAGCCCTGAGAGCGCGGGATGCAGAGGTCCCTGCCGAGCTCTCCGTCCTCGGCTCAGCGACTGCCGCACATCCCCGAGCGGATCCTCAACGTGCTGCAGGCAATAAAGCTGTTTGTGCTTTGAAGGCCATGGGGTGTGGAGGAGAGGGCTGTTTGAAACATGTCACTTTGAACTGTGTTGGAGGGTCCCAGGGAGCTGGCCACCTCCGTCCCTCGGAGGTCTGGCTCTAGTCTGCGAGCCCTGGAGCCAGCCCCATCGTCTGCTCAGGTGGCCCCACTGTGAGATGTCAGGCTGATAAGTGAAAGTAGAGACTTTCGAGAGAAGATCAAGAGTTTACTGCTTGCACTGCATCCCTCTCTATGTGTAAGAGTTCAATATGGCAACAAAAGGGGTTTCCTGCCTGCAGACAGATGCTGCCTTTTCAAAATGTTGCTTTACATTTGAAGCCTCAGCATATGCTGTAATAAAGGCCGTCCTGAAACTTCAATGGATTGCATCATGAGGAAATTCAGAGAGGAAGGAGCTTTAGGTGGAGCTGTGGAATCTTTTATGAATTAATCCTCCGTGAAAAAAACGGGACTATCAAGTTGGGGTCAGTCACGGCTCAGGATCAGCGCTGTCTTGTGTTTTAGCTCTGCTAGCATTCCTGCCAAGATGGCTGGGTAGGGAAGGGGGCTGGAATGCTGCTGAAACACCCGAATTGCTGTGTTGCAGAGGGGAAAAATAAAACAGAAAGTGTTGGTGCCACGTTTCCTGCCCAAAGGGTACACTGTCCTGTCAGCTGATCCGCAGAACTTAGGTAGGTGCAGGATGATGCCACATGTAGCCAATTGCTGTACCAAGAGGTGGGAACTAATTGAATCTCCCTTGGAGTGAATCTGTGTGCATTCTTTGTGTCAGTGAGGCTCAGCAGGCAGACGTGAGCATTTCACTGTTCTGTGTCACCTTGGGTGCAGTTTTCTCTCTTTTTCTCACCATCTCTGTTCTTCCAGCCAAGTCACAGACATGCAGCGTGAGGAAGCAAGTGGCCAGAGGCAGGGACAGGATCCTGGCTCTCGCTGAGGGATGTTAGGGTAGCACTCCCCGTGTCCCATGAATGGGGAACAGCAAAGGGGGAAACATTTCCCCTGACTATTTATTTTAAAGCAGTTGTTTTCAATATGCTTTTGCATCCTGTTTCTGAAGTGGTCTGGCCGTCAAGCTTTACTTGTACACGTGTTTGTGAAAAGCAAAACAAATAAACTATTGTTTATTCTTCAAAATTAATCTCACAATGTGCATTCAGTAATGCTGGAATGGTTGGGAGTAGAGGTTGTCTAAAGCAACACATGGATGCAGGGTGCGGTGGCTTATGGTGGATAATGACCAGAGTACAAATACTGGGGTTAGAACATGGAAAATGTGCAAAAGAGAGACAGAGCAATTGTGGTGAGGAACGCTGCTCATTTTCAGCAATTCTCTCAGTGACAATGTTGAGTGGAAGAAAGGCTGTAAATTCCTGTTGGGTTTGGGACTGACAGTAGGGAGCAGTGCTAAGCTGGCTGCCAGCAAGGGTCACGTGGGCTGAAATGGATTCTTGCTTAAAAATGTAAGGATTTTTAAAGGAAAATATCTTGTGCCAGGCCAGGAATTTGAATTCGGCTTGTGTTATGGTGAGATTTTTTTTAAAGATTGGATTTGTAATTTCCCATTTTTACATCTAAATTTTTGTGTGGCAGCAGTGTAAATCGACAATACTTTGACTGACGCAGAGCAAAACTACTGTGAAGTTTATGCAACTTCATCTAGCTCAGACCTTCCAGAACAGGGCTGTCAGAGGAGTGTGACCTCTCAAGCCCCCAGTAAAGGTGCTGTTATTAAATATAAATATAGAGTAGCTTTTAATAGCTATAATTAAGATGTGTTATAGTTTTAAATTAATAGAAACAGGTTTTGGTGGCGCTGAGCAGTTCGGCCCAACTCAGTGCCGAGCCAAAGGTGCTGCGGTGGTTCCAGAGGGAGCGCACGGGCGCTGGGCTCTGTGCCGGACAGATGCCCCTTGCGCCAGGGCTGCTGCGCCGGCACCGGGAGCAGCGCTCTGGGCCGGGACGGCACTGCCTGGGTGCCGGGACAGCATTCCCTGGGTGCCGGGACAGCATTCCCTGGGTGCCGGGGCTATCGGCCTCTCTGGAGGACCTGGCCCGCTCCCAGCTGACTGCTCGCCAAGAGGAGCTGCTGCTGCGCCCGGGCCCGCGGGGCTCGACGCCGCGGTAGGCATGCAGGAGCTCACCGCGCACGCTGACAAGATCAGGTTTCGCACAAAATGCAGCGGCAGCCAAAACCTTCTCTTCAAGCACTCCGGAGGAGGAGCCGGCGGTGCACCCCCCTCTCCTCCGTCCTGCAGCACCCGCAGCGCTCGCTGCCGCCCCGCTCCCATGCAGCAGCCTGGGCACGGTGGTGGGCAGCCTCGGCAGGGGCTGGCACCTGGAGCCTTGGGCAGATGAGTGCCCTCGCTGCTGCCCACCCGGATCACACCAGCCCCCGGACGCTCACCCGGTGACTCATTTGTGTGGTGGAGGGTGAAGATGGGACCTGCCCCTGTCACCCCCTAGCTCACAGGTGAGGGTGTTCTCCAGGCTGGTGGAAGGCGTGAACCTCTCAAGAGGAGTGGAGAGCTGATGTCTCCCACATCCTTAACCCACAAACTTGCAGTCCACAAATGTCATTTTTGCAGCCTGCGGGTGAAGGCCTCTCCATAGGACTGCACAACCAAGCCCTAATTACTCTTTGCAGGGTTGTGAGATAACACACATTAATGTGTGTCTCACAAAGGAGGAATGAGCAGCCCCTTTGCCCTGTTCTCAGGTCTGTGTGGAACTGTCTGTGTGTGCTATGCAGGTGACATCCCCTTGGCAGAGGCAGGGCTGTGTGCTGCACGTTGTGAGGTGTCACACACACACCCCTGCACCGGGCACAGACGCCTGCAGTGGAACCAGAGCAGTGGTGTGGTGCAAAGCTCTTCCCTTTGTAAAGGCTGAGGACGCGTGGGGCGAGGAGGCAATTCAACAGGCTGGCCTGGTGCCAGCTGGGGGTGACTCTCTGCCTGAATCAACGCTGGCACTGGGACTGCTCCCACACACAAGCTGATGGGATGTTGCTGCTGCTGCTGCTTCAGTCCTGGGGGAAATAACTGGTGTGCACGTGTGAGCCTGCCAGGCTGATCCCGGCATGATACTGAGCAGGATTCCTGAAGCTTCCTCAGGACAGGTTGAGTGTCAAACAGCCTCTGTCAGCATTTCCCAAGCTGTTGTACCCCCTGTCCCACTTCCAGATAAACTTGACTTTTACACCTCCACATTTCTCAGCCTGGGCACAGTGCCGTGCTGACATGGCTGTTCCAGCTCCAGGAGCTAATCCAAAGCCCCCAAGCATTCCCAAATCCTGTCAAGAAGGAGTACCCACAGTTGGAAAGTATTGGCATGTATGGAAAATACTGGTTCTGTGGTCTGGAGAGCTCCTGGAAGTTGTAATTCCTGCTGATGTGCACCAGCACTGCTGGCAGCCTGTGGGAGAGGTGCTCATGAGGTGAGCAGGGGCACAGCCAAGAGCCTCCTTGTCTGAGCCTGTGTGCTGGTGTCCATGAGCACAGTGAGCAGGACCCTGACTGTGAACACAGGGGTTGTGTTTGTTCAGCCATATCCATGCAGCCACAAGGTCCAGCCCATGTACCCCTTTTCACTGGAGCCCCATCACCCCTGTGGACAGTTTTGTCTCCCCAGCTCCTGCTCCAGCAGTCCCTGCTGCAGTGGCTGAGTCTCAGAGCATGTGGAGTTCAAAGGCACACAGCCCTCTCACCGTCCTGATGTTGGTAGGTAAATGTCTCAGTGTTCAGAACCTCCAGACCCAAACATCACCTCGCTACCATCTGTCACACGCTGCTTACTCTACTGTGTCCTTCCCACGAGGACAGGTATGAGGACAGGTTTGGTTGCTGTGTCCTGTTTTGATGAGGTCCTCGGACTATCATCTGCACATTCAAAAGAGGCAAGTCTGGAAAAAGGCACATAATAAGCAAAAGAGCACTGCCTTTGTCCTTTTCTCTACAGAAGACCATGATGTGTTCACTGAGAAAATGCTTTCTTCTCTCTTGTTCACTGACATCATCACTACCTTATTCACTTATGACATGACCTAGCTACTGGCTTTATAAATTGGCAATATCTGGGCACAGACTTCCTCTGGACACAGCCTACACAAAAGTTCAAACTTTATTCACCTCTTTTTTTTCAAGCCATCAATTGTATTCCATATACTGAGGCAATGAATGTACCATGTACAGAAAGTGTCAGGGATGGAGCTGATCTTTACAGGGACTTCAAACAAGGGATCCAGCAGAGTAGCATGAGTGCATCTTGGAACCATCCTGGGGACAAACATCTAATCATTTTATTACTCACCCCTGAGCCTCTCCTCCCAAGAGGCACAGGTGAGGGCCAGTAGCTCCCTGTTATTGGCTTCACCTGCTGCCAAGTTCCCCAGAAGTTTGAAACTGGCAACTCTACCCTGGCTGTTTCCTGGGGGCTGGGCTGGGCTGCAGGGCTGGACTGGCTGCAGGAACAAGGGTGGTGCTGCTCTTCAGGGCACCCTGAGTTTCTGGGCAGATAAATGTGCTTAAGTCAAGAATGCAGAGAAGTTGTTCTTGTGATCCCGTTGCAAGCGTTTCTTAAGGCCTGTGGGCTTGCTGTTGTTTGACTGCTGAGGTACCAAGGTGGATCATCTGTCCAGACAGCACCATGGACCAGGGTCAGCTCGGCACCAGGAGCAGGACCACAGGAGGAGAAGATCCATGGGGAAAGGCTGAACTTCAGGCTGGTGTGTGGTGAAACCTCCCAGGAGAATGAGTTGTGGCATTTTGCTGCTGCTGCAGACAAGGTACCTGTGAATTTCTTGGTGAATCCTTTAGTCTCTGGTGGTCTGTAAATAAGCATAAAATGCGTGTTAGTTTTGGCTTAGGTTTCTATTCTCAGATGAATGAATTTGAATGAACTTGTCTTATCTGTGGAATCTCTCTTGGAACTGATGTTTGCAGAGAAGATAAATGTGCTGCTGCCTGCCTGCTTGTCCTGACTTAATCTGTGATGCACTGAACAGTGTCCTGGGGGAATTAGGAGGGCTGGAAGCAAGCTTGGGATGTCAGGCTGCCAGAATCTGGTGCTGTGACCTGTATCTGTTTCTCTGTCAATGATAAGGCTGTGGATTGCATGTTAGCAGTCGAGCATCATGGTTGCAATGGTTTATAAAGTGTTTTTTGCAAGGCAGCATTAGACACTGCTGTTCCTGTTATAACAGCATCCTAATGAAGATGCACAAAATTCATTCCCCATTTGTGTAGGGCAGGCCAGCATACCTGTCCAGTACAGCACACACTAGGCTGGTCTGCCTTTGGATGGAAATGTTTTCCAATTTGTTTTTAGAAAATGTTAAACCGCCTTCAGGTTAACTGGACTGTTTTTCCAACTCCTTACTTAAACTTTTGCTACCAAGAACTTGTGAAAATCCTATGTGAGAGCATGTTGTATGCTGCAAATGTCATTTACGTAAGTTACATTTGTAGGTTGTAAACTGCAAAAAACCCCAAACTATTGAAACTGTTTTATAATCGGAGTCCTTAATGATGAATCCAAACTTGGATTCAATGTCCTTAAAGATGCAAAATGAGCAACATGGTCTCAAAATTTCATTGTCATATAAATGAAGTGTTTTACCAGAGAATTGCCTAAGCATCTTTTAGTCCAAGGATTCATTCAAGGTGGAAATAAAAAGAACTGAAAATGACTGAGGGGTGAGCAATGAGCAGTCCCCATAGGCCAAATCTCAGTAGGAGAAAACACTTAAAGTTTCTTTAGTGCTGGCAGGTTCAAAAGTCAGGGCTGGTTTCAATTAGCTTGGGAGAGTCTCAGTGATAAACAATTCCTGTGGTCTTGAAGCAAAGGGCCTAGCTGCATGCAGCCATCCGAACTACTTGAGCTGGCCCTATTCCCTCTGCTCTGGGAGTAACTGTCTGTTTGAATGAAGTATTTGTCATCGTTTGTATATGAATTCTTCTGAGTTTTTGAGAGCAAGGAAAACATGAAGTTTTCTGGTTAAGGCATTTTTGGTCTGAAAATCCCCCAGGGTATCAGTTTAAAATATGCACGACGCTCATGCGATTTATTTTCTTTAAGGGGCTGGAAAATGTGAGTGTGTGCAGATGTGTTTGTGTGCACATGTGCGTATGGCCGTGTGAGCCTCGGTTTCTGCCTGCAGGGAAGCCCGTGGGACTGTTCCCTGTGCCCCTGGGCAGTGCAGCCCCACAGGTGAAGGGGGTGGCAGCGCTGTGACAGGTCCTGCAGGCAGCCTGGCCTCCCCAGCACACCCCGCTCTGGGAAACTTGTTCACCTCTGCCTGTACTATTTCAAGAGAGGGGACAGCAGCTCCGGGTTGTTGCAGCTCTGTGTGTGGCACAGGAACCCATCCAAGGCTCCTGGAGCAGCTCTAGCTCTGTGCCTGCACACACTGGCAGAGCCCATTGTCCTCTCCTGTTGGCTGACGAGCATGAGCATCACAGTGACCAGAGCATCACTCCGTGGTGCTCAGAGCTCAGAAACCGCTGGGAGAGTGCTTTTATGTCTTGTACGTGTTACAGAGGGGTGAAGCAAGAGGCTGGGGTGAGAAATGCTCTACCTCTTATTCAAAAAAATCATATCCTCCCTGCACAGTGCTGCGTGGGCAGGTAGTAAGGTGATAGTTCATCCAGCATTGCCTTGAGCCTCACTCAGAGCTCATGCCAGCTGCATTTTTCCTGCCTGTAGTGACTGGATGTGCCTTTTCAGGTGACCAGAACAGCTCTCTTAAAAAAACCCTCAAATTAAAATCAAACAACAATATTTCAAGTAATCTTAAAAAAAGGTCCTGATGCCCAAATCTGTGTCTACCCAACTCTCAGAAAACATGGGGCTGAATATATCTTTTTAGAATTCCCATTACAGTGTTTCAATTTTAAGAGCATTAAATAGACAAATCCATCAAAGAATGCAAACAATAGCTCCTAGCCTCCTGTTGGAAATTTTTAGCATGTTTTGGACATGGCTGTTTTGATTGTAGACTTGAAAAGTCTGAGGTCACACAAAATCCTACTTTGTGATCCTGGGTACCTCTATTCAGGCTTACTTACTGTTAAAAGATTTATGGTAGCATGCTTAGGGATGGGTTGTATAAAAATTGTGAACCACCATATGCTCTTACTCCTTAAAACTTTTATTTCTAGACAAAATGCTAAGAAGCATAAGCTTTCCTTTTACATTTGGGAAAAAGAGGCTGTTTTTTCCCTCTGTGGCCAGTACAGCATCAGCTATTCAAATGAATCTTGGGGAAAGAAGTTTTTGACAAATATGAGTTTTATGCCACAAAACAAACTGCGCAGGGTAGTTCAGTAAGGGCCCTTAAATCACACAGGGTACAGATCCTGTAGAGCAGGAGGATCTATTTTTATCACGTGAGTTTCCATAGCAAAAGCTGATTTAACTCCTTAGGGTGAAGTTCACGCCAGTGCACGTCTCAGTGAAAGATCAAACTCCCTTTAGCACATGAATGAGGGACCTGCAGAGATCCTGTGTGCGGGGTGGAGAGCAGATGTCTGCACACAACCACCCAAATGTGCACTGGGAAACCTCTGTGCTGCTGTGACATGGTCCTGCCCTGGCAGCGACGAGGTGTCAGGGAACTGTGCTGAACAAAACCTTCCCTCCGTGCTTTTTGGAGCAGGAGGCCTTGCATGAGACAGCTGAGAGACTTCATTCTGTGTGGGGGAACACCAGTGTGAGAGTTCAGCAGAGGCCGAGATGTGTGAGCATGCAGGTGTCAGGAGGGAAGCCCCTGAGGGGACAGAGGACTCCTGGCTCTGGGCAGGTCTGTGGAGCATGCAGGTGTCAGAAGGGAAGCCCCTGAGGGGACAGAGGACTCCTGGCTCTGGGCAGGAGCTGTGTGAGCAGAGGGCAGCTGGGGCTGTCCCAGACCCCTCTGGGGTGCTGCTCCCTGCAGCAGGGTGGGCTCCTGCAGCGCAGCAAGAGCCTCCAGCCTCTGTTCCAGGGCATGATGACGTGTGCACCGTGATTTCCCTGCAAGCCGTGATCCTCTGAATCACAACACCATTTCCCTTTTTATCATATTTTTTTCTTTTTTTAAGTAAGTTTCTTGGTGCGGCTTCCACAGAAGCAAAACATGGGGAGGGGTGGGGTGAGCTGTGGCACCACCACGGCACCTCAGTCACCCAGAGGTGGTTGGGGAAGGAACCTGCACAGAAAGTCTCGTTTGGGTGTTGCATTCTCTCCTTCAGGGTTTAACACAGGTGCTGCCAATTGACACTAAAGATGGACACTAGTAATTAAAATATTTGCTTGAACTCAAAAATGTGAAAACCAATAAACAAACAAAAATCTGATTAGCTTTGTAAACAAATTCAGATAAAAGTTTGCTATTAAATAAATACAGAAATTAAAAGATAATTCCTCCAGCCTGAATCTTGCCCCTCTCACTACAGCAGAGTTTAGTTCCAAACTTTATTTCATGTTGAACTTCTCCTGAAGATTAACTTTAGTGTGCAGAAATTCTTTGGGGAGTTCTGCTTAAGATCCCTGGAATACAAACTGGTTTTAAACAGGAGTTGAGTTCCATGATTTCTAATCAAGCAGGATTCCCACGGAGTTCAGGGTAGGCTGTGTTAATTTTAAAATGCACAGGATTAATTCCAGCTTCAAAAATTTGACTTGTCATGTGTAGGTAAGAATTCAGAGCAATGTGCAGGCTCTGCTGTTAAAATGGCTCGGGGTGTCAGTGTTGAGTTGTGGAGAGTGTATAAATCATATGTGTGTGTTTCTCAGGCTGGTACCTGGGGATTTGCTTGATATGATTATACACACTGCTCTGCTCACTTAGTTCATTTCACGGCTGCCTCAGGAGCGACCTCAGGAGGCGTTTACATTGATTATTTCCTTCACAACAGCCAACACAGTTCAAATAAAGCAGACTATGCATAATTAAAGGCATCATTGCTTTCTCACTCAAAATAGTAATGGGGCAGTGGATCTAATTTCCTACTTAACACAGCAAAGCTGTGCTTATTAACTATTCCTCTGATTATTGTTTACTAAACTAATTTTAATAATGGCTTGTTGTGTGCTTTTTCTCCTGGAAGACCCAAGCTGTTCTGCGTGTACTGTGAGAGCATGACAGGGCAAACAGCGGATCGAGAGAAAGATCATGCACAGCACCTCCAAAGCTGGGCCAGGCAGGGGATTGTGCTCAGCTGAAGGTTTGCTCTGCAGACTCACGTTGAGGCTGTGCTGCAAGACATGCACTAGTAGAAATTGCCACGTATAGAAGGGCCAAACAGAAGCGAGTGTGTGTGTGTAAATGTCTGTGTTAGAAATGCCCAGGGAGGCCGATCAGCCCCTTGCCTTTAGGAAGGCAGACAGGGCAGCTCTGGCACAGCTCAGCTCGGTGCCCTACACATCCTCACGGGTGCTGGGCTGCGAGGTGGCCAGCCCAGAGCTTGAGGAGCTGCCCTGTGCTGCAGGGGAGCACCATGCTGCAGGCACTGACCTGTCAGCACGCCCGGGGCAGGCTGTCTGAGCTCGCTCATGTGGTGGACAGCTGTGGTTTCTGACAATGCAGTGGTTAGTGTAGAAGACGCCCACTCTCAAAGCCAGCCTTGTATCTGTTTTTCCTGTGGGAGAAGTTTTTAGCACTGCCCCTGGCCTCTGGCTTGCATGCTTCAGAGCACTATTGTGTTCTTATTTCATTAGCATAGTAAAATCTGCACCTCCCAGATCATTCCAAAAGCAGAATACCCAGCTCATCCACTGACACCACTCGTGCCACTGAATGAGAAAGTTAGCTGGTGAGGAGTGGCTGCAGGAGTGTGCTGATGGCACGGAGAGGTGTCTGCCCCAGCCTGGTGTCAGCTGTGAGCCTTGATCCAGACACTGTGCCCTCGCAGCAGGAAGCGATTACACCACGCAGGGCTCCTGCTCGGGCAAGACTTGCACGTGGTGTCAAGCCCTAAATTATCAGCTCTCCAGAAATAGAAAAGCTAAGACATTTTGTAAACTGCTCTTATCATCTAGTGGAATTACTAAGCCCAGGGATCCTTTGCTAAGCTAAAAACCCAGGGAAGCTTGGGGCTAAATTCTGTGTGAATTTAGCCAGAGGTGGCAGGCAACACACTCAGCTTGGGGACATGTAGCGAGAAAATGTTAATCTGATCATTTTCTCATCTTCAGCTTTTGCTGATCCTTCCCGGGGCTGCATCATGCTGGTGGGTGTCCTGAGGCCAGGCTGGTTTGCATTTGCAGTGCTCACCCTAGCAGGGACACAAATGACAGTAACTTTATGATGACTTCAACATGCTCTCACACGTTTAAATTGTTCATATTTTCTGGGAAAGATAGATATCCACCCTGACAACATCTTGCTTCTGATGAGTAGGGGAGCCTATAACCTGTGATCCTTGAGAAAAATCTGTCAAACCTCATTACTTTCAGTGAATGAGCACTGTCAGCTTTCCTGGTTTGTACTTCTCTAGCAAAGGGATTCAATTTCTTATAAAAGGACACCACTGGACACTTCTCCTCTTGTCTTCTGGCCAGTCCTACCACCTTTGTCCACCTTACCCTGTGCCAAAGCTGTGCCCTGAATCTCCTGGTGCAGTCTGCTGCCTTCTCCTGCTTTTGCTGCAGAGAATGACCCAGCAGACATCCCTCTGCCTCTGAATGGTCCCTTGGGACACTTCTGGAGGCACACCAAGGCTGACAGTCCCCCCCACGTTACATTGGTGGGATGTGGTGGGATGCTCTGTGTGGGACAGGCAGCCCCGAGGGGCCGGGCTTGTGGCCAGCTGCAAACCCCCCCTGGCCAGCCCGTGCCACTGGGCTCGGGGGAGGTTTTGTCCAGAGCTGAGTCCCGAGGTTCTGGCACTGGCACTGCTGCAGGGTCCCTTGCCTGCCTGCCTGCCTCGGGAGGTAGTTGACCCCAGGTCTGCCAGCTCAGAGCAGGACTCGGGTCTGATCTGCTCTGAATGTGAGTGAAATGAGACACTGTATAAATAGACCGAAAGTAAAAAGCCCTACACCAGTTAGCCTCACGTATTCCTTAACTTGAGCAAACTGAGTTAAACCAAAAGATGGTGATTTTAAGAAATAACTGACTAAACTTCTGTGAAACAAGTCACAAACTCAGTTCTCTCCATGAGCTGTTAAATACCTGACAAACTTCTGGTTAACTTTAGGAAAGACCAACGACAAGGGGGTTATTGCCATTGTAAATTGTATCTAACAGTTTAATAGTTGTAATACCTGGTATGTTCTTTTTAATCATAAGTGTCTGGAGTGTTGCAGAACAGAGAAAGCATCTGGATCTAGAGCAGCTGAAGTAGAAAGTTGTTTTTCTGTTTACAATATGACTCTCTGCTCACAGTAACTAAGTGAAATGCCTCTGGTGTGCATTGGCTATGTATTTAGTGTGTGAAAAAGGTATATTTTTGTGTATCAAAGTTAAGATTATAGTGATTTATCTTTTTTTAGGGATTGGAAATGAGGAAACAAACACAGTAAGCAAGCCCATGTTGTTAACACTGGAAAACGTCTGTCAGCTGGCCGTAAGGTTGTGTTACATTGAAGACAAGGAGGTGAGGGATGTCCTTTGGGGCTGTGTCACAGCCACAAAGACTGGCCTTACTCTCCTTGAGCTGCAGCAGCCTAAAGCATTTCTACTCCACTAATGCCATGCAGGCAGCTCCAGCAACTTAAACTTTTCCAGGCTGCAAGTACATGCCTATTTAGATTCTCTTAATTGAATGGTTTCTCTTTAATTGAATACCAGTGTGTCCAGCTGAGGGTAAAGGGGCTGTAGATGTGGCCATATCATTCCCAACTCTACTTTAGAGGCTTTTCCCAACAGCTTGTTTACAGAGGAAAAGTTTGCTTTAACTGATAGATACCTGGCAGGTAATAAATGTGATTTTGCAGAGCTTGGTGTCATGGTGTCTGGTCTCTGTGCAAGATCAGTTTTGGAATAGGTGAAAAGGCTCCAGTTTACCTTAGTCTGAAGTAAACCAAAGCTGTACAGAGAGATGGGGCTTTTTCAACACAGCCAGAGTGAGTCATAGTGGATCTGTAAGGCAGACGAGGTACTGAGATAGGTCAAAAAGAATCAGCTGAAAATGAGCTATCAATGAAATAAACTAAAACCTATTTAATAACTGAGGATACTCTGCCTCAGATGTGGCTTTGATTCACCAGTCCAGGGCCCAGCCCCAGTCGCTGCTCTCCTGGGGAGAGGCTGCCCAGTTCAGCAGCACCAGTGGTCCCTGGTGGGGAGGGGGTTCAGCTCCAGGCCCCCTCTGTGCCCCCAGCTTTGCTTCCCTCCCTCTTCCATCTGCAGGTTTTTAAATGTCCTGTTTTCAGATCTCTGTTGGGATGTGGAGGACCAGACCCTGGTTTGCTTGTGCGTGAAGCTGGTTTTGGGCACAGCCCCAGGGGCAGGGTTTGGGGCTGGCAGAGCCCCAGGGGCAGGGTTTGGGGCTGGCAGAGCCCCGGGTGCAGGGTTTGGGGGTGGCAGAGCCCCGGGTGCAGGGTTTGGGGGTGGCAGAGCCCCAGGGGCAGGGTTTGGGGGGTGGCAGAGCCCCAGGGGCAGGGTTTGGGGGGTGGCAGAGCCCCAGGGGCAGGGTTTGGGGGTGGCAGAGCCCCAGGGGCAAGGTTTGGGGGGTGACAGAGCCCCAGGGGCAGGGTTTGCCCCCTCTCTGCAGCAGACACAGCCAGGCACGTGTGGGTGCCCTGGCAGCCCTGCCCCGGGGGCACTGCCACGGACCTACAGAGAAACAGAGGCGAAAGGTCATTTTAATCCCTATGAAACTCCAACAGTTGTAAATTAGATATTGGGGGAGTAGGCGTGGCAATTGATGTTTCAGTGACGACTGGAAAAATTGGAGGATTTATCAGAGCAAGTTGCCTCCTGTAGCCCATTTATCCCAGCCAGCTGCTAGTGTTCAGTCTTGCCAGATTTCTTCCTCTTGCTTCAAAAGGGTATTAGCTAAAGTATTTTTAATAACAAACAAATGGTTTAATCACAAACAAATGTTTGAGAAATTTGTGGGGTGTAGGAGAAAAGCCCCTGTGTCATCCCCCTTTCTGTGGATAGATAGGAAGGGGTAGGGGAGCCCCGGGTTCAGACTGGTGTAACTTTTGTCATTAATATGCATAAGCCACTTGACAATTGGACTCTGGAAAAGGATCTGGCTACGTGGTAGCACAAATGCTGACATCTGCACTTAGGATTTCATGTGGTAAACTCAAGCTAAAAATACTGTGATGGGCAGTAGAAGAGGTCCCTGGCCATCATCCTTTTGCACCTTTACAGGGATGAGGTGATGTTGACCGGTTTTGGCAGGTTTCGCACAGGAAATTTATCTTGCACAGGGCTTATGGACCAGCCATGCCCAAGGTCAGTGGGATTCTCCACAGCCCTTCTGGCTGTTGTTCTTCCCTGTTGCCTCACCAAGAAAGGGTTAGGCACCTTTGTGAGCTGATTTGTGTCAGGACTGCAAGCTTGCTTTATGTGGGCTGCTGGTTTCTGGTTGATAGGCTAATTGTGGCTACTTTTCTTTTTTGTCATGGAGTATTTCTTCTGAGCCTGTGGGAAGTGGTAACTCATGTTACTGATCATCAGCTGTGGCTTAAGACCCTCTCACAGTGCTCACACAACTGAGGTGCAGATACCTCACCTGAGTCTTTCAAAGCACATTTGCTTTAATTTACATAATTAACATATATTCTGTCACTGGATCCTTGTGCTACCTCTCACCGTGTAGAGCTGGACAAAATATGTCCTTTGTCTAAAACTTCAGGACAAATGGTGTCAGCAGTATCCAACCTCAAAGAACTGCTCATATGGAGGAAGATGCAGTTATTGGGTCTGCGATCTGCTCAGTTCTGAAATTATTCCTGGGATCAAACAAGTGGAATTGACTTCTAGTACGTGTCCCAATAGGCCTAAATAGAACTTGGTTTTCTCAGATTCTGGATTTGTGCTGGTGTTAAATAAAATCACTGCGATATCATTTGAGTCTGTAGATGTTGACACAGAAGTGGTGAGGACCTGGAACGTGGTCAGCCCGCTGCTCTGCCAGCAGCCGTGCTGCTTTGTGCTGGCCTTGTTCTCCAGCTCACAAAAGGAAAAATAACTGAGATTTGTCTTGTCTTGGGCTGACAGTATAGCCAAGTGATTGCCAGTCCAATTTGGCAGTTTTTAATCATTTTATCTCTGTTCTCTTCTCTCTGGGGAGACAGGCAGTGTTTAGCAGTCTGCTCAGAAAGACCTTGGGGCTAGTTTCAGCGGCAGTGGCTCAGAGCTCCGATTATTAGCTCTGCTCTTAGGAGCACACTGCGATCCTTCCCAGGGGAGTGGTGTGAAAAATTAACACAGGCTTAGAGCAGCAGTGCAGCAGCAAGCTATGTAACTGTAATTACTCCATTGATATTCCTCACACAATAACACTGTCATCAGTCATTTACATAAACTTTTTCTCCATGAAGAGGGAATGGCTGCTTATAACCCTATTGGGTGCTTCCAGAGCATGCATTATACATTTTATTTGTTCTAATTTCAGACTCAAGGCCTGTAGGAACAGAGTGAGGAAACGTGCAGCCTTTTCGTTGTTTTCTTTTCTCTTGCAGCAGTAAGCGTGCCACTCTGCATGCACGAGCGTGCAAGCAGGCGAAAATGTGTCTTGACAGGGATGTGGGAACTAATTCCAGGATTTGAAACGTTCAATGTAATTTTAAGAAATAAAACAGTATATTTTAAATATTTTAAACAATGTAGTACTCAAGCCCTGTTCCAGGTCCCAGTTTCTCACCATTTCGGTCAGGCTGGGTCCACAAGCAGCAAGTACTGCTGGGCTCTAGAACTCCTTGGGATGCACTGGATTTACTCAGGTTCCTTTTCTTTCCACAAGTACATGGCATGGCTCTGTGCCCTCTGCCTGTACCAACTCTCCTATAGCTCTATTTATCTCACTGTCACCAGAAAGAATGGCTGTTTAAGCTACAAAAGCGCTCTTCCTGCCAGCAAGTGATCCAAGAAAGCAACAGAAAATAAGTGGATAGTAAAATTTAAAATTAGTACCATCCTGTCTTCTGCCAGGGACACTCATCTCTTCTGTGTCCCTCTTACCATGTACAAGACAGAGCTACACAAAGCAGATTACCCTTCTCCAGGTCAGGGCCAGGCAGAGATGAGCACCCCAGAGCCTGTGCCCGTGGGTGCCTTCTGGCCTTAGGGTCGGGCTGCTGGGGCGGGCACCGCGCTCTGTGATCCTCACACACAGGTGCCCACGGGAGTCCTGGCCAGCCTGGGACAGCAGGGCATGCCTGTCTCAGGGTGTGCAGGGTCCTGCAGTCGCTGGGGGACCCACCTGCAGAAGGGGCCAGAGAGGAGGCCATTTAACGCTCAGCTTCATTAGGGACAAAATGTCCCTGTTCTCCTAGCAGGAGTGTTAAACTTTTGCAGATATTACGCTTCCTCTAATTAAAGTCTTTGGAGGTATTCCCGGGGCCAAGACTAATAATGTATTCAGGAGAATAATCACCCTGTCTGGGCTGCAGTGTGTTTATTGATGGCGCCAGTACCTGCTGGTGCTGCCCGCGCCCTGCGCCGTGAGCCCTGCGGGGCACAGCCGCCCACGTCGCTGTCACCGAGAAATCCCGAGCGCTGCAGCAGGACACATCTAGTGGGGAAAAAAGGCACATGATAGTCAAATTTCAGTTGCTGAATATTTAATGAAGCCTGCAGTGTTTATTTGGTTAGCCTGTCGATTTTTATCGTTCTGTCAATAGCTTCTCATATGTGGCACGGTGATGATCTTTAGCAGCCTGTCCCCTGGGAGCCAAAGCGCTAAATGCAATTATGGATTTTATACCGCAATGTGTTTGATATTTCCAGTGATCTAATTTGCAGTCTGGTAGTTTATTGTTTGGCATTTTAATGGCGTTCAAATGCTACGGAAAATTTGATTTCTCTGTATAATTCATCCTAACATCATTAATGCTGGTAGCCGAATGGCATGGATTTTAGAGGGCTAAATATATAGGAAAATCATTTTTTTAATATGGACCAAAACAAACAGAGTTTTAACTAAAAGGAAAACCATGTTGTATTTTTTCACACTTCCTCTTTGTCACTTTCTATTAAACATTAAGATTACTTTGAGGAAATGGTAAAACAGATGCTTGACCTTACCAAACAAAACACAAGTGCAGTGTGTTGTATGATGGAAGCTTCACTGTACAGCTCACAGCTCCTCAGGAGCCTTTTGAGAGAGAAACAGAATGAGAGTTATTATATTAAAAAGTCTTTCCTGGCTATTTCTCTCTTCTGTTCTAGACCACTTTTGATTGATTATTAATCCTCCATGTGTATTTTTTCCTCTTTTGTAGCTCGCAGAAGTCCTGAGCCAACCACTTGATCAGATGCATCTATTTCACTAAAAAGCCTCCAAACCAAAACAAAACCCAAGCCCACTGCCACCAACAATCCCAACCCCAAGCCACAGTGTGGTTGAGTTTTGGGTTGGGGCTGTTGGCAGAATGAAGGGGCACACAAAACTGTGTGGGGCTGAGTGGCTTGGGGGAGTTAATCGTGGTGTTATTTTACACATCTACAACACTTTTATTGTGCAGTAACTCATGAGTTATGGGTCCTCTGCAACTGCAAAATAAATCCTTTAATTAACCACCTACTCAGAAACAATTTAACCTCCTCAGTGTATCTCATAAACTACATTAGCCCCAGATTTATTTAGAATAGTGTTGTGCAAGTGTGATCTATTTACATTAAGGAGTATATGCCCTTTGTTATGTCAAGTATTCTGGGACAAGGAAATGCAAATCTATTTTATATGGTTTCATCCATGGCTTTTAATGATTTCACTGAGTGTTTCCCAAATAAGAAAGCAAACATGTTTTTGCACTGTTAGATGAAAGCAGACAGGGCGATAACCATTTCACCTGGGCAGGTAGCATTTGTATTCATTCCTTGTTGTTAGCGACTGTTTCACAGAGAACGGTGTTAGAGAGAAACATCACTCTCCTCTGCTGTCCAGTGAAGTCAAACTGCATAGTGGCATGTTGACAAGAAATGATTCTTTTTCTTGAGTGCTGAAGAATTTGTTTCTGTCTTTCAATAGAGGTGTGAACACAAGTCCAGTTTATGTAATACATCTTACAGGCTGACAGAAGTAGAACTTGCTTTGTGGTTTATGAGTTTAAGAACATTAAAGAAGTTGAAGAGAGTTCCTCGTTTAATGTAACCAAGTAGAAAAGATGACAAAAAAAAGGAGTCACAAAGGAGAGAGAACGAGGTGCCAAAAGCTGTAAAGAATGAATATAGAACATTCAGCTTTGTGTTTCACAAAATGCTTCAGTGTCGGGCTGACTGACCTGTTTGCTTTCTGGATGAGGTTCCTACCGCTCAGAGGTTTCCAGTGCCTCTCACAGCACGGTAACAGAGGTGCTCCTGCCACTTGGGCTTTACTTGGCAGTGGTGGCAAACATTGATTACATTTGTAACTCATCTCAAATCTTTCCCCTAAATAAATTTACCTTGAAAAACCCCAGTTTTTCTCTGAACTTAGAGGCAATAGCACAGGTGATCATCAAGAGGAGAAACTGCCAGCTGCCATATTTCTTTCAGTGGGGCAAAAGTGTTTCCCAGGTCCTGGTTTTGTCCTGTACTGGTTTGAAGCACTGTTGGGTCACAGCAGTGTTGGGCACTTGGCTTGCCAGTGCCAGGAGAGGTGGTGTGGAGGTCACCTGGAGTCAGGGATATCCTCGGCCAGACCCTTCTGGAAAGCTGCTTTGCAGGAGGACCAGTCAAGGATCGGGGAGGATCAGCTCACAGGCAGTGACTCTTTTTCGGGCACCATTGCTGAAGTGCAGCTGAGAGCAGTGGCATGGCCTCAGCAGGTACTGGGAGCACTGTCCTGCCCTCAGGTGACAGAGTCATGGCCTCAGGTGCTGGGGACTGGGAGCACTGTCCTGCCCTCAGGTGACAGAGGCATGGCCTCAGGTGCTGGGGACTGGGAGCACTGTCCTGCCCTCAGGTGACAGAGTCATGGCCTCAGCTGGGAGCCCATCTTCTTCCACAGGAGGTCCAGAGTGGGCTGGGATGGGGGCACAGGAGATGGCACAATAGGTGACAGCAGTCCTGCTGCTGTAAAAAGTAAACCAAGCACTTGGAGACTGCTCGGTGATGCACAGACTGTGCAGCGGCAGCGCTCACTGGAAATAGGCTAAAACATCACACAAATGTGTGATCTCCAGAAAATACAACAAACCCCCACTGTGTTACTCAAGCTCTGGCCTAGGATGTTTCAGTTGATGTTTTTGTTTGTAGCAATGACAGCTAACAGGCCATTCCAAAATTGTTGAGAAACCTACTTAGAAGGAATTAAAAAAAAAAAAAGCTCCCAAGTCGTGGTGTGCTGCAGGGTAATGACATGAGGCCTGGCCCTCCAAGTGATCTGCTAGCAGATGATGGATGGATGTGCACCTCACTCAGCAGCACCACCAGCTCTGCTCCATTCTTGAATATCTGTCAAGATGTTAAGTGGATGACTGCAATCAGCAGTGAAATAAGACCTGTGTAATCTGATGTTCCACTTAGAAAAGAAAACAGAATTCCTACCACCTAATATGAGACTACACCAGCCAACACACAAAGGTCTTTCGAGCTGGCCAGGTATCTGATAAAATCTTTACACCTCATTATCATTTGTAATTTAGAGATACGGGTACAGCTGTATCTACAAACAGTGCATGATGACATTTCCAGGGATTTTTTTATCTGTGTCCCTTTCCAGCGAACAGCTCTTCTGTCACACATGTGCTTTTATATGCCTTTTAATGTGTTCTTTTATTCAGATTTTATCTGGCTGAGGAGGGAGGGCTGCCTGCTACGTCCTTTGACAATTTATGAAAATTTTTGTAGATTAACAAAAAAGGCAACCTTCTACTGCTCTGTGAGGGAAGTTTGGGTTTGGTAAGTTCCATTTAGCCACGTTGTTTTCTAGAAGGTAGCAAGAAATGTAGCATTTACTGGTAAAATCGTGGCAAAGATTATTCTGGGAGGTGTTGAAAAACACGTGGAGTACAATGCAGTCGTCAGTCACAGCCAGCACAGCTTCATGAGGGGAAAGTCCTGCTTGTCGAAGCTGATTTCCTTCTATGACAGGATAGCCCACCTAGATGACCAAGGGAAGCCAGTAGATGTAATCTGTTGGGACTTCAGAAAAGCTTTTGACACTCTCATATCATCCTTCTGGACAAATCGTCCATCCCACAGCTGGACAACCACGTTATGTGGTGGGTGAGCCCCTGACTCGGGGATCGAGCACCAAGAGTGACAGTGAGTGGGGTGACATCAGCCTGGCACCGTCACTAGAGGGGTTCTGTGGGGCTCCATCTGTGGCTCTTCAACATCTTCAGTAATGACCTGGCCACAGGACTCAAAACAGTACTAAATAAGTTTGCTGATGACTCTAAACTGGGAGGAGCAGCCAACTCCCTTGAGGGCAGAGCGGCCCTGCAGAGACATCTCAGCAAATTGGAGAGGGGAAGTCTTATGAGGAGCAGGTGAGGGCACTTTGTTTATTTGGCCTGGAGAAGAGGTCAGATCTCATTGTGGACTTCAACATCCTCCTGAGGGGCAGCAGAGGGGCAGGTGCCAGTCTCTGCTCTCGTGACCAGTGGCAGGACCCAAGGAAATGGCTTAAACTGAGCCAGGAGACATTGAGGCTGGATATCAGGAAAAGGGTTTTCACCCAGAGCAGGGTTGGGCTCTGGAACAGGCTCCCCTGGGAAGTGAGCACAGCATCAAGCCTGCCTGGGTTCAAGAGGCATTTGGACAATGCTCTCAGGCACAAGATGGGATTCTTGGGTTGTCCTGCACAGTTGGACTGATCCTGATGGGTCCCTTCCAGCTCAGCATATTTTATAAGTCTGTGATTCTATCAAATATTCTGGTGACAATTATATAACAATAATTTCTAATAGTGCTCATGAAATTTTAAGTGGGACAGAACTTCCAACCTGTTTCAAATTGGAACATTCAAACTGGAAATTAAGCAGCAATAAAAATTATCACTGTTGTTACTTTTAGAAATGTTATGTGATTCTGAAAGGTGAGATCTTAAAGAAAAAAGACCTCTGTAGTCAGGCAGAATTCCTTACCTCCAGTCAAGCCTGCAGATGCTCCTGGGTTCTGCTTCCATGTCCCACGTGAAGAGGCTCAGCCAGATGCAGAGCAGCTCCCATGCATTGCTGTGGCCCTTCACGATGCTCCACTCAGTGGAGCCCAGGTGTCTTGTGCAGGTTGTGTTGTGTCTCCTGCTGCTCTTGAGTGCTCTCTTTAAAATGCCAGGACTGGTGTGGTCTGGTTTATTTCTTGAAGTCAAGAGTGCAGCTTATGGCATACAGGTGATCCATTATCTAGCCCTTCTGTAATGTTTCCTTTTTCCTGAGAGTCCCTTTTTCCTTGAAATCTGTCCTAAGACACCTCCTGTACAGCTGCTCACCCTGTGGCAACAATGCCAGTAATTGGTTGTTTTCCTTGTGTAACTGGAAGAGACAAGTGGAAATCTAAATTTAGCTGGAAATAGTGATTGAAATACATATATTTGTCATATAAAAGAGAAGCTCTTGACCCTATGATTGTCTAAGCTATTCTATTTGTTGTTAGTATCTCTGGATAATTTCCCTGAAAAAAAGATGAAGACTGTTTAAAGAGAAAAGGTAAGAAGGAAGAAAGAGGGGAAAGGATGAAGAGCTGGAGCAAGGAGAGAGAACAGGTTAGACGGGCCCAGGTAGTGATTAATGAAGATGTGGACTTTCCCAGGCACTGAGGCAGCAGCTTGCCAAAAGGCTGGAGCGGGGCTCTGATGGGACTGTGGATCTGAGAAGGGAGACCAGGTCTGGTGAACTGGGAAGCTTATGGCTGTTCTGTTATTAGGCTCCCTGTCCAGCATGATGTTTGATGTCTAAAATCTATCACCTCTCTGGGCTGAAAATAGTCTGTGTCCCATCTCGGGCAGTGCAGTACAATGTACCATGAAACTGCTTAATGCTGTAGAAAATTGCTAATGCAACAAAACAGAGCCCCTTGAAAAATCA
This sequence comes from Aleadryas rufinucha, assembly GCA_013397815.1. NCBI lineage: Eukaryota > Metazoa > Chordata > Aves > Passeriformes > Aleadryas > Aleadryas rufinucha. The sequence goes on from VZTH01018763.1 coordinate 41,956, forward strand.
GCTAAGGCCTTGTGGTGCCCTTCTGGGTCCCTTCTGACCCCAGTCACGGGAGCATCACCTCACACAGAACAGCTGGGCTCGGAAGTGCTGCACAGGTTTCCGTGTGGCTGCTCCCTGGGATCCTGAAACACTGAAAGCACCTCTGAAAGTCAGCCCAAGCCCTGCACTGGGACATGCAGCTCCCCAGCAAAGCTCAGACCTGTGTCCTGGTCAGGGGCAGCCCAGAGGAAACAGACTGTTCCATAGCAAAAGGAAAGCCAGTTTCTAACCCTCCCCTGCTCTGTACTATGGCAGTTTCTGAGTCCCTGTCTAGGTCATGGGTAGGTTCTGCCCTCAGGATAATGCTCAGGCACGGACCCTGAAACACCTGATGGCTTCGAGTCGCTCTTATTTCAGTAAAGCAGACAAAGCCCCCATATATAAATAAGGTCTCCCTGATTTAGCAATGCCAGCGTGCACATCACAGCTCGCCAGGCCATAAAAATTAGATTAACAAAGATTACCAATGTAAATGCAAGAAAAAAACCCCCAAACATTGTCAGTATATGCATAAATGTGTTCCAGGCAAAAAATACAGGGACTCCTATGGGAAAAGACAATTACGGAATTTCATACTTTTTGGGAGGATGAAAGTTCATTGAGACATGTCAGCCTTTCTCAGGGCAACAGGAAAAAGAATGAGCAGCAGAAACAACTGCTGTGGTGATTCCAGATATATTTTTATCTGATGGATAAATTACCTAAGCAGGAATACCTGGGTGATCGTGGATAACCTAGAGATGGGGAGAGCAGACAAGATTCCCAGCTGCTGTCCCCCACGGCTGCTTTAGCTGCAGAAGGAGCATAAAAACACTCAAACCCAGAGACACAAAAAGGGCTCAACATCACTGAAAGTCAGGCAACACAAGAGGTGCTTGAGCCCCTCTGAAAGGAGGGGGAGCCTGTGGTTGTGTTGATAGACTTAAGCTCCTTCCAGCCTCTCTGCAGCTGGGTAAATCTCCCTAGGATTGGGCTGGCTAACAGAAATATTGGCATTCCTCAGTGCTGGGTGAGAGAGTACAACTGATTCATTTCTTTGCTCTGCAGAGTAATTCTCAGCAGCTTCTTTTTAACTGAAAGGATCAAAGTCCCTAAATGAGAATGTGGTGAACTTGATACTTCTTCACAAGCCCAACAGACATGGACAATATACGTTCTGTAACCGAAACCTTTTGGGGTTTGTGTAATACAATACCCTTTCTGTAACCCCCACCCTTCCCTCCATCCTCTTGACCCTGTTGCAGCTAAGGGACTGGACAGTAGAAAAACATGTCAAGCATGAAAAGCAGCAACTTGAGGGCAAACATGACCCCTCCACTGCTAGTTACTGAACTTCTGAAAGTGCATCAAGCAAGCAGAATCAGCTAAAAAGGGAGGCCAGGGACACCTCATGTTGTGCAAGATGGGAGGTGAGGTCTTTGCTCTTTAGAACTGAAGTGTTTTGTTTTAATCATGGGGAGAGCTGCTGGCTTGGCACTGTGTGAAATAGATTTAGAAATCCTGAGGAAGGAGGAATTTCTCAAAACAGTAAGGAAAACAAAAGTCAGCAACAGGGAAGAATTGGCCAGCATTTTTACAACAGGAAATGTGGAGGATACTGAAAAGAGAAAATTAATGGCACTGGGAGTATGATCCTGTTAACCGTTATTGTTGACACCTCATCATTTCCAGACTAAAATGCCAGCTAAGGCCATGTTTCACTTCACACTATCTTAGGTCATCTTTGTCTTGTTCAGAGAAAAAGAAACTCCACAATAAAAATGGAGCACGTCATGAGAAACTCCTTTGTGTGTGGAGTCAGCTCCGCAGCCAGGACGTGGCTGCAGCAAACCTCTGCTTGATTGCACCAAATATTCTGCTGCATTTTATTTTCTGAGGTAGAATGAATGTTCCGCTCTGAGGAGTGGAAAATGCTAGCTATACCTATTTTAAACACCAGAGTAATGCTTTATAGCCCATAGAGGGATAATTACAAAGTACAAAATCACAGATTTTATAGCACATTTTCCCGGGAGTGCAGTTAGGAAAACAGCATGTGTCATGTAGCCAATTTAGATAATGATTCTGATAAAGATAAACTGTATTGTTTATAGTAAGTAATTGGGCTGACAAAGGCCCAAAAGGCACAGAGGAGTGCGGGAGCTGCAGCCCTGGACCGTGGGCAGTCCTGCCTCCCACTCGCCACGCGCCCGGCTCAGGGCTGCGGCTGCAGGACAGTTCACTTCCTCAGGAGCAGCAAATAGACTAAAAATCGCTCAAAAGTTTTCCATGGCTGAGATTCCAAGGTGGTGGCTCCTGTGAGGGTCTGTGCTGGTGAGGGATGCGCTTAAGGGAGATGAAGCAGCTGCTCTGGGAGACCGGAGAACTGGGCACCCAGAAGCCTGAAAATAGGAAAGGAAATCCTTGGTTTCCTTGCTCCTAAGGAAATCCTAGGGCTTGTTCAGAGCTGAACCATGAAGAATACTGGCCTGGTAAATACACAGTGGCACTTTACCACAGGCAGGAGATTACTTGTTGAGTAGATTATCTCTCTTGAGATAAGGCAAAATCCTTCAGATGCAGTGGAGTATCTTGCCAGGCCTATTAGCACATGACAAGATGCAGTTTGGGTCCAGTGAACCTCTATCAATCACAAGATGAAGTAAAGCCCTAATTATCATTTAATTGCTGCCTTCAGCTTGAGCTGCCCTTCTTCACAGCTTTCCGCATCCATTGGAGATTAGGTTGCACTAAAATGAGAACCGTAAAGGGCCTGGCAAAGGTGTGAAATTCCCTGGGTAACTGAATTAATGGCAGCGGGTTCTGCTGCTGGGGGGGTTCTGGTCTCTCTGCAGACAGAATGAGTGAGGGCGAGGGCTTTAATGGGGAATTGGAGGCGATAGCTCTCAGCCATTTGTTCACAAGAAAGAATGACATGAAACATGCTAGTTCGGCCAGGCTCGGGGGGAACAAAGAAAATACCACTCACAAACATTTGTTTTTATGCTAATTTTATGGAATTATGTTGTGAACTATTTTGTTAAATAAGAAAAAGTAGTAATATGTCCATGTAGGCCTGTGCAGGGGAGTACAAGCAGTAGAATAAGAGGGTGGGTAACTGGATTTTTCCAGCCATTTTGAAGTATTGAATTGAAATACAGATTTGGGATATTTAGGCTCTGATTTAGTCTTTAAGTCAGGCTCATTGTTGATCTGTTTTCATATGCTCTGCATGGCAGGTGTGTTTTCTAAGTAAATTGCAGCATCAGAACAGTTTCTCATGATGAAACTCTGACATCATTAGGACACTTGTCTGTACTATGTAACTTTGCAACATCAAATCCAATTTCAAAGATAATTACAGGCCATTAGTGCCTGACACAGAGTTTAATAACAGAGTAAATATTGTGGTGATCTTCGGAAATGCATAAATAAATAGATAAATACACAAAGCAAAGTTGTCTGGCTTTAAAAATGAGCTCTTAAAACTGGTATTGCCTGAGAAACAGGCGTAGTTGGAACTGGTCACTTAACCTCATTAGATGAAAGACAGAGCACTATAAATCCGTCATTTTACTAGTCTGCCTGGCAAGCAAATGCTCCTCTTCCCAAGCAGTACCTGTCTGCAGTGCCTGGAACAAGGTGAGCTGGGCAGACTTGGCACCGGGAGCATGGGTGGCACAGTGCAAAACAATAAAGTCCCGTTCCTTTCGGTGACATCCTAATCAAGCTGCAGCACTGTCTCAGCGATGTTGAATGAAAGTGGGGCACTGGATGGCTCTGGTTCACTCCATTCAGCTCTCCCTTTGCAACCATTAGGGGTTTTTAAGTGTCTCATTGTGTTGTTTGACTGCACAAAGCTGGTTTGTGGCTTGGCAGAACATCTCTGGAAAGGGCAGTGATCTGAACACCATACGCACTGAAGAGATTCTCAAATTATGATCAAAACAAGAAATAAGAGTTATATAGTGACTCTGGCAGGTAAAAGTACCAGAAGACTTCTGATTATTTCACTTGTAACAGATCACATAAAATTCTGGCTGTTCCTGGGAAAGCAAGAGGTCAGTGAGCAGCTCTGAGCAGTGCACTCAGGCTGCCCGGGTCAAGGAGGGAGCTCGTGTCCTCTGAGCTGCTTCATGCTCACAGTGTCACCACACAAACACAGGGATCCAGACCACCTTGATATGCTCTAAGGCCTCCAAGTCCATCTCTGTATTGCTGTAGAAAAGTTATGCTGTAATGAATCAGAAGCTCTTTGCCTCAGGTTTCTCCTTGAGCGTCCTGTGGTCCCTGCAGAGTAGTGAGACCTGGTGGCTTCTTACCCCAAAGTGCTGCAGGTACAGCACAGCCCGTCGTGTGTAGAGCTGCTCTTTGGGTTTGGCCCTTTTTTCAATCACTTTGCCTGAGACTTGGGGAAGTGGAGCTGCTGCACTCAAAATCCTGCTCTGGGGAATCACTTTATTCACACAGCAAAGGTCCTAGCTGAGCGAAGCCAAGCCGCCCCTGGGACGTGCAGCAGAAGCTGTGAACCCAGGTGAAGGACCTAAAGCTTCCCCTGCTCCCTGCCCTGCAGAAGGAGCTGGCCCAGCCCAGGCAGGGCGGGCAGCTGTGCCCACGGCTCGGTCCATGGGAAGCACCTTCCCCCCAGACCAGGCTCTGTGTCCGACCCGCGGCTGCTGGAGCTGCAGCTCCCACTGGAGCATCAGGCTCAGCTGGGCACTCGGGGCATTTCCTGCTGCCACTGCACTTTCTGGACATTACTTTCCACCCTGGCTTTGGTGGCTTTCCCCCAGCAGCCTTTGTGGCCAAAGGTGGCCTTGCCTGCACGCCGCTGGGCTGGCCAGGTGGGATTCCTGTCAGAAGGGCTTGGAGCTCCTGTGGTCATTTCCAGCTGGAGCTTGGTGTGAATAGGGATAAATCCACAAATTATAAATAAGGGGTTAGGATTTTGTGCTTTTTAGACTAAGGCTTATTGCTAGACTTAAGGCTCGTGTAAGTTTAAGGTAGAAAGACTGGATCAATATTTAGGAAAATTGTAGGCCTATTTAGGACTTCAGTTAAAACAGAGATTTATTTTAGCTTTAGCTACAGCATCTCAAGAACTTGTATAATATATTGCCTTTTTTATGAACATAAACCATACAGCATAGGTCTGGATTACTAATTCAGAAGATATTTGTCTTTTAAATACTCATTTTATTTTTGTAACTGAGACTTCTTAAAAGATCTTAACAGAGAATTTAAAAATAATCATAAAAGGAAAAAAAGAGAAGCTGTGAAAGGTCCTTCTGCATTTCAGGGCTCAATGCAGTGGCCATGGATCCTCCTGCAGGCCCATTACTGGCAGAAGCAGGGCTGGGCAGGTGATTAATTCAGCACAGGTATTAACATTGCACAGGTACCTTTGAACCTGTTTAGGTGTTAAATAGTGGGTTTAGGTCAAGTGTGAAAGCCAAAGAGTAACAAACATGACTCGTTGATGGAATTGCAGGGTAGATTTTGTACTCCTGTATTCACTTCACTGTCTCAGGCGGGGAAAATTGTGCTTATAAGATCAGAATGCGATTAGAAGTGGAGCTCTGTTTGCTTTGCAGCTATTATGATGTAAAACTGAAAAACATTTTTTAATCTGTCCATTCCTTGTGCTATTTTTTTCCACTCCAGCTCCTTTATTTTTTTAAAATAATTGTTTATTTCTCAAGAATTCTGATGGAAATTTTTCTTAACTCACAGAATTTTTTCATCATATGAAAAATAATTTCTTTCACTTGGAGCCTGATTTGCTTACAACAACAATTTCTCATACTTTTCCTAAATAATAAAATAAATAGACCATAATGGGGAATAAGGAGTTTACATTCCCAATGGAAAGAATACATCTGTGGAGATGAGTTTCATTAAACTGTTAACTGGAACAGTGACTTTTAGAATTGATTCCATCTTTAGCCAGTGTAGTCAGTGCTCTCCAGAAGACGGTATTTATGAAGTATTCTTTATTTAAGATAAGCAAAAAACATAAAAGGAGGCCTCCTCACCCTCTTTTGCTGCTCTGGGTCAACATCTCAACCTCTTGATTAGATTTGGAACCTGCTAATTAGATATAATTCATTACCTGCAAGAATGAGATCAGAAATCAAGAGCTGCTTTTCCGAATAAGGCGATCCTTCCCCTCATCCATCATGGCTGTTAGTAACCAATTTAAAGTCAGACAAATGCATAACCAGCATTATTACCTTGTCATAAATAGTTAGGGAGAAAGACCTGGAATAACCTGGCATTATAAATGGTTTTTATCACATTATTTTGCAGTTATTTGTCAGCCACTTTGCTTAAGATAAATGTAGAACAATAATCAGATTCTAAAACGGAGCAGTGAACAAGGTTTTGCTAATTGTGAAACCTCTTCTGCTGGCAGAACTCTGTCATGGGGCACAGTTTATGAATTTCCTTATGGAGAAATTGCACTGAGCACATCTCCATGTTTGGACTTGAAAATATAATAGGCCAAAAAATAGGAAAAGGGGTCTAGTCCCCTCCTTCAAACATGGTGAGATCTCGGTGTCACGGCTTGTGTCCCTGTTGGACTGCTGAGCCAAGTGACCAGGGAGGGTTCTTCAGCTCTTGCTGGCTCCTGATGTGCACAGATCCTCGTGCATTGTGCTCCATCAGCCATGGAAAGGAGCCTTGCACCCAGACAGACAGGATGCTTCTGCCGTGGGAGGCTTCTCAGAAGGGCAAACAGGTTCCTTGGGTTGGGCTTTTGGTGATCACAAGTGTCTGACAGAAAGAAGTACCCGATTAAATGCTGATTGTGATGAGATAACATTGAGCTGAGAGTGGGCAGTGCCCACAGCTCTGACTGCACGATGCTTCTGGAGGACCCCATTCCCATCCTCCCTGGGGTGGAGGGTGTGGAGAATGTGAGCCCCCTGAGCACACCTGGAGCTGCTGTGCCACCTCTTAGGAGTACCTGTGATTTTCCCTGGTGGCTGAAGGAAACCAGGATCTATATCCGTGTTTTAAAGAGGCATACTGAAGGGAATAAAAGGGCGAGGTTCAAGCGATGTAAATCCCAAGCAGTTCTCTCAGCTCTATTTATATTTAGACAAGTAGTGACTTCAAATTCAAACCCCTACTATGGAGAATAGCATCAGGCCGTGACTTATGCCAGGGTTTTAAAGATCATGGGAACCACTCTTATAATTTGGAGACTTCAAACACGGAGGAGGGTTTCAAGCTTGCCAAGGGAGGCCCAAACACCCAAATCAATGGGCACCTTTCTGTGGGACGAGGCACAGAGCTTGAGAGTGGGGAGCTGGCACTAAGGGCAAGTGTTCACATATGAGAGGGGAAAAGGTCTTGGCAGATCTTTTCTTCTGATAATAAAAATATTGAATATGGTTTATATTCAATTAAAGCATTTAGGGGAACAGTTTTAAAAGCAACAGAATTACTACAGTGTGGTTGAGATGACAGAGAACACCTCCTCTAGTGTCAGAGGATACGGAGCTACTCAGCGATGGTGCAGTACTAAAATGCAGACAGAAGTCACAAGTCAGCAGATCTGATTAACTGTAAATCCAGGTTTTTATTACACTCCCTCCCATAGGTAGAGAAGGACAATAACTTGATTTTGATCTCAGCTGCAGCACAAGTAAGATCTGAGAAGAAGATATTTACTAAATTATTTACCTTCTAGCGCTGTCACTGAAAAACAATCATGTTTGAAGTGCCCTGACAGTGCATCTGGCCTCAGAAAGAAATACTGAAGGAATATTTACTGTCTGGGGTTTCTGTTCATTTTCCTAAAGCCACATCTAATTGAAAGTGTTGATATAATTGCAACTGAAGGCAAAATGTAGGAGGAACAGGGACATTTGCAAGTGACAGGCCTTTAGAACTTGAATTGTCCTTCCATCATGTCAAAGCTTAAGTCATCTCTAGACAAGGTAGAGAGCGGTTATTTTCCTTTTTATTGCAATTTCAGTGGACGTTTTGGGCCCTGTATCAGCACACTGTTAGGTTTCCTGACTGGGCTGTGGAGGAGGCTGCCAGCGTCCAGGCTCCATCCTGCTGCAGCCTCTGGGAGCACGACCAGAGCCTCGGGGGTTCCCCTCGGAGCCTGCTCTGGGCAGCTCTGTGGTCCTGCTTGGCATGCAGCTGTGCTTCCAAACAGGTACGTTCTGGAAGGCAAAGAAATGGTTACACCTGATCTTTGTGTTCCAGGATCACATTAAAGGGCTGATCAATCACAGCCCTTAGATAAATTTTCCCTTTTTTTTTTTTTCCTGGTTCTTGCAGTTTAGGTGGTTGTAACAGGAGAAGCAGTGACAAACTGTTGGCATTAATGTACTGAGCATAATGAACACCAGCCATACAGCACATGGTGCTTGTCTGCTTATTGGTGAATTTAACTCACTTTAATTGCAGTGTTACTTAACATGATGGAGAAGTAGCCCTCAGAGGGATCATTTGAGGGACAAATAATGTATTTGTGTAAAATTAAAAAAAATAAACCAAACAACTAGCAGATAGTACTACTAGCTGTAGTAAATTATAGTTTAATAATTATTATCTAGATAGTACTTGGCTTAGGGTTAAAAAAGAGGCACTTCTGGAAATCTGGATAAAAGCTTGCCTGGAGCACAGCCACGGGGACTGTCTTTTGCAAGCTGCACTGGTGGCGAGACATTCAGCGAAGCACCTGGGAATAAATTGAGTCTGCTGGGAGGGGAAAGTATCTACCCCTGGGGCATGTCAATGGAAATAGAAGGTGACAATGAGCCCAAGGCCTGCTCGGCCATATCACATGGGTCTCCTGATTCTATTGAAGGTATTGCACAGCAACCTGCCCTCTGAGCATATCTGACACCTGGGAGGTTTTCTGTGCAAGTGGGAGGTGTAGGACCTTTACCCCCTGGAACAGAGCTGGTGCCGTGGGCAGTGAGACGCTGGTGGTGTTAGAACCTCCTTATGTCTGTCATTTGTACCCTGAACATTAAATATCTTTCTCATTATTCATCCCACCACACTAGAAACAGCTGGTCTTCAAGGGAAATTACCTAATGAATCAACAATAAGGCTATTGTGTAGGCGTGACATTTCTGATAATAAATTACTGCTTTCAGGAGGTTGACCACACTTGTCAGGGTTTTGTGAGTTACAAATTCAGCTGCCTTGTCTTATGCTGTTTTACATAACTGACAGTGTAAAACCTTGGCATTTGACTGTAAGTTATTTCCTCAACTTCTAGATCTCTATCATAAAATTTCTTTCTTCATTCAGAATATTCTTTGAGCATTTCCAACTCATACATTGAAAATATTTTAATTTGGTTTGGTTTGATTATATTTGCTATGTCATATATATCTTGGAATTAAATATTAATTTAAATATTTTTAACTAGAAATGTAAACAGGCTATAAATGTAAGGGCTGCATTTTTTAATTCTATTTAGACAAATGATATATTTGTATATTTCTTGTATGCTTACACTTGAAGGAATACTTTTTCCTAAATGCATGATATGGAGGAGGATCTAAATATTGCCTTACTAGCTTTCAAAAAATACCTGGATGTAACTAATTAGTTTAGAAGTGCTTGGCCCATATGAGGTATGCTTCAAGGATGAATATTTTAAAGTATGCTTCCTTTTTCACATGCAAGTGTTATTTGCCTTTTACTTTGTGTATCCAGGGATGTGACTAGTTAGCGATGAAAACCAGAAGTCTTTGCTCCCTCGTAGCTGAATGCAAATGGCACTGAAATTCAGGCAGTATCTGCACCAAACTGCGTGTTTATCTCTGTGGAATTCTGTGGAACCAGTTCTTTAGCTTTTAATACTGTAAGTCTTTTCATAAGTAGCCAGCAAGGGGAGAAGGACAGGAGTTCCGTTTTCTGCCAGATTTCTCGGGGCAAAATGCATTCTTGCAAACGTGAATGAAGCCAGCGAAGGTGGGGCTGGCTGGAGAGGAAGTTGGTATTCTTATGCAAGGAGTTGTGGTGGCTAAAAATGAGATCTAAGACAGCGAATACATGTTCTAGCAAGTGTACTGGGTTTCAAGTGCTCCCTGTTTCTTTGTTACGCTTGTTACACTGTTGTTACACTCGTTTCTTTCACAGGTAGTCGATATCTCAATGTCTGGACAGTGCTGCTGCTTTGCCTCTCACAGAATGTGTTCTTATTTACTGCAGCACGGCCTTTTAAAGTTTGTATGAGGCTCACTTAGACACCAGTGGATTATTATTTTTAAATAACAATTCAGATTTTCAACAGGAAGAGACTAACCAAAACCTGGTGCATCCAAGGAATATCTTCTGACACTCCTGTCTGAGAGCAAAGAAAGCAGCATTGCCCAGTGTGTGAGCAGGGCTTTTTGAGGTGGCTCCATGCCTCATGTGGTGCCAGGATCCTTCTGCCTGAGGTGTTCTAGGAAGGCCAGGTGTAAGTGGAGCAAAGCTAAGAATTATTGCCCTGTGCCTGCCCTTCAGCCCCCTAAAGCTGGGACGTCCCTGGGGAACCTGTCCTTTGGGAGGATCGCACAGCACCCCGAACACCTTCAGAGGTGCCTGGAGACAGAGTCCTTGCCATGATCCTGCTGACCCTGGCCTGGGGGGTGGGTCTGAGTCCTGGCTTTTCAAGTCTTCCACAGTTCTCTTTGCCTTCATGTGTTGCACCCCGTGTGAGGCATTTCCAGGTGCCCCAAGCGGTCATTGCTCACCAGCCACGGGGTCAGTCGCGGGTGGCAGTGCCAGCAGCCGTGCCCTTCCCTGGAGGAAGCCTCTGCCTTCTCTGCCTCCTCGTTTTGCAGCAGCCATGAAGAGACCTCCTGTGGCTGTAGGACCTCGGCTGGGTGCCCTCTGGGGATGGAGGCCCTGTGCCCCCCAGCTGGTGGCTCCGGCCACAGCTTCAGGGCAGTGGTGGTGTGGGTCTGTGCCCCCACAGCAGGGGTCTGCGAGCAGGGGCCCCACCTTTGTCCCTGCCACGCTGCCAGATGAGCCAGGGCTGAACTGCAGAGGGACTGGGGAGATGCTGTGAATTTCCAGCATGATATCTTGGCATCAGCTATTTAATTGTGTGTTTTAACCGTGCCGATGGTGATGAGTTAGTGGTGGACTAACTGGTTAATTGTGGATGTGTTCTGTTTGTGAAACAAGGCCTGTAACCAGGGTCAGATACACTGGGCAGCCAAAGGCAGACACGTGGGCAGGAGCAGCTCCAGAGCCTGCAGTGCTGCAGCCCCTTGGAGAGGGCCTTTCCCACTGTCTGCTGCCTTCTCTGCGCTGCCCTTTGCTCCTGTTCCCTGCTACCCTGGGGAGGACTTGTCTCCCAAATGTCCTTTTGGGGACATTTCAACTGCTCGTGGTCGCTGGGGCGTGGTGCATGAGGACAGCCCTGTGGGGTCACCGGTCCCCATGGCCAGCCGTGGACACAGCAGCATTTGGAGGGCTCAGGGAGGTGGCCTTGTCACAGCTCGAGTGAGGTCACCGAGGGTGTTGAGAACAGCGGCAGCATCCTCTGAAGCCTGCTTTGGTTTGGTTGAGGGTCACTGCTATCTAGTCAGGGCCTTGTGTTTAACGTGAAGGCCATTCAGTTATGATGCAGAGACAGGATGAATGAAAAAGAAGTGGAAAAAGAATTTTGAAACATACAGCCAAAGACTGACCCTACACAGTTTTTGGGTGGGACCATATTGGCCCAGAAAATTTAGCTAGACGTTAGTGATAATCAAGGTCCTCTGAAATCTAATTTTTTTTCTCTAAATAATGTAGTTTCAGGGGATCCACTGTTGAAACCAAGTGCCTGCTGTGCTCTTTCCTTTTCCAAATAATGAAAATTCAGCTGAACCAAACAAAGGTGTTACAATGGTGTCACGTTGTCATTTCATTTTCCTCAGCAGCCTTCTGATAAAGACATGTTGTATTCAGCAGCATACAGACATAAGAGCAGTTCTGTCTCCAAAATCTGGCTTTGCAGTGTAAGGCCTGTTGAGTTTCCATGGCAATGGCCACAAATTCCTCTCCAGCTCTTCAAAGTGAAAGACATATTTGTTTTGCTGGCGCAACTTTGTAGCACAAAAGCTCTCTCTCCTTTTTCACGTAACACCTGCTAATCTGAGCCCGGGCCCTTTGAAGCCTCCTGCTGATCAGAAATTCAAATACATTTTTGCATGCTAATCTTGGTGGTAATCTAGAGCTTGTGTCTTTCACCTTGTGCTTGCGAAAACAGTTTTCTTTATAAATCACCAAACGTGTTGGCCCTGATTGCTGTCCATGGGAGGATGAGTTGATAGGGCTGTCAGCAGCTTCGATGTCCATTCTCTCAAGATGCAGCCTGGACAGAGCTATCAGATCAGGGCTTTTTAGCCATCCACTCGCCCTTTGTGAAGAGAAGGGCGGGGAGAGAGAGGGGGAAGGGCTTTCACGGATGTGGTTCGTGGTGCTCTGTGTGTGGCTGTGAGGGCACCCAGGCTGTGATGGACAGAGCAGGGCACTGGCACTGGGCTGTGGCTGTGCCTGTCCCTCAGCAAAGGAGTGAGGGTGGCTGCAGAGCCCAACAAACAAACGTTAGCTGCAGTGCTTTTCTTGTCATCTGAGGGACAGACACATGGTGCTGAGTCCACAGCCTGCATGGAATTCCCTCTGCAGCCGAGCTGCTGCATCCTCATTGCTGAAGTGCTGTGGGTGCTCTGCTGAACCAGGGGTTGGTGCCATGCTGGGACCCCTTGTCCCTCAGCTGCCCACACTGTCCTTCCTCTACACCAACAGCCCTGGTCTTCAGCACTGGTATATGCACGAAGAACCTGGCTGTCCAGGGAAGGGAGTCCCAAAGCTGCCAGGTATCCTGATGCTGCCAGTGCTGTGGGGTGGTTTGACTGTTTGAGGGACTGTGAAGGTCTGATGCCCCTTAGCCTGGGGCTGGAGATGGAGCTGTGGTGCTCCATGAATGCTTAGTGGTATCTCAGTGTTTGCATCACTCATACAGGATTCAAATAGTTTGCCCTTGAGGTACTGCTGTGTGTCCATGATCTACCTGTGTCTTGCAAAGCACATCAAACCCCCAGGTGCCCCAGGTGCTCCATCCCCAAACCTTCTCTCAGGTCATTTTCCAATGGTTCTGTGTCCAGCTGGTGCCTGTGCTGGCAGTCCAGTGCCTGCTGCAGACTTGCTCACAGGCTTTGTAGCTCCTGCTGCACTCTGTGCTTCAGAGGTTTAAAACAAAAGGGTTTGAGTTTCACTGCTGCTCACACCCAGGCAAGCCTCTGTGGCATGGCTGCTTTAAATGAGTCGGTCCTCACAGGGCCTTTGCTTGTTTAAAATGATTGGGTTTTTCCACTAATTTAAAAAACAGAGCCCTTCCTGGTTAATTTCTCAGTAATTCTGTGAGTAGATATGATTTTCCTCTTGGAGGAGATGAACAGTTCTCCCACTTTTACAAGATGGGATCCCTGTTCAGCACTTGCATAGCTCAGCCCTGCCATCTCTTTCCCGCAGCCTGATCCCCCTGGCTGCAGAGCTGGATCAGTTCCCCCCAGGTGCTGGCTGGGAGCTGAGCTGGGCAGCTCTTCCTCCATACTCTGAATTTTATAAAATCTGAACTTCCAGAAAAATCCTTGTTTATGAAAGCTCAGTGCATTTCAAGGGGGAATGCAGACTTGCTGTTTCATACAAAATCACCAGCAAAATATTTGAAAGAGGGTTTTGTGTTCATTGTCTGTTGCATCTCCCTGCTATTCAGATTCTATTCTATTCAAATTTTCTTCCTTTCTTTCGGGGGAAGAGTCTGAGTGCACAAAGGGGCTGTGGTTTCTGCAAGCAGATAATATAACCATGAAATATAAACATGGCAATGATTTCCTTGGGCCCTGTGATCCATCAGGCATGTTGAGAGCAGTTGGCAAGGGTCTGGGAAGCTCCCACTGCTACACAGCAGCTACAGATAAGATGCCTTTCTGCCTTGGTCAGCTGCAGGATCCACACCCCCGGCGCTGGAAAGGTTCATCCCATCCTCTTTCCTGGAAGGGAAAACCTCTGCCTTTGAAGTCACGTGCCCACAGCTTGCAGAGCTGACTGATACAGCAACATCAGTAATTTACCAAAGTGGGGGGCAGGGGGGAAAGAAAGCTGCAGCATAAATCTCAGTCTAGCTTTATTCTTTTACCTTAGGTTATATGTCTTTAAAGGAAAAATGCTGACAACATGCTTGCTCACAAAAAGCCTTTTGAGCCAGTGCCAAGAATTTGCTCAAAACTGGTAAAAAGTCACAGCTGGGACCTAAGAGCAGCACTGAATTCTACATCCTTGCTTGATCTTAATTTTCTGGGGGCCGAGGAGATGTTCAGCATGCCTCCTGCCTCCCACTCTGAGGCTGGGTAAGAACCTGCTTTTGTCTTTTGGAGCAGGCAGTCACTGGTGTCTGATGTGGTGAGAATCCTCTGTGGTTCTGTGTTTGCTCTCTTTGTATCACTTACTCTTCAATTTAGAAAGTTTAAAACAATATTATTTGGACTGAAATAGCGCAGGCAGGCAACAAGGGGCCTCCAGCCTGCAGGAGGGGCTTTTCCCCTCTGCAGAGGGCAGCTCTGTGAAAGGCAGCGTCTGCAGCCCACCGTGCCCGCCGAGCCCCGGCCCCTGCCCGCAGCGCCGGGTCCGTGCCGGAGTAACCGGGGCAGCCCGAGCAGCCGAACCTCCTCTGCCTGGAGCCGGCTGCTTCCCGTGCACTCTCAGCCGGCCAGAGGGTGCTGCTGCAGGGATACTCTTGGGCTGGTTTGGTGTTCAAGGTGAAGTCCTGGTGCCTGGCTCTGGGTCATCATGAAGTTTTCAAGCATGATAAATCAGTGGGGGGTAATTTTTTGATGAGTATTGTGCCTGTCTAAGGGGAGATGACCCCACAGCAATCTTAGTGCTTCCTCTAATCGCTGGACAGTGACTGCTTGTGTCTGCAAGCAGCTATTCATGATTTTGGTAGAGGTCCTCCTACAAGGGAATGGAGACCAGGACTTTGCATCACCATGGCTCCAACCTGAGCACTGCATGGAAGAGCACTGCTGGAAGAGTAGATGGAGGAGCCACTTCTGCACCCTCGAGAGCTCCAGAAGCGCCCCAGTCAGTACTGCTGCGTTTGCACGTGGGCCTGAAGGACCTGTGCTAATTGTGCAAAGCATGAACAGCAGCTTATCGACCTTTACAAATCTTCCCTAAGAAGGACTACCTTCCTTTTGAAATGCAGAGAGCAAAGGGCCGGGAACTACTGAGGAGTTTAGGATATGAATCCCAGGGCAGAATCTCCCACCAGAATCTCTTTCCCCCCCTGAACCAGGGGAGGCAGTGAATGTGTTGTGTTCCCAGAGATGTCATGTCCTGCTACAGAACAGTATTCCTTGCTTTCTCCCTTACTGATGGCTCTTCTAGCTACCTTACTTATATCTATCAGATGCAATGTCTTCTTTTCCGCTGAAGCTGATGGATCAAGCCTCATGCGCAAATCTTGATGCTTTAATTTAAAAAATAAATATGTAAAAAAATTTCTATTTCTAACCTTTTTATTACAAAATTTGGTCTGTATGGAACGGATTATGGAACCCCACAATTGCAGTAGTGATAGCAACATGCCTTTTTTTTTGTTTCCTGTGCTACATCATGCACTACTGCTGTAGCTCCCCCAAAGAATGTAGGAAAAGTTCTTCTTAAACCTTGGTGGCCTCTCTGATCTTCTCACTTGCTATGTATAGCTGATTTCGGCTCAGTCATGTGATACAATGATAGCTGCCCCATGGTTTATCGATCCCAGACGGAATGAAGGGCATTCAGCACCCCACATAAGGAGACCCTTCATGTCTATGTGTTGCTGCTCGTTACAGAATATGAGCAGTAAGGCTGAGCACTCCTTGATTTTCTTATTCAGACTCATTTCAAGCTCCAGCTCAGACTGGAGATTTGCTGAGTAAATAGTCTCAACAATAATCTCAGCCTGATTCCAACTAATTAAATCCTGTACAAACATCCCTCTCTGGGCCAATATAGCAAAAGACAATGAAAACACAGAAAACCAGACATAGCTTTCCTCCAGATTTTGCTCGGCCCTTTAATCCTGTATCTTTTGAAAGATAGTAACGTCCATAAGATGAGGGGTCAGCCTTCCTGCCCTTAGCATCAAGCAGTGGAATTTTTCAATAATGAACAGCTGGGTCACCAGCGACACAAAAGCTGCTGTAATATCCTGTAGGCTTACGGGGCACAACAGAAATCCCAAAGCAAATCATGATGTACACAGAAAGGGACCGTCCTTTTCTATTAAGGAGACCACTTCAAACCAGTCTCAACACCACCTTTTCTCCAGCTTTTCGAAGGAGAGATTATCCCCTGCGTATATTTAATCACACATTGTGGGGTGGCTTTGATTGCCTTTTTAGAGTCAGAGAAGTTAAAGAACATAGTTTGAAGGCTCTTATTATCAGTGCTCCATCCGCGTGCTCTCAGCCAAGATGTGTTTACAAACAAGGGTGGGGTGGGGGTGGGGAGGCAGGAATGCTGCCCTGGGCCCATGGCTGGGCTTGGCGCTGCTCTCACGGCGGTGGTTGTATAACCCTGACTCCAGCTAAGTGTGGTGAGCACCACTGGGAGGGGGAGGCTGGGGGGCTGCGTTTGTGGTTTAATTTTTATGAAACCCTGTGGAATTCGTCTCCTTTTCCAGGGTAGGAAGAAGTTATCTTGTAGGGGTTTTCCTACACAGTAAAGCAAAGAGTAAACCAGGGTAACATGAACAAAAACTAAATGCTATAAAGACTTTTTAATGTATCAGAAAAGTCAGTCTGAGATGTGTGCAAGATATGCTGGAGATTCCTGATTAAAAGCAGTTTGTGTCAAGGAAGTTACCACTTGCAGCATGTAGAACATCTGACAGTGATTAACTGGAGCTAGCTATTAGATTTTCCTAAAGAAACAATACTTAAACATATCTCCACAAGTATGAAACACTTTATGTACTGTATCTGGTACACCTCATTTAAATTGACTTAGATGGAACAGACACACTAAGTCTAACTAGTAGGTTATTAAGAATATAAACCTGGTGCCCAAGAATTTACAATCAGTTATATGGGAGGTATCCTGACTTTCCTCCCTTTCCCAGGGCTTTCATTTACTAAGCATGTGCTGTAAAGATGTCACATTTACAGCAAGGGACATGTTTAGGATGTTTCTTACAAACAGTTTTAAGTTACATACCTGTAGCAAATGCATCTTGCTATGCTGCAATGTGCTGTTAGAAAGGCTGCTACGAGCTCAGGAAAACGTGGGTGAAAGGAAGAATATATGCATGGGTACAAATGCATTCATAACCTAGTTTTTCAGTTTACTTATTAGTATTTGTGAATTTTTGATAGAATAATGACATAAAATTGTTTTCTACAGGAAGATGAGCTTTTCAGCTCTGTCAGAGCACTTAGAGGTTGGAGAAATATGGTTTAAATTAAGCATATCATACTTCTAATTCTGGGGGTAACAAAAAGAAGAGCTTGGAGATTCATCCAGCCTGGAGTGTTTGGTAGATGCAAATAAACTGTGTGTTATATGTAATGATCATTTCCCTAAGAAATACCTTTCTGTTTCCTTCCCTTTTTGGATCAGGAGGCTGATGGTTACCGTGGGGCTGTGCTTGCACATAGGTGCTGCTCTAATTCGTGTTGGTACATGGCAGGGGAGGAACAGGAGAGAAGACTTGGAATTCAGCACTTCAATAGGCCTTTAATTATGGATTTCCCTACTATCTGTGAGATGAGTGGTGAGAATGGCTGAAGTAACCACTACAGTGCTACGAGCCCAATTAAAAACACTGCTTCAGACTCTGGGATTCACACAAATAGTGTTTCTGCCTCTTTGCTGTTTGTCACTTACATTGGAAGGTTTTTAAAAACAATTGCACTTCTATTAGCAGCCAGAGGAGCTCTGCTCTCCAGGCTGGCTCCTGAAGTCCCAACCTACCTCACTCTATCCGTACAGGGTCAAGTCAGGAATTGCACTGAGCTTTTCCAGAGCAGAAGAATGCTGAGGGTCAGTGTTTAGTAGGTGGGAAATCATGGAAACAGTCCTCTGGAGGCTGAGAGGTAATTTACAGTTAAGTCCAAACTTCTCTAATTTGCATAATACCAAGCCTAATAAAATATTCATGGTAGCTTCTCTCACTTTCAGACAATTTAAGATAGATAAAAATTAAATTGGAAAATACTGTTTAAAAATAAGAGAAAAAATTTGAAGACAATGCCTTCAAATATTTTCCTGCTTTTAATTTAATGATATTTTTCATAGTTACAGAATTGTTTGCGGAGTTACTGCCAGATGGAAGTCTGCCTTATGCACAAAACTGTGCAGAGTTTGATCTTTTTAAAGGGAATCGCAAAAAACTGCTGGAATTCCAAGGGCTGATGTGGGTGAGGTTGAGGATGGACCTGGAAGTGTGATTGTCCTCACCCACAAGGGTGGGTGAAAGCAGTTTTGTCACTGGTACTTTCAACAAGCAATGGTTGGATGTCCTTTATGCAAAAGAAATCATATTGCACTATGCCAGTATAAAACACACTCCTGACGAGGAGACATTAAACCAAAGCCCACATTTGGGGTGCAGAGAGAGGCTGAGGCTGCCAGCTGCAATCAGATGACAGATATTTTTGTTAGGAAATAATATCTTCCTCTGATTTCCTGAGAGGTTGAATATAAAGCATAAAACAATGGACAGTGATGAAATCCAGAAGAATTACCTCTGTGTATTCTGGAAGAGAGTAAACAAGTACCCCTATGCTGTCCAGGTACAGCAGGCACTGTTTGGACAGCTGCACTGCCCATTCAAAGGTGTTGCTTGCCAGTGGCTTGGCAGTAGGAATGCCAGGTTCACATAAGGTTCATATAAAATTGCACAGCTCCGTAGACATGGCCATGATAATAAACCCGACACAGCAGAAAGGTTGGATTTTCCAATGCATACCAACTACTGATGTAGAACGTGCTCCAGTGAGGATTACTTGAAAAACTGCATTTAGTGCTGCAATAATACTAAAAGGTCACTTTGGATCACATTTGCAAAAGGTCAGAGCTGGTGGAGATAACAGCCTGTGCACACAGAGCAGAAGGTGGTGGGTTCATTTTAGCTCCATCTGCAGTCACAGCTGACAACCAGTCAGGATCAGACATGGAAAAAAGTTTCTCCCATTTTGACTGATTCTCTGGTAGAGGAGGAGTTACTCAAGTAGCAAGGAATGGCTTGGTAAAAATCCTAAAAAAAGGCAGAAGCATTTTTAAATGCACCAGTCTGTATTGTCAAGATGCACTGGGGTGAATGCATGTTCCCAAAGTGGTTTTGGCAGCAGAGTTTCATAGAACAGATTGTTTCATGTGACATGGCACAAGGTATGTAATGCACAATGTCAAAACATGCTTTTCAGCTTGAAATTTGTCATATGAATCTTGTATGCATAGGGAATTGTTGTCCTCAGTTTGCTGGGAAGCTTTCAGCATGAAATGGTGGGAGTGCAATTGTTTGGTGCAGGGGATACTGCATTCTCTAGAGTCAGTTCTTGGGGATTTGGGAAACGTGTCACTCACAAGGTGCTGCTCTTCTGCAGCCACTTTGCAGCCCCACCAACAGCTGACAAACGTTGTGATGGGGATAGAGAAGTTTGTACCCAGTATTGCCTCTCCAGCTGGTCTCAACAAGTTGTGATGGGAATATTGCAAGCTTATTCTCTGCCATTGTAGCTTTTTGCTTTAAACTAAATATATTCCTGGAGAGGTTCCCATAATTGAAATGGTCCCAGGAGGAATTAGCATCTCTGTCCATACCAGCTGTCTGTCCGCGAGGCCCTGGGGGAGAGGTGAGTGGGGAGGCTGTGGGACTGAGGATCCCACCTGAGGAAGTTCAAGTCATCCTCACCACCTCACAGTCCGGCCTCTCCAGGTGTGATGTACACTGTCTGACCTCCTCCAGCACAGCTCAGGGGAAGTGAATTCTCTTGTGATGGATCTACATTGTGTTGAATGATTCTGCTGGCAAGTTTTATTGGTAACAGGGCATAGTCCAGAGGTACCCAGTAAAGTAAGGCCTGTCCCTGCACAGAGGGTAAATGAAGGTCTTTGCCTAATGTATTTCTATTCACTATAAACGAGGTACATCCTTCTTTCTCCAGATTTTCTGATAGCAGTTGAAAGACATGAGAAATGTCATTTATCTTTGAAAACACTATGTTAGTACATGTAGAGGCTCCCAAATGCTTCAGTGAAAGAAGGCAGCATATATTCATGGCTGGAGTCTGCCCTTAAATCCAATCCCATTCTCTGTGGGCCCCTAACTCCATCACGGTGACCCTTGCACTATAAGGTATAATATAAAGCAGCAGCTGACAGTAGTTCCTGCCACTGCCAGGACCTGGCAGGGCCGTACTGGCTACACAAGAGCATTCAGCCCCATTTGTTGGGAGTCTCTGAAGGATGCAGAGTGATCAGAGTCTGTGGAAATGAATGGGCTTTTCATGCTGATGATTTCATTTCTGGATGGACACAACACTTCCAACCGTGGCGATTCATCATCCTGGCTGGAAGCGAGTGGAGGGCAGCCAGCACTCTGCACTGATGCTCAGAGCAGACACTGAAGATAAAGCGTGGGACTCGGACAGAGCTTTCCAAATATTTGACAGAGAACTGCCAGGGAAGTGCAGTGCTATTCCTATTTCTAGGCTGCCAGCAGTGCCGTGTAAATTTTCCCAGAGAATCGCTGCTGTCCACGACATGGCTTCAACACTGCATTTTCTTGACCCCCTTGTTCTGCTTAGGATTTACCTTTGCCTCTGAGGCAGCTCAGAGTTGCTAAGCAGAACAGGGTCGTTGTGGGTCTGGCACGTTTGGGGCACTGGTGCTGCCGTGCACACTCCAGACCGGCCCCAGGGCTGGGGGCTGCGCTGCTGGCACCCCTCTCCTTCTGTCGTGTGCGATGAGGCAGAGGCTCCGAGGAGGCACTGCCAGCCGGTGCTGGAGGTCACAGGGTGGGAGAAGGGCTCTGGGCACAGGGCAAGCTGTGGGCAGCCAGGAGGCCCCGAGCTGCAGCCCTGCCCGGGGTTAGGGGCTCGGTGGGCACTGGCCAGCGCAAGGTGGGCGGCAGCTCCGGCCACTGCAATGCCATCCCGTCCTGGCACACAGCTGCCTGTGGACTCTGGCCACCACCGAGGGTTCGTTCCTCACCTTCTGTGGGGAATGGAGCAGGTATGGACACAGACCGGCCACCTCAACTTTACAAGGTGTCTGGATGGAATATCGATGGATTTGGGCCTCAGAGTGACTAATTAGCATGCAGGATTCCTCAAAAGGGTTAACATGGGATCTTTTTAATTGTCAAAAGAGTTGCAGGCTATTAGGGTTGGCATATTCTTCAATAATCTGTTTTATTTTTACCTGCTGGGAGCTTAATTAAAAAACAAAGAGGCTCAATTTAAAGCCCATTACTATGCTAATTTTGTAAGAACTGGGCGGTGATTAAGAAGCTTTAAAAAGAGGAGTTTAGTTTGCTCTAGGGAATGGGTTGGAGGCAGGTTTTATTTCGTTTCATTAGCTAGCTACAATTATTTATAAACTAAATGGAAATGATATTAAAGAGTAATGAAAAAACCAGCATCTATGTATTATTGAACAGCAGAACTTTTTTTAATTTAGCATCGAAGTGTACAGAGCCTTTATTACTGCAGCTCACAGTTAACACAGCTAAATGCAGTTGTTAAATATAAGAGGCTTTTAAAATATGCCCATAAATACAGAGCTGTCTGGTTTGCTTTTCCTGTAGATCACTAGAGTAAGTTTATAAAGATATCAATGTGACAATAAAGATGAACCACTGTCTCTTTAAAAGAAAACAACTATGAGGTTTTATATAGGAAAATTTCTTAACAGAATAAATTATGAAGACTTACTCTTTTTGTACTATGTATGTAATGTTGTATAATCTAACAGCACTGCAAACCTTCCACTGCCTTTTGCCTGTCATGTGAGCCCAAAATAATACCTGCAATTCCAGTTGTGTTGGAGTACTTGGGAGGAGCCGCTGCATTGCATGGATGTTGGGAGCTGAAGCCAGGCAGGGAGCAGCGAGGGCCGGAGGTGTTACCGAGGATGTGGTGGGTGGAGAGGTGGAGCCGAGCAGCAGCGGGACAGCCTGGCTCCCGGAGTGGCTGTGCGAGCGGGCAGCAGGAGCGTGGGGCGCTGGGTGCAGGTCCAGGGAGAGGCTGCCTGGAGCAGGAGCCTGGGAGAGGGCTCCGAGCCCAGGCTGCAATTTTGAACTGAATCCCCCAAACAAAGGTGTCTGTTTGTGGTGTCTGTGAGGATGTGGGCAGGGAGATGCACTCTGTTTCTGCCAGAGGAACTGGTAATGCTGGTGTGGATCTTCTCGGCATTGGGAGGAGGAGGAGCTGCTGAGCCTGTACCTGGAGGAGCCACATCTCTGGTGGCACCAGGGCCTTCTACAGAAACAACATGTTCCTATAAAACATCCCAGCTCATGTGGCATGAGTGAGAGCTGGTTTGCATGTGCTGGTTTGCTGAGTTCACTCAGCATTTGAATTCCTGCTGAAAAGCCACTCTGATCAGGACCAGGAGCCCCATGCCCCACCAGCCAGCACTGCCATTCTCTGCTGAAACCCTTCATGCTGCAGCTCTTTCCAGGAAAGCTTTGAGGCTATGCCAGGGATGGGGAGTGGGAGGAAGCCTGGAACAACTGAGAGACATCAGTATCTACTAGGCAGAGGGGTGAGGAGGAAGAAGAAGGGTGGCAGGAGGGCCAGCAGTGGATGCCAGCC
The DNA here is from genome assembly GCA_013397815.1 of Aleadryas rufinucha. NCBI lineage: Eukaryota > Metazoa > Chordata > Aves > Passeriformes > Aleadryas > Aleadryas rufinucha. The sequence goes on from VZTH01018763.1 coordinate 64,803, forward strand.
CACCTTCCTGGGCTGCCCAAAGCAGCTGGCATTTGACTCTGTAAGGGTCCGTATCAGCCTGGCTGCAACACCAAAACTGTTGGTGGGGCATCTTAATTTAAATAGTTGTTGCAACCAGTGTAGTGTTTCTCAGTGAAAGAAATGAGTTACAAGAAGAATTAAAATTACCTGCACATCAGTGATTCAAATGTCTCTGGACACTAGCAGGACTCCTGCTGCCAGAGCCATCTACGTGGGTCCTGCATGGGTGCCATGAGGTCCTGCATCCTGGAGCCATTCAGGCTCTGTCAAATCTGAGTTCATGATGTGGCTCCCACAATCATGCTGGGGAGAAAAGCCTCACGCTGCAGGTCAGCTGCTCCTGCGGGTAAACTCAGGGCTGAGCCGAGCCCAGAGCTGCCACTGGAGATGGAGGTCATACAGCAGAACAGCTTCAATTCCTCTTCTGGTTCTAAAGACAAAGTGAGCTATCCAAGATCCCTGAGGTTGCAAATGTCCCTTGGCCTTCTTTTGACCCTGTATACACCTTACATTCTTCCTTTAATGATTGACATTCGGTGGGTTTGTGCCTTCAGGCACACTGAAGTTGTAGCTGCTTCTTCATCAAAGCAACTGTTTACAGCTGGTTTGAGTTGGATGCCAATAAACAGTATTCTTTTTGTCTCAAAATAAAAAGCAGCTTAAGTCCCTAATGATAAGGATTTTGTGCTTTGTAGAGGAAAAAATTCAGCTAGTTTGGGACAGCCAGCCACTTAGCTTAGCAAGTTGGAGTACTTTATACTTCCAGCTAAACTGCCTTTATCTCCTCAAGTGAGCCGGCTATAGATTCTTATCATCGTGGCAGAAGTGATGAGGGTAACATCTTTAGTTGGAAATCATTGGCAACATGTGGAGAAAGCTTAAGATGTTGTCACACTTTAACTTGGTCCTAATCTGTTCAAAGGCAGTTGATACTTTCTAACTGTGCCAGCAGGTAGTGAGAGGGAGTCAAAGACCATCAGGGTGAAATAGCTCCTGCTTTTCTTTGGAGAGTTTATGACTTTCATAAAGCGGACACAAAGACACTGTGGCGGTAACTGTTATTGTCTAAATTAAGAGCTTATGTTCACCCAACCATATTTCATTAACTTGTACACCCAAGCTTCTACATTTCCTGCCTGCTCCATGCAGTGCTAGAAGCAAATCTTAAATATTTTAACGCCTATTGTCAGTGAAGTGAGAGCAGAGCAATGTGCGGGTCAGCCCTGCCCGTCCGCGATGAAGGCGTGTGTGTAGTGACCAGCGCGCACAGGCGAGTGCTGCGTCCTGCCTGCGGCCCTCACCTTCCCAGGGCAGGCTGTTCTGTGACTCCTGGTGTGTGCTGGTGTGAGACCCAAAAAGAGAATTGTTTTCCTTCCAACAACAAATTGAGACACTGTGAACAGCACTTAAATGTCCAAATGTAGGACCGAGCTGCCGATGGAGCTGATCGTTTCTGAAGTCATCTTCCCCGTGAGGGAGGACCCAGTCCTGCTCCTGATGCTCCCCGAGGAGTTTTGCATCTCACTTACTTGAAGCAAAAGCTGACGCAGCTTCTCCTCCCTTGTTTTTCTGTAACAGATGATCTTAAGAACATCAGAGCTCCTGGTGAGCAAACTTCGATGCATTTCAGCAAATATTGTGTTTTGGAAAAAAGGGCTTTGTCAACTTTGTAGAAAGGACAGTGCAGTCAGAGCAGGATTTCTTTTCAACCAGATATTCAACAAAGCACCTCATTTTTGGAAACGTATATGGAACCCTGAGTAACACCATGTAACATTTTGGTGCTTTTACAGAACAATTCCAAGCCATACAAATGTTCTTGCTGTAAGAAAGGAATGTGCTGATAAGATATGAGGGGATTTTTTACACTTTTTCTCTAACAGGCATCTCTATTTTTTCTCTGTGTGTGTCTATAATATATATACATACACTTAACCAAAAGTTAAGTAGTATTTAATTTAAGTATTTCAGCTTTGACCTACTTACAACTTTTCATTTAATTAAAAAAAAATCTGAAAAAGTTAATAAAATGTTTAGACAAACCTTTCAGTCTTGTGAGCTTAAAGGAATAATCCTCTTTGCATGCCTAATAATGTTGTTGGTGTCTAATGGGATTTCATTTTCACACATGTGGAAGTGTCCTGTGTGATAAATGTTTGACTGCTGGAATAGCTTAAAACCTGTGCAGACGTTTGAGGCAGGAGGAGGGTCTGGGCGTGCTGTAGGGCCCTGCTTACTGATAAATCTCTTTGTATGGGTTTAGAGCATCTAGTTTACTAAAGCCTGAATACAAACACAGATGCTGATAGCTGAGTCTTAGGACTCTGTCAACCATATTTGGCCTTACAGAAGCCAGGAGGTTTTCATAGTTCCGTGTCTAACCTTAAAAATTCAGTTTATAGAGCAACTTTAGTAGTCATCCATACTAGAATGACCAGGCTTGTCCGCTCTTTAATTTAAAAAAAGATGAATCAGATGTTTTGAGTCTTCAAAAAACCCTGTATTAAGAGGGATATTTATTTTCCATCCTAATATTAATAGTAAGTAATTGACATAATAAGAGTCACTTCACATTACAAGAATAAATTACCATTCTTAGACATTGCAGGAGACACCTTTAGTTACCTGAGTTTTGGGGATTTGAGTTGGGAGTTTTAGTGTTGCTTTTCCTTTTTCAGTGGTCCTTTTTACGAAGCTCCATGCCTCTGGTAAGAGCCTCCTGTTTTTATCAGAAGAACAAAGTTTGTGAAAGAAGGACAATAAAGAAAAACCATGTGAGATGATTGGGGGAGAAAAATTTCATCCATTAAGGGTCAGCCTAAAAGAGCACGATTTAGAGCAGAATATAGCTGGGACTTTTGTAAGACAAGCAGCAACTTTTCATGCTCGGATGGGGATTCTTGGGTTAAATTGCTATCTTTGAGTTCTGAACTTGGAAAGGTATTAAAGTGGAATTAAACCTTTACACAATCCTGCTCTTGTGTCATTCAGGATTTTTTTGGGTTCTGTTTAATTGTACATCACAGCAGGGTTCTGAGTGACTGGTGCTCTAAAGAAATGAGGGGTAGGGTTAAGTCTGCAGCCCACTGCTCCCTGCTAATCCTTCTTGTTCCTTGAAGAAGGATTTACTTTTGCTGCCAGCTTGTGAAAGGCTTTCCTCCTCCCGAAGAGATTGTTGTGGCTTTCCTGGGGAGGTGTGGTTGCTATAGCAGGGAGTCACGCCTGGGTATTCTCTCAAACCCTACTGAGAATGGGCCAAAAAAGAGCCAAAGAAGAGTAAAACTGGGGATTAAAAAATGGAACAATGGGAGACAGGAAGATAGGAGTGGGAACAAATGGGAATTACAGCACCAAAAATAATGCAAAGTGACAAAAAGAGGAAATAGAAAAATAATAGCTGACAGTCGGACTGAAAAGACAAACACTACAAAAGAACAATTTATTTTCAACAGGCAAAGAACATAAAAAGGCATCTGGGAAATAAGACACAGCCCTATGTCAAGGATTTTTTTTGGTTCTTACTGTATTGCAAACATACATGCACCAAGCACAAAAAGCTGCTTCATGCTTCCCTCTTGGTTCCACCTTTGCCACAATCTGTTTATTTGAAGCAAAACCTTCTTGGGTTTTAAACTGCGTGTTTACTTCTTTCCTGTTAAATGATGCCTCTAACTGTGTCTGTTCCTAGGGGCTAAAGGTAGGGTGATTCTGGGCTTTTCATATTAAATATTGCCTTGCATATCAGTAGTAAAAGATCTAGCTCTGCTCAAATTCTGTTCTTGAATGCTTTCCAGGGAAATAACTGCCTCCAGTGGGCACTCGGTTTTGCTGCTGCTTACTGGAGACAAATTCTTTAGCTCATGCCATGGCAATGCCCTGACACCTCCACCTGGCCCTGCCCCAGGCTGTGCCCCCTCCTCGCCCTGCTGCAGCTGCCTCCTCCCTTCGGCTCAGCCAGCTCATCCCTGTGTCGTGGAGTTTTCCTGTAGGAGTTTAGAAGCTGTATTTTGCTCCTAACCCCCTTTGCTCTACTGACAAAACACAGCCTAATTTTGCAAACATTCGAATATTTCCATCTCAGTGAAAGAAGCAGAAATTTTCATTCAGTGTAAAATTTGTCACAATACAAATAGAATTTAAAAAGAAGCCAGTGCCACATCTAACAGCAAATCTCTCTGAATGCCTTTCCTGCACCCCACTGCTTTATATACAGGAGAGGCAGAGAGATATAATAGATGAAACATTTTGTTTATGAAGTGTCTATGTTTTGTTTTATTTCACATGTTTTTGCAATATAGATAACAGATTACACCACAGAGCTTTCATTGCCTTGTGCTATAAAGATACTATAAAGCCTTTCTGGGTATTAATAATAGATTGTGTTGATGAGTTTGGAGAAGCTGGCAATAGACCCCCCACTGCAAAGACATTAACACCACAGGACTAAGGTATCTTTCCCTTGCAAATCAGTTGCTAAATTGGCTGTGCTGATGAGTTTGGGCACAAGCTCTCCACCAGCATCACTGCAGCAGGCACAGGAAGTGATTTTGTTTTATACTGGCAAATAACGTTTCTTCCTCTTAATGTTCTTAGTTGCGAGGAAAGCCTTGTGTAAATTCTTTCCCTAAGTCATTCTTGCCAGCTAAGAAATAACTTAGAAATTACATTTGAATTGCTTTGACACATGATTATTTTTTTCTGTAAAAGTGAAGACCGGGCCAGTGAATCACAACAGTACAATTTCCCTGCTTATGGGGCCTTTAGGGTGAAATCTCATATAAAAATTGCATTAGAAGAATTTCCCCGTGTTGTTGGTGATGTAAATTCAGTGTGCCATTTAGTGAACAAGAAGGATAAGAGGTCTGTCAGAGCAGAGACTGTTCTGGAGCCAGCACCCCGGCCCCGAGCGGGGCTGTGCCTCAGGGCCCCTCCTCGGGCTGCTTCATCCACTGGGTGCTGCTGAGGGCATAAAGGGAGAAGATGAAGGTGGATTTAATTTAATTTGGGCAAATAACTGAATAAAAATCCAAAGGAAAAAGAAAAAAAGAGGAGTGCCCGGTTGGTTTTGGTGGCCACCGCCCCCCAGCTAGGTAGAGCTGTGGCAGAAGCACAAATGCCCTGACACACACGATGTTTTCATAGCCCATCAGTGTGATTTGGAGAATGTAAAAAACACAGCAGCAGAAGCCCATTTAGCCTCTTTGAAACTCATGGACAAAAGTAACATTGTTTCACGAATGTTTGCACTGCCTAAAAATATAATTCTAACAAAATCATTGTATTTTGTTAATTCATTAAAGCTTCTTAATTGCAGCCCCAGCTTTATCAATTCAATTGGTGCCCTTAACTTTTATAACAGTTTCTGTTCTACAGAAAAGATTAGGAGAAAATTGCAGCCATAATCTGTACAGTGCAATTGCCGTGCTATAAAGAGGAATGGGAGTAGCTGAGAAGAGCAATTGGATTCCCAAAGGTGGAGCACAGTAGAGCAATATCAGTGACTTTGTAAATGAAAAATTGTTTTAATTCCCTTCTAACAGCAATAATTCTATTCTTCATAAATTTTTCCATCAAAGTGTTGTATGGAAAAATGCTATAAAATAGAACAGCATGGCAGTGATGGAAGACAGCTGAACAAAGTGGTCAATTAGGGGATGAAAATTAAGCAAAGAGAAGAATTCATTCTGTCACATTCTGCTCAAAGCGAGAAACTGCTCTGCACTTTGCATTTTATGTTGTACTTTATAGTTAAGGGAGATGTAACTATTTAGGTCATTCTGGTCCCACTTGAGCAAGTTGCATTAGGATGTAAGCTTTAAATTCTGTGTGTCTTCCTGCTTTTGTCTAAGTATCCCAGTTCCACCCCAGAGCTGCCGGTGCCCACGGGTTTGAGGTGGCCAGCGAGTGCTGGGCCACCTGCAGAGGGATCATGAGAGGCCTCAGCAGGAAGAAAATCACATGAAGGGCGGTGTTTTTGTGGGCATTGTTTGACACAGACTGTTGTCTGGGTATGGCCAGCCTGAGGTACTCCTGGGACCATGGTGGTGGGTCTGTTTCTGGTGGGCAGAGGATGGGAGCTGGTGGCTCTGACAGTGCCCACGGTCGAGGTCCCACCAGCTTCAGAGCAAGATTTGGCATGGGATAAGATGTGGTCCCTGTCGCTATTTTAGCCATCAGCTGGTCTTGGCAGGTGAGTACAGCACTCCCCACAGAAATACAGGTAAAACACTTACCGAGGAAAACGTCACTCAATACCAAGATAGGCAAGGTGTAATTTGCGAGTTCAAATCCACGTTGTGAAGTGCAGATTTAACACAAGCTTTCACCAGTAGCTGGTGTTCATACAACAGCACCTGTGGATAGAGGGTTAATAAATATTTTCTTCAGTTCTCCCTGAAGAAGAAAAAAGGTTTCTTTGTTTTAGTTTCTCTCTAAATATTACAGGGTTTTTTCTAGAAACTTTTAATTTTTGCACATTTTATTACTACTCGATGAAAGGGAATTATCTTTCTTATACTGCAGTTTCAGCTATGAAATTGGCTTTAATAAACTATGTAATTATTTCTTCTGCAGGGAAAATATTTTAAATGGATTATTTCTTTTTTAAGGGAGGGGTTTCAAACCATAAATTTATAATATTCCTGTTGTGCTTTACTGTATTCAAGATGTTTTGTATGTTCAGAACTGAGTGCAACCAAGGAACAGTTTTTCCACTTTATAAGCACCCATGAGCCGTAAGATGCTACAAAAAGTATTCAAGTCCTACGCTGGAAAAGCCCCATGCATACTGTTTTTCCAATCCTATGTCATCTAAAGAAAGAAGTATCAAAATTTCTCCCAAAGAACAAGGAACAGATGTCTTTCATTAGTAATTTAATTTCTTCTCTTAATAAAACTCAGTTGTGTGAAAAGCATAATGTATTTTACTCTAGCTCTACCCTGTTTCATAGCACAGGAGTGCAGAGCGAGCTCCTGGCGTCAGAGCAGGCCAACAGGGGTGTCCCAGGCATGTGTGAGCAGGGGAAAAGCATCAGACATAGAGACTGCACCAAGAGTCTTTGCAAAAGCTGTGACCACAACCTTTGCGTGTTTATTAAATAAAGAAAAGCCAGGTATCTGCTGTGGTTGCTGCAACACATAATGTCAGAATAACACACAAAGGCAAATGACTGAAGGTCTCTGATAGGTAGGTAGCAGCATCTGTCCTCTTGCATACATCAAACACAGCTTAATAACTTCCTATTTACTGCTCCATGGCAGAGGCCCAGTAAATAAACAACCTGACTGAATTAGTCTATTTTTCTACCTTTGTCCTGTATAACAAACCTCTTGAACCATGCTTAATGTGAGCAGCAAATTTCACACTGCACATGGACATCTCTCAGCACAGATTAAATTAGTTATAATAAAACAATTAAAATCTATTTGCCCACAGACAGGAGGAAATGAAGGACCTGGCTGAGCCACAGAAAGGTAAAGGGTGGGTTGTCAGGATACCAGGAGAGTAAACAGCAGAGCCGTGATTCTCAGGAGCAAAGCAGGGTCAAACTTACTGCGAGATAACTGCACGGGATATAATAAATCAGGGGTCCGTATTGCACTCCAGATGGCTGTGCCAGGCAGGAAGGCACAGTGGATCATGTAACTGTGGTTGTTTCTAAGGATTACTGATTCAGCCTGCCTTCACAGGGATATCCTAACAAATAAAATCTTTATGGCTTCTTCCGCTGGCGAACATTTTCATCTACTGGTAAAAGTCAGGACATGTCTTAGCATTTGCATTGCCCCTGATACATATGCAAAATTAATTTAAGTTCACACAGTTTTAGCTGGTAAAGACTTCTTGATTATCTAGTACTGTAAAGTTGCTTCACGGCATTTATTGTAAATACTCTGATGGACAGACAGGCCATTGTTCTGAGCTTTAGCTTGGCTGAGTCCCCCAAGTGTTCCAGGCATAGAGGCAAACACACTTAAAAACTCCTAAACCTATTGAGTTGTCTTTCAAAATTGTCCAGGCAACAGAATTTATTTATAAAACTCTGCAATCATTGATTCAAAACAAGGTTTTCTTGTTCTGCTTTTCTTCTTTGTCCTCTTTGAACGGTTTTCTCTGGAATGTTTTCGTTGTGCTTAGGAGTCGGAGATTTCCTGCGGCTTCTAATAAAGGCATTTGATTTCCACTCTCCACATACTTTAACACATCCAAGGATTTTGAGGTTTGACATTAGCTTAAGAGAGCTGGAGATAATCAGCCATGGGGTAAAAAGCCAGAGTTATGCAAATTATTTGTAAAATGTATAGAAAGCAAAAGAAATATTCCTTTAAATGTGGTTGGTGTGGGACAGAGTCTTTGTCTCAGCACAGAATATCTGTGTGCTCCCCTTCAAATTTATGGCTTTGATTGAAACCTGTAAAGGGGTGATCTGTAAAGTATTCCTGCTATCCTACACTTCCCAACAGGTTTATTACCATTCGTTTATAAAATGAACAGTCTAACGAGCAGTGGTTTAGATCACAGCTATCAAAGTCTGGTCATTTGTCAAGATTAGTTTCCTGTTGTGAGATTGCCTTGTGCAAAAAGAGTGCATAACCTTGTGTTCCTCTTGGGAAGCTGAAAAAATACCTATAAACACCCTATAAGATAGCTTTAATGAAGATTTTATAATCTCAGAATTCAACCCAACACGCTGTTCTGTGTGTGTGTGTATTTGTGTGAATGCATGTTATAATACAGACTACCTGTGTACAGGGGAGGGAATTTTCTTGACAAGAGTTAAATTCGGGATATGAAGTCCGTGCAGTATTGTCAGGGCAATTTAATGTTCATTTGAATGAGTTAATATACACTGATGACAGTGTAATTTGTTATAGCTAAAAGGCTGCCTTGGGAAGCGCTGTTGCAAAAGCACCAGCTTTCCGGGAATAGTCGGTTGCCAGTAAATAACACAAAGTATTTTCTGTACATGTTAGATACATTTATTTTGAAGAAAAAGAAAAAACACAAACACTCACTAAGGCAGTATGACAGCAAAGGTGCTGGTCAGGGAAACAACACGCCCCACAGGACAAGGAGGTTATCTTCGTGTCCCAGTTTGAGGGAAGGTGCAGGGGATTTATGCTTTCTTGGGCTTTTTTTCTTGAAATTATCTGTAAACTGTGTTACATTTGTGTTTCCACTGTCACTGGACGGTGGCATATCGTGCTGTTTGCCCGGGAGACAACCGGAGGCAGCCGCAGCCCATCCTGGAGCGATCCCGGAGCCCCGCCAGGGCAATCCCAGCCGTGCCGGGGCCGCCGCGCCCGCTCCGCCATCGGCTGCGGCTGCACCGCCAGACGGGGAGCGCTCCCCGCTCTCCCCTCGCCGGACTGGGGAGGTGGCGGCAGGGCGGGGTCCCTGCAGCCCGTTTCTGAACGTTTCCCAGCCCAGCCGCTCGGACAGGACACGCGATGGGCGGCGGAGCCCGGAGGCGGCCGGAGCCGCCGCGGTCCCGCTGCCACCGGGCACCGGGGACGGGAGAGTGGGGGGACGTGGGGGGACAGCGCCTTCGCACCAGCTCCGCCGCTCCCGAGGTCTCCCGGTGTGCCCCGTCCTAAGGACACCTCCTCGGACAGACAGGCCAGGCTTGGTTAAATGAGTCAAATAGGTCTAAGCAGTTAAATAGAAACAACTTTTTTTCAGTGCACTTTTTTTTTTCCCCTCTTCGTGTGTTAATCCTTTCGGATATAAAATTGTGTAGAGATAAAAGTATTTTCTGCTTAGGAATTTGCTGGCTAAAGCATTGTAAGGAAAACCTTGTGGACAAAGCAAACGGAGTGTATGAAATAAGCTGGCCTGCTCATGGCAGTGCCCAGGGTCCTGTGTGGCATCAGTTTCCTTTTGATAGATTTAATTCATTACATACCTGAAAAAGAGCCCCTCAGTCTGCCTTGCACCGCTGTTACCTTGAGGCTGTGGTGCGAAGGTGTGCACTGAGCCAGCCGGGCCCCCAGTGCAGTCACTCTGGGTACAGCTGGGGAACCCCAGTTCCCGTCTCTCAGCCGTTTTCTGGATGTCATGTGCAACCACATTGATATTTGCTTTTCCCTCCTGCCCACTCGGACTCCAGCCCTTTACTGAGGGCTCGTGACTGCCATTTTCCTGCACTTCTCAGCTCAGACAAAATGGAGGCTCTGGAGGAATGAATAACTGCCACAGCCTTAGCCTTCTGAAATCAAAGAGAATTGCCTTTTTTGTGAAAAATTATAATTTTGATGATAAAAAAAAAGGCAGTGTACCCCGTGCTAAAAGGCAGAATCTAATTCTTTTCCTGTGAACACACTGGTGCAGTGGTGTTCATTTCCTTGCTGAAATGTAAATGTTCATGCACCTTGCACCGTGATGTATTGCCATAAAAGACACTGAATTTCAAATCACCAGCACACCATGTGACACAGGGATGTAACTTAGCAATTCGTCTTTATTTGAGGCAGCCCTTTTCTGAAATCTCACTTAGGGAGATTCCCAGTTGCCATTAGAAAAGCAAAATAAAATTAATCTAAATAATTCTAACTTAAGCCTAGAAAATTAATGATGGATGAAAGACAGGGTTTATAGAGCATTAATAAGAACTAGTCTGGATACAGTGTGTGTTCTAGGGTCTGTGATTATACTGGTAATTTGACAGATTGTATCACTGCCTATCTCTGCCAAAGGATGTTTCACACCATTTAAAATGCACAGTACTTCCTTCAGAGACAGGTTGTTCTGGAATAACTCAACATCCAAAGAAAAGCTGTGTTATTTCACTCCTCTCTTTATCGATTGCATGTGTACAATTGTGTGTGCATGCGCGTGTGCTGACTCTGCCTCAGCAAAAGCACAAAGTTTTCATGCTCATTTCTGTGTTTATCAGCCTCCTCAGAGGCAGACAATACCAAAAATGGAAAGTCATGAAATCTGTTCAGAATAGGGCTTAAGTGCTGAAACCAGAGACCCTGCATAAAACAAAGCATGAGCTGGTCCTTCCTCTAAAAGGTGAATTAAAATACATTTGGGTTTGAGCAATTATCCAACTTTGGGAGCTCCCTTTTGTTTCTCATTTTGAAAAGGAAAAAAACACTGAGATAAGGACAGATCTTAGCAAAGGTAATTTAGGGAATATCAAGACCAAAAGGATTGAGATTTGAAAAAATTGCATGCCTATGATGTTTCCAGGCCTAAGGATGCAATGTGTGTTCTTGCAGTGTGCAGAAGCATGAGCCAGGCTGATCTGTGCAGGCATTGCTGGATTTAGATCCACGCAGGGTATGATCTGACGCTCCCTCTGACTGTGCTGCCTCTTCCTTGCAGGCTGTTCGCTGCCAAGTGCAGCGGCTGCATGGAGAAGATCGCTCCGACGGAGTTTGTGATGCGAGCCCTGGAGTGCGTGTACCACCTGAGCTGCTTCTGCTGCTGCGTGTGCGAGCGCCAGCTGAGGAAAGGGGACGAGTTTGTCCTCAAGGAAGGGCAGCTGCTCTGCAAAAGTGACTATGAGAAAGAGAAAGATTTGTTGAGCTCGGTCAGCCCAGACGACTCAGACTCAGGTGAGCTTTTCCCACACCTGCTCTGCTGGAGAAGCTGCACGAGTTCGTAGAGCTTTCTTATAGAACAGTGCATCCATTTTCACATCCACTTTATCTACGTGCATGTGCCACCTGTGCAAATTTGCAGGCACAGCTGAAAACATTCCTACTGGCAGTCTGCTTTCCCTGACCTGACTCCCTTCCTTAACTTCCTGCTTAGTAAAAGACAAAATCTTTTTGCTTTCATGGAAGTGTTTTTCTATACGATCATAAAGTGTGAATCAGACTGACTTTAGCTACCCAAGGTCTCACTCAAGTGAGGCATCCCTATGCTGTTCTCCATAGGCATTCTTCAACCCACTTAATATATTTTTCAGGGGATTTTCTGCACATACAATTTCAGCACTAAATTAGGAAAATGGGCACAGCAGTAATATGATTTTTGAGAGGAATCTCTCTGCCAATTAAAAATAGTACCTTTAAGAAATATTGCAAGTACAGCATAGAAATACTGAAGAGAATCTGAAAGTAAGTGAGATGTGGGTTTGTGCCATCATAATCGCACACTTGTTTCCCGAGAAAATATGTAAGACAATCAACAGGTACCATTCCATTAAATGTACAAATTACATGTTTGCCTCTGGTTTATGGGAAAATGCATTACTCCATTTTAACTGGGGGCAAAAAATACCCTTAGTCTCTAATCTGAGAGTCATATTCTCCACATTGCTAAAATTTGTATTTCCATGTCAGGAATGCCTCAAGACAAAGGTTTCTGCAGACTCAGCCATGTGTGGGACCAGGGCCATTCTTGGAGCAGTGTTTTGGTTATTGCCATGCTGCGTTTGCAGGACCTTGAGTGCTCTGCTCAGTGACTCTCACGTCACGGGGTCTGGGCTCTTGGTGAACGTGCCTGAGGCACCTGAGTTTCCTCCTTGACCATCTGCGTACCTTCCCCCCCACCAGCTCCAGTGACCTGCGCTGCACCTGCCTCGTGTCCAGCCAAACCCCCTGACCAGCTCGTGCGAGGCTGTCCCCACGCTGGGGCTGGCCACAGGCATCTTCCCCCGCTGCTGTCCTCACTCACAACCGGTGCTGGCAGCCGCGTCTGGCATCAGCTTTGAGCAGGGGTGGGCTCCTCTTCGGGACCAGATCTGGCTTGTGATCAGCAGTGAGGAGCTACCACGGTAGCACAAACCAGTCTCGGTTTCAATTTCATTTCCCTTTGGCACAAAGGGGAGTTTCTTACTCCTGGAGATGCTTTTTTCCCCTCATTATTCTCTGTTAGACAAACCCAAACCTGAAAAACAAGCTGACAAATTAAACAAGTTGTTTGTCTCCCATTGTCTAACACATTGAAAACACTGATCTCCCAGGGGTCTGCGTGAGAGCACACGATCTGCAAAGCCCTGGCTGAGAGTGTGTCCTGCTTCAATCAAATATTTATCCACTGGACACAAAAGTAACTCTCCAATGAGCAGTATTAATCCTCACAAACCTTTCCTTAGAAATGGCATGCTGGAAAGTTAATAATGTCATGGTTATTAAAATGACTGAACTTCTCTTTAATCACTAGGCCAAAGATGCTTATTAAAGTAAAAGGTGATTAGACTGCTAGGTGCATAATAATCAGACCTTAAAATGAATTAAAGTCTAATTTGTTGATTCCCCAAATGTAGTCCTTCAGTATGGAAAAATTTCAGTGTGTTTCTTCATGCTGAAGTCCCCGTAACAATTGTTAGTGTTTTCTGGAAGAAAAATCAGTAGTCTGTTCAAATAAAATATGCTGAGTTGAAAAGTTGATTTTCACAACAAAATATGTATTTACCCCTCAACCTTTACCACTATGCTTGAGATTTCCCAGGACAATATACTAAAACATGTAATATCACCAGATTGTGTGAGTATTCAGAATTTAATTATAGAAAATACAAAGAATCTCTTTGGTCTACACAAGCACATAGATACTTGTATGTATTTACTGAGAAAGAGAAGTTTGTGCTTGCACATACAGACACATTTTAATGCACAGAGGAAGATTACTGATGTTTTCTGTGGGAAGTGGAAATGAGATGACAAAGATTATATTTAATATTATCTCTGGAGCTTCAAAACATCCAAACCAATATTCAATAACTGGAATCTGTACTATATTTAGTTAGATGGGCTTTGAGATACCTGTGTGAGCCTTGCTTTGTGCTGTTTCGCTGCTGTAGCGGTGCAGGCAGTAGTGCCTGTGTGCAGACAATGCTTCAGGAGGGGCTGAGTTCAGCTGTGAAGGTGAAGGTGTTTATCTGGTGGTGAGATGGCAGCAGATGAGCACACAGGACCAAGAGATGCTGGAAGGGCACAAAGGCTCTCTGTGCCAGAGTCCTGGAAGTACTGAAGCACATTCTGAGTTTCCATCCCCTGATCAGTCCCATGTCCTCAATTAAAAATTGCAAACATTTTTATGCTTTTGTGGCATTTGATTTAGGCAGAGCACACAGATCTAAGATAGTCTCTTGCTGCCCACAGCTGCTTTAGGTATTCAAATAACCATGGGACAATAGTTGAACCTGTTGACTGAAGAGCAGTTCTCAAACATCCTGTTTTCTTGGTGGAACAAGTGCACTTATATACCCTTTTTTCACCAGTCAAAAGTGATGATGAAGATGGAGATGTTAAGCCCACCAAAGGCCAAGTAACCCAAGGAAAAGGAAGTGATGATGGGAAGGACCCAAGAAGACCTAAACGACCAAGGACAATACTTACTACACAGCAGAGACGAGCATTCAAAGCATCCTTTGAAGTGTCTTCTAAGCCCTGTAGAAAGGTAGGTGCTTCACCAGGGACCCAGTCAGCCCTGACACCAGGCCACAGCCCCAGACAGCCCTGCCCCTTCCTGAGGCAATAGCAGTTCTCCTGGGGTGCACTCTTTTTGCACAGAAGTCTTTTCTAGGTAAAATAAGAAACAAAAAATGACTTGCTGTCATTTTCCTCAGCTCAGACCCTTTGTTCAGTAGTTACAGAACTGGTAGCGCTGTCAGGGGCAGAACTTGACAACACTATGAAAAAATATGATTAATTTTTAAAACTAATTCCATACATGCAATTTTTGTTGTAAGTACAAATGTTCCTCCTAACAAAACTGAGTATTTTTTGGGTGTTTTTTTTTTAACTTATGAAAAATTGTGTCATTAAGCATTTCCTCCTGCAGGTCAGAGAAACATTGGCAGCTGAAACAGGGCTCAGCGTGCGAGTCGTCCAGGTCTGGTTTCAAAACCAAAGAGCAAAGGTAGGCTGTTTGTCACATTCTCAAAAGTCAAATGCAGGTTGTGCTTCAACACGGGCTCTTGCCCCACATGCAGCTCAAAGTGCAGAAATCCCATGGCTGAGCTCTCCGTGTTCTGCCTGCTCTGCTCTATACATCCACACTAGAAAAGCAGCTTCCAAACACAGACATTAAATTCATATGCTCAAAGCAACTCAGGGTTGGGAATAAATTTTGCATGCAAATCTGAACTGGAAACTGAAATGCTTAAGCTTAGAATTGAAACTGAACCCACAAGTGTGTGCATAAGTATAAATGGCCTGTGCTAACTGATAAGATGTTTGCAGAGAATTTTGTAAAGAAACAAAATTGTTGCGTTTGGAGCCACAAGATTGTTCTGTTCTGCCTTTTTCAGATGAAAAAGCTAGCACGAAGGCACCAACAGCAGCAGGAGCAACAGAACTCGCAGCGACTAGGACAAGGTAGGGGATTTGATAAAGCAAAGTGAGACAGAAAGAGCCTGCAGCTGTCTGGAAGCGCCTGTCCCACACGATAATTCAGTGCAGCAATTCAGGGCATGCACAGGTCTGTGGGTGACGTGTGCCATCAGCCGTGGAGGGACACAAAGGTGTGCCTGAGTGCCCACGCCAGGTTACCCCAAGTTCTCCTGCTGGGATCAGACCCCAGAGGTGCTCACACAGAAGCTGTTACCTCGTTTCTAGAAGAAATGTGCCATGTGGAGGTGCTTGCACTGGAGGAAGTCTCCAGGAGGCTTGCTCCAGCTAGATCCTCCGGTTTGTTTTCCTCTGCACAGTGCTCAGCTGGGAATCTGCACAAGCATCAGCACTACTGCCCCAGCCAAGGCACAGAGAGCCCCTCGTGTGCCCCCGCAGGCGGCTGGACCCTGGGGCAGGCGCTGCAGAGGCACCGGGGCTTGCCCTGCTGCTCTGTGGGTGCTCTTGAGGATCTCCAGCTCCCCAGACCCTGCAACCTCAAATCCTCCACTTTACCCAGAGCAGAAAGACTGAGACCTGCAGAAGTTGGAGAATAACTGGGCTCTGTCACACACAGTATGCAGACTTCAGGAGGATAGGGTCCAGCACCTAGGAGCTCCAGAAATTACGTAGTCAGAAATTACAAGTCTTTCAGCTTATTGCTCAGGGTTCTACACTCAGGCAAAATTTGGAAAGTTTCTCTGACTGACAGGATACCCCTGACTGCATTTGCTAGGGTTCATTGTTGCCACTGACTCTGCCCCAGCAGTAACTGTGCCTCCTCTTTGCTTTGCAGAAGTAATGTCCAACCGAATGGAAGGGATGATGACATCTTACACACCACTTGCACCACCACAGCAGCAGATTGTAGCAATGGAGCAAAGCAGTTATGGCACAGACCCGTTTCAGCAGGGTCTAACCCCTCCACAAATGCCAGGCGACCACATGAACCCCTATGGTAAGGCATGCCTCATTCTGCCACATCCGAAGTAGCTGGGTCCGTATGCTGGATCACACACCACAGGGGCAGCAGCATTACTGGCTTTTAGAATAATTTTTCTGGGATTTGTACCAGGGAATTTGTACCAGTCAGTTTTATGTGTGTATTTTCTTGTACACATAAGGGAGTAGAACAGAGCTCATTGCAAGCTCTGGACACCTTTCAAAACTATTTCACAATATAATTCTGATAAATGATAAAGCAAGCAACATCACCTCTCCAAGCTCCACTTTTTTTAACCACTGTCCAAGACACTGAAAAATAAACAGTACCAAATTCTAGCTCCCTCACAAATTTTTCCTTTTTTCTTAGAAGCTTTGAGGAAAAAGTGCCTTCAATAAAGAGAAGTAATCTATTCATTACAAAATGAATAAGCAGCCCTGTAAGACCACTCAGATTGGATGCCTGGATTTGTTAAAGAACAGTTCTTGAGCCACTAAGAGATGGGTTACCACAGGACATTTCTCCTGCATGGTTTTATTCTCTGTCCCAAATCAAGATGACGGTTTGCTTTCACGAGTGCTTGACCACACATCAAACGCATTACAAGCACTAAATGCTCAATTACTGATTCTGGACAATTGCAGTGTGGCATTTAAAAAGAATGTCAGAGGATTTTTCAGACTGTGATTCTCGGCCTTGCGGTAGCCCACAAGGGCCTGTTTCAGACTCATTTCTGCTGACCAGGAGCACTGCACTGTAGAGGCTCACGTGCGCATCAGTGTCCCGAGCACAGCGTGCACAGGCCAACAGGAAATCTGCTTTGGGTCTGTGTCGTTACTTTTGCCACTGAGACAAGTCCATGGTGCACACCAGGAAATTTGGGAGGTCCTGTAAGGAGCTGAGGACATATGAAGTGCCCTCGAGCGTTAGGTGGCTTGTGATTTTGTTGGTTTGCTTGGCTTTCTGAGTAAAACTCCTTGGGAAGCAGGTTCTGTGCTCCAACAGGAGTGCAGGGGATGGCACAAAGCCCTTTTGAACGAGTGTGTGAGGAAAAAGAACCAGACTAACACTTCCGCAGGGCCCCCAGGACTTGAGCTAGAGCTTTTTCTGGTACCTTCAGTGTTGAAGTAAGCTGAAATCTTAGTTGCTCAGGGAAATAAAAGGTGCTGTTCCAAACCATCCCTAAAAGAGTGGAATTTTCTGAAAGGAGAGCATTTTTACAACTGTATCTCACTTGAGGCCAGGGAAGCTGGGTCTCTTCCTGGGTCCTGTCACACTGGTAGAACTTTTACCTTGTGTGTATATGAAGACCAGTATGATTATGGCTCTTAGACCATGCTTCCCTGTCATGGGCACTCGATATCTGGTCCCACCTTTCTTGACAGTCCTGGTGCTCCCATGAGTGCCAGAGCCCATGGAGAAGCCGAGGACCTGCTCCTCCCCAGCACCGTTTGCTCCCGTTGTCAGCCAAGACTCTGTTATGTGCTGCTGACTGAAATTGAAATTAAATCCTGGCAGGTTTGGGGGCATTGCTGCCCGCTGACCCCTGTGGGTTGATTCCAAGCCCTCCTCCTTGTAGGTCAGACCCTAAAGCAGGCTAACGTGTGACTACAGAACCAGGAGTGTTCCCGTGTGCTGCGGCGTGCGAGCATCCGTGTGTACTGTGTCCTCCCCTGGCTGCGCAGCATCCAGCTTAACCTGTACATTTCATTTGCAGGAAACGACTCCATTTTTCATGATATCGACAGTGATACCTCTTTAACTAGCTTGAGCGACTGTTTTCTTGCCTCTTCCGAAGTTAACTCCATGCAGGCTAGAGTAGGAAACCCCATTGACAGGCTGTACTCTATGCAGAGCTCCTATTTCGCCTCATGAAAATAAAGAAAACTAACAGCCGGCGTGTGTTTAGCCAGTGACTTTTCCAGTGCAGACTCTACAGCCATATGTTGCCCAGCTCTTCCTTCACAGTGACTCTGCTGCCTCTGGACTGCAAAGAGCATTTTTTTAGGAAGACTGTCTCAGTTTGCATATATGTGTATGTATGTATATGTATTTTAATACCTACATACATACATATATAGAGAGAAACAAAACACATCCACCCGTCCCATACCCTTGATTCCCAGCTTGCGCCAGACCACGAGACAAGCACGGAAGGAACAGAAGAACCTGCTCGTCCTCAGCCTTTGATCTGGTTTGGTTTGAGCTCATCATCCTAAAGGAAATGGATTTTGTGGAAAGCTAGACCTTTTCCTCCTTTCTCTCCTCCTTTCTTTTGGATGTCTAAACTTTTTTTTTTAAGCCACTGATACTGACATCAGTCAACCATATGACAAATAAATCAAAGAAACTGGAGATTCCTCCTTTTCTTACTGCATGATTCATAATATGTTGTGGATAAATTGCCATTTGAACTGTGAGAAGTTAATGTAAATGTGACGTTCAACATTTGTTTCCTTTCTACACTTTTTCTACATAACCTAGATCTGCTCATTAGTTTATAGCCCTTATGCCTATGATACTGAGGAAACTGGTTAACAGTGTTTGTGGAGAAAGCCAGTGATTTCAGAACAAGAAAGGTCTATGACCCTGGAGAGGAGATGCATCTTAGGGGCAGAGGCATTTAGGTTAGTATTGATCTTAAATAATTAAAACTAAAGGTGCTTACAAGACAGATTTATTTAATTTTTTCTGAAGTGTGATATTAAAACATTTACATTTGTTTGTAAGTATTGCAGTGCCAAATTTCAAGTCTAGACCATGATTGGCAAACAAGTGTTTTTCATTCTGTTCTGTTTATTTGTTTTGCATGAGGCATAAATGTGCTGTTCTCTATTGTCCATCTGGAATAATTAAGCACTCCTTTAGTTACCTTGCCTCAGCAAGAATTGAGGATACACAGTTCTAGCCTGAAACACCAGAAGTCCTGAAATGTGCACCAGCCGGGGACAGGAAGCTATGAAAGAAATTACGGTGGGAAGTTCAGGTATGTTGAGCTGAAATTTTACCACGTCCTGCAAATCCCCCACTGCCAGGACTCCTGGCTATGGTGCCAGCTGACTGATCAGTGCAAGTGCTGCAAGAACAGGTACACCCACTGAAGGGGATGTCCCAGCTGAAGTCTGTCTCTGATGTTGAAGTTTGAGCATATGTCATATAGATTTTCGTAGGGCATAAAATATCATAAATAATAATAGTATAGCTATAAATATTGCCTGGTGATAATTATAATGTGGAGAAGCAGACAAGTACAGTCATGGCTCTCAGTGGAGAAAACTTCATGGGGAATATTTGCCAGGGTAATATCAGTAATTATAGGGTGCGTTCAAAATAGAGCTCATGGGGAAAGATTGGCAGGATAGGCACTTTCTTAAATAAATACCTTTAATATATTGACCATAATAGCTGAAAAACAAGTCCAAAGCTTTGGTTAATCTAACTCCTCCAGGCTGAGGACTGGTACCAGGCCAGCGTCGCAGTGTCCCTGTGGGGCTTGGCACCTTCTGTGGGAGCGTGGGTCTCCTGTAGCAGGGGAGGCCAGAGCCGGACCCCTGCAGCCTCAGCACCCCGGGAGGGGGCAGCCCCGCTGAGGGACTGCGGCCTCAGCCCCGGGGAGTCCTGCATGGAAACGTGGACTGAGCATGGCGGAGGTTTCTTGAGAAAGCAAAGTTTTATCTGCAGGGTAAGTGCATGGGTTCTCACTCTGGAGACGCCGAGAGCACCGTGGAGGAGGCTGCGTGTGCGTGTGCACGTGTACGTGTGAATGTGTGCGCGTCTGTGTGTCTGTGTCTGTCTGTGTGTCTGTGTGCATGTGTGTGTCTGTGTGTTTGTGTCTGTGTCTCTGTCTGTGTGCATGTCTGTGTGTTTGTGTCTGTCTGTGGGTGTGTGTCTGTGTGTATGTCTGTGTGTCTGTCTCTGTGTGTGTGTCTGTGTGCATGTCTGTGTGTTTGTGTCTGTGTGTCTGTGGGTGTGTCTGTGTGCATGCGTGTGTCTGTGTGTTTGTGTCTGTCTGTGTGTCTGTGGGTGTGTGTCTGTGTGTGTGTCTGTGTGTATGTCTGTGTGTCTGTCTCTGTGTGTGTGTGTGTCTGTGTGCGTCTCTGTCTGTGTCTGTGTATGTGTGTCTGTGTGCATGTCTGTGTGGGTCTGTGTCTCTGTGTGCCTGTGTGTGTCTGTGCACGTGTGTATGTGTCTGTGTCTCTGTGTGTGTGTCTGTGTGCATGTCTGTGTGGGTCTGTGTCTCTGTGTGCCTGTGTGTGTCTGTGCACGTGTGTATGTGTCTGTGTGTGTGTGTGTGTCTGTGTGTCTGTGTGTCCGTGTGTGCACACGCAGTGCAGGCGGCACAGCGCTGGCCAGGGAGCACCGTCCCGCTCTCGAGGTGCAGAGCCCGCGCCTGCTGCGCGCAGCCTCGGTCAGGGAAGGGACGGGTGGCTCTGCGAGGGTTCCGGGGGACGTCCCTGTCCCTGTCCGTCCCTGTCCCTGTCCGTGTAGGCTCCCGTTGCTGCCATCCCCAGGGAGGTGGGTCTGTTATGTCCATGTGCTTTGCCTAGTGACCGTTCTCTGCTTTTTGGCAGGGATGTGGTTTCAACTGAGGGTTGTGAGCCCCTGGATGTATTTTGAAATTGAAAGGATTTTCTTTTCTTACCCATCCTGTTCAAGTATTTTTCCCTTTCCTTGTGTATCAAAATAAATGACAATTTCCTTTCTCTCTGCATGATAGCAAACATCTATAAAGAACTCAGGTGATCCTCACTGCTTGCAGGGCAGAAGCAAGCAGGTTTCATATGGCACATGTAAACATTTGTCATTTGTCACCGCTGATCTCGATGGATTCATCGTTTCTCTCCTCCCCCCTCTGCTGTGCTACTTTATAGTCATAGGAAAGCCTCTCAGACATACCAGTTTGTAGACTCCTCACACAGGCACAGCTTTGCATCATATCTCATTACTGGCAGGATCAAAATGGCATTTTTGGTGTTTACAGGGACTTATATGAGAACTATAATGTGACCTACAGTTTGGAGAACTGCCTTGTCCCAACTCTACCTCTGCATCTGGGATGGATGTTGAAAAATAATCCATCTCCAAGGAAAAAATCAGGCATCCCATTTTATAGCTGAAGTAACCATTATTTTTTGCTGATTTTTTAAATGACTGTTTGCCACCTTTTTTTTTCACGCTTGTACATACTGTCTCCTCTCCCTTGGTGTGTGGTATGATGATGCCTTCGCTGTTTGTTGCCCCATGTTCTGCCACCTTTGGAGCCACATACACACACACATTCAGGCCCTTGGCATGTAACATTTTCCATGCCATGGTGGGCTGCTCCTGGTCCAGGGAAGGAACGCACAGGCAAGGATTTCCAGTGGGCCTGCTATAGCTGGCAAAGGCCAAAGTTCATTAAAGCAAAATAAATGTCACTTTCTTTTTGTGGAATAAATTATCCTACTGGAGTGTGATCATTGTGGTTTTAACCTGGGACCTTGCAGTAAAAGATTATACAGCAACCTCTGACCTCTTTGATTTCTGCTTTACTATTCTATTGTCAAGGGAATGTCCCCGATCAGGTGAAAGTAAAATGTTTAATGGGCCATATCACAGTAATATCTTACATTGAGTCAAATTGATAAACTCTTGCCAAAAATTCTTAGCATCTGGCACTTCCACGGAAACCACAAACAATTATTGCACATATGGGAACTCAAAGGCTAGAGGTCATGACAGCAGTTTATTACATGCACCTTACAGTGATCATTTTCCCTAGGAAATTAACCCCTCTCTAATACAAATGCATCAAGTGAGCTCTTCACGGTGTTTCCATCACATTGTTTTGGGTAATCAAGGAATACGTGTGCAGCTAAAGTGGTGACAAGATGCAATTAAGTAAAAGATGATTGATTAGGTTTCAGTGTGCTCAATAATGTATAAAAAAGGTGACTGTGAGATCAGAATGATGGGTACGAGCTCAGAGGTCCTTATTGTGCAGCTGCAGGTCTGTGATGGTGGCAGAGAGTTCCCAGCGGTCACAAAGGGTTACTGTGCTGTCTGCTGCTGGGTCCCAGCCGGGCTGTGGGACGGGCAGCAGCACCTTCCCTGGGCATGCCAGGCTGCTGAGGGGACAACCCCTGCCCTGTGCTGCTGTTCTCAGACACTCCTTATCCCTGCACTCTGGGGAAACCCTGGGGCTCATGGCAAACGTGTTTCACAGTCACAATATTGAAGACAATTATGTTGCTGTAAATAAGTGGTGGTGGTTGCACTCACTTATATTGAAACATCATCCTGGGCATTTTGATCTCCTTTTCTTCTTTAAACTCTCATCAAAAACATCCAGATCACTTGGCCCAGTCGCAGGTAACCGTGCCTGAGATGTGGCTCATGTTAGTCACACAGCAGCTGCTGAGTGGATTTTTCCAATCCACCCTGCAGAACTCGGATGATCATTACCAGGTCCTTTGAAGGGTCTTTGCTCAGCCACCTCGCTGTGCATCATGTCATGGGGAAGGTCCTTCATGCCAGCAAACCTTCCAGAGGTGATGTGAACCCACTTTCCTCTTCCTACTGTGCTCAGGACTCCCTTCCAGGTTCCTTAAGGGTCAGAGGAATATCCCAAGCCACTGCCCCGGGTGCTCCAGGGAACCCAGCTCTGGGATGCTGCTGGGATGCTGCAAGCTGGGGTTTACAAGAGCACCTCTGTGAACCCTGTCTTAAGAACTCTGGTTCTCCCTGAAAGTCACTAGAAATGAACAACAGAATCATGAGAAAGGGAAGGATTCTCACAAGCTGGAGCTGGGTCACAGCAGTGAAAGGACAGAGAGGCAGCTGAAGCACAGCACGGCTGTGGGAGCTGGAGCCGCAGCACCCAGAGTCTCAGTGCTTCAGATCACGCTTTACACAACCCCATGCCCAACTCACCCCACGAATTTCTGACCAGAAGCTGCTCCCTAGCATGCAGGTCCCTCCATAGCTCCCATTCCATGGCCCAGGGGCCCAGGGCAGCCACATGGCCAGGGCTTCAGGCACCTGTGCTCCTTGGTTAGGGACATGCTTGGGCATTTGCTTGCCTGAAGTCTTTTGGCTTTGGTGGGCTTTCAACACGGTCTTGCTTCTCTGAGGCCGATCTGACTGCGCTGATGGCTCTTTCCCTCCTGGCGGCTGCAGCCCGGATCACCTCGGCTCGGTGCACCCTGGTTCTGTTCAGCAGCAGCTGTGAAGGGGCTGCCAGATACTTTGCATTGGGAACTCTGTTTTTAGGTGAACACCCTATTTTTTAGCTGTGTATGGCTGTATTACTTGTATATTTATATATTCTGTATTTATGTTATCGAAATGTAGTATTTTGTAGCTGTCTGTTACAATTTGTTTAACTTGTAAAAAATATGACTGTGCTCTCTCATACTTAACCAGATCCTGTCACTGTAGATTCGCTGCTCCTTTCCCTCTGTGTTGGAAACAAACCACCATAATGTATGTAGATTGGAATTTTTTTAATTTAATTATTTGTCATTATTAAATTATTTATTAGTGTTTTTAAATTTCATTTCACTTCAATTTTTTTCCTGCCACCATTGCTGGCAGCTAAGACCCATGAGTTTCTCATGCATCATGTTCCTTCCCATGTGCATGTGCATGTACACATGCACACACACACACATACAGAGTCTAAACAAAAACAGAAAAAGAAAAAAAGAGAGAGATTACACTTCAGTATATTTGTAAATAAAAGCAACCTGTAAACTAAGCAGGATTTTCCCTCAGTGTGCAGTTCTTTCTTTGCTTTTGCAGACTGAGAGTGTGTTCTCTGTGTCCTGGGGCTGGCACCAGTGTCCTCACAGGCAGGAGAACCCTGGGACAGGGACAGCCGAGCACGGCCTCGATGGTTTTAGTGCTGTGGAATTGGAGCCCAGGCTGCCTGGCAGAGGGACACAGCAAGGGTGATGGCAGGGCTCCTTTTGCTCTGGTTTTTGGCCTCTGCAGGTTGAGAGCTGTTCTGTGGGGATGGTGACAGATTGTTACACGTGCTGGCTCCTCCGGCTGGCTGGCCAGACCCAGGGAGCCAACCCGAACAGCCAGCCCTGGCAGAGGAGCTGCTCCCTGGTGATTTCAGAGACCCAGCGGGATCTCTCGTGTGCAAAGCACATGCAAGGGCAGCCCCATGCTAAAGCAGACAAATGTGTGTAAGTATTAGCAATGGATTATAAAGTATCCATCTAGGAATGGCAAATTCGAGACTAATACAAAATGATAGATACTTGCTGGTGTCTCTTGGGCCATGTAAACATGAACATGAACCTCAGCTGAGGTTTTGTCTGGTCACATCTGATTACCCATTGCCATTCTCTAGGTCCAGAAACATCACATTTCTTTTCTCTGCCTTGGACATAAAGTCACAATTTCTATTTTTTTATAAAAATCAAAGCACACAGTTTTACAGACAACCTGGTATCACCAAATGGGACAGCCCCGCTTCCACCCCCACCCTGCCATTTCAGCACGTCCCTGTAGCCCCTGTGCAGCAAGGTGGGCTCACCTGCCTTGAGAAACAGGCCATTCCACACCCCAACAGGCCTTGCCCAGCAGCCAGGACGTGGTGAGTCCCAAGGGGAGGGTGCAGGCCCCGGCTGAGTCTCTCCCACTGCAGTTTGCATGTCGGGCGGGTGACACCACAAAGGGCACAACACATCAAGAGGCGGTATCTCAATGACATAATAAAAATCAGTTTAAAAGTTTTTCCCCCTATTTTGTTCTTAAAGATCCACACATAACTGCTGAGCACAGGTCTCCCTGCTCAAACTCTGTCCAAGGTAAGGGAGGAGGCACAGCCCCAGGTCCCACCTGAGGACCAGATCAATAAAGCATTTTTGCTCCCAGTCAGTACTTTCGTTCCTTTTTGCTTTCCAGCTCCAAACTGCATCATCCTGTCCCAGTCACGCTGGTTATTGGTGGAATGTCACTGAGGAAAAATGAATTGCCATTAGCAACTGGAATCACCTAAGTCAGAATGAGCTACTCAAATATTCATGCTCTGTGTGCATCTAATATTTATGAAGGAAGAATTAGAGTTGCCCGTAGCCATTTTTGAATCTCCCCCCAAAAAATAGGTGAAAGGGATCACAAAAAAAGGGAGGAAAAAAAGATTAATACACTTGGGGCTTGGTGTTGTGCATTGTTTGTGTTGTGTTTCTCTTTGGTGTCAGTGAGACAGAATGGAGACTGATTTATGTGCCACAGCTGTAGCAAACAAAAGAAGAAGAGACCAGGGAAATGGCTAGAGGTAAAAATGCCGGTGCAAGGGGCTAAAGGCCTGCACCTGGGTACTGCTTCCCATGCAGCCTCCCCCGCCTTGGAGCACCTTGTAAAATCAGATTATCTGCTGGACACAGGAGTTCAAACAGCCCTTCAAAAGATTTGTCTTAATAATTGCTGCCTTATCTTAACTTCTGGTTTTTTATCAGCCAAACTGCTGCTGGGAGGCAGATCCTGAGGATAAGGTTCTGTCACTCTTAATTATTATTACCTCTTATAATGAAAACACATTTGTTCATCCTCCCGTGCACTTGGAAGTGGTGTAACAAATGAATGTCTAGTGTTTTATCAGTATTTTTAATAACATAAAAGAAACTTATGAGTATGGCCCCACTGTATAAATGATTGTACATCAAATGCTATGAAATAGATAGCATACTTTCTTCTCATTTATTTATATTCAAATATAAACCAATTACTCAGAAAGAATGAAACACATTTTTATGTCCTCAGAAAACCGTTCTTTCCTGAAAACCAAATTTTGCAGTTAAGATGCTGTAGGGCTATTTTCCATCACAGAAAGAACATGATAATTAGCCCCAGAACCAGCAGGTACATTCTGAAATGAGGTGATAGAAATGCTATTTCTTTGTTTACTTATGATGGGAAAATGAAACAATTCTCTCTGAAAGCTCACTAATGAATTTGGCCTGCAGTATTTGTCAAAGCCACAGCCACCATTTGCAGTCCTAAGCTGGTTTTTCTCATACCTCGAGATCTAAATATGAATCGCTTGGATAAAGTGATAGCACGGTGTCAGTTGTATGTGTGAAGCCCCTAAATTCAGAACTGATCTGCACATCTCCTTGGCCTGCAGCTCCTTGCACAGCTCTGGTGTTTCTCACCAGCCACGGCCAGGGTCGGATGCTCTTGTCAGACAGCTCAGCGTGTCAGCCACGGGCTCCTGGGGTGTCACCTGCTGAGCAAGGCCCATGTTAGACATGGCCAAAGCTGCACCCCAAACTGCAGAGCAAAGACAATAAAAGTGGAGAATTATGTAAAGCACAATATGAACTAGAGCAATGCACATTTCACTGCTCTGAATGCTGACAGAGCCTTTGCTCTGCAGCCTGGATTTATACTAACAATCTCTTGACCTTTAGTTAGCAAGAGGGCATCTCATTCTCTCATCTTTAGCCAAAACGAGGAAGTGAAGTGACATTTTTGTATGCCTATGGGATGGTGCATCACAAGGAACCGTGCCGGGGTCTAACACAACATCTGCTCCCTCCAAAATCTCCCTGCCATCCCCTGTGCCTGCTGACTGACTGGCAGGTAGGACAGATCCAGTTCCTAGAACCAGCAGGTAAGGAGGGTTTGATCAGACCCTGGCATAGTCAGATGATGTCCAAAGCAAAAAGGATTCTGTAAGACAGGCAGATAAAAGCAATGTTTTTATAGCAAGCCTTTAGCAGCTGGCAGAAGGGACAGGCTGGAGCTGTACATAAAGCACAGGAGCCTGGCTCAAATCCCTCATGTCATCCATCAGTGACAGAGATTTTTGTCATTGTCACGTGCTTGTGTGTCTCTCCCCTTCCAAACAAATCTTTCCATATGCTGTGATATTTTACTTTTAAACAGGCTTAGGTAGAATTCAAATGGTTTTGTCAGAGTTGAGCCATTTTTCCATTCAGATTACTGTAGAAAAGGGTATGGCACTGAAGGGTTCCTTACAGCTTTCTACCTGAAACTCTATTTCCTGAATAAACAATCAACCTCATTTGGAGCTCAACACAGTTCTTCCCCAAGTTATTTTTAGCTCTTCTGCTGCTTCAGTTCAGTGTTCAAGACAATGTTTTGGCATGCTGCCTCCTCCCCTCAGGTGGTGGGGCCCAGGGAGCACATGCAGGGAGTTGGAATGAGGAAGGTGAGGGAGACCTGGTCCACAGAGGAGCAGAACTGAGCGTGCATTGATGTCCACCTCTGTACAGGGCATTTTGGGCTGAGCTTGGGGAGAGCACCTCTCTGACCCTTTCAGCCATGAACTTCTCTGAACCATCCCTGGGGACAAGCCCTGTCCACCAGGTGGGACACGGACCTTTCCCCAGAGCAGTGGGAAGGCGCAGGCTGCCGCTCAGGCTCTGCCACTGCAGCAAGGATGCGGGTCACAGAATTATAATTTTTTAAGGAAGATGTTTCACAGTGAACCATCTGTATTATTAAAACAAGGAACATGGGATATGAAATGCTTTTCCTTCTGAACACCCATTCTGTAATTACCTGCTCTCTCCCCGCCCCCAGGGAGCATGTCAGTGGTGGCGTGCAATGGTTGGGAACTGCACACCCGCAGACAGCCAAGGTCTCCCCACCACACCCCTCCGGGTACCAGCACCACTCAGGTAGGCTTAATTTCTTCCTTTGTTCAACGAGTAAACTGGTGTCCAGCAGCACACAATGAGTCACTCCTGATCAGATTACCAGAGATCCGTCCCAGATGGGGCATCCCATCACACCTGTGTGGTCAGATTAGCGGCGATAAGGAGCCGCTGATAAGCCTTGCACTGAAGTGCTCTCAGGGAACCCTGAGCATTCCCTTGATCTTTCTTTACACTTCAGCACTATGCGGAAACCTTTTGTTTTAGAACTGAGAGGAGAAAACAGGTAATTATACTCCCAGTGGCAACCATCCTTCTTGCAGGACACAGCAATGGAAACCTGCTGCATACTGAAGCAGGCAAAATACATCTGACTATAAACAATTAATTACGTAGCCCTGGATAACTTAAACTCTTTCTCTTACTTCTAAAAAGAGGGATAAGGCCCCAGGCTGTGCACTAGGCAGAAAGAAACAAAAGTGTGTTGGGAGGCAGATTGCTATCAGGCTGGGAGCTTCTGGGATGCTTCAGGGATGCGGCTTCTCATGGGGCCGCAGCCTGTGTCTGCACCCAAACGCGGCTGCTTCTGCCTGGTTTCTGTATCAGCTGATCAGAACAGAGAGTTGGAACCAATATCCCAGCTGTGGTTCATCTGCCTGTGTGACTTCCAAGGGCCACGAATGAGTCCAAGCAGCTGTTCTCTGAGCCAGCCAGCAGCCTGCGTCTGTCCCAGCTTGCTCCGAAGGGTTTGTGTGTGTTACTGGGATCACATGTCCCATTCTTAAAAATATTTCTCTTCTCACTGCTACACCAACAGTCAGTTTGCAAAACACTGAGAAACTAAAATCTTAGGCAAGTGTGAAATGAATGGTTTTGACAAGGACTGAGTATCAGTGAGGGTCTGTGTGCTGCTGCAGCGCTGGCAAAGACCGCAGCGACGGCCACAGCAAGAGTCGGACCCACCCTGATTTTTAATTGCTGCAGTGATGCAACCTGCAGCTCCCGGGACTGCAGCTCGTCACAGGGAGGACCAACTGCCTTGAGCCGGGTAAGTTGACAGCTGAACTCCATTTCTGTGAGACTAATGCATTTTTAATGACTGATGGCTATTAATAAATCAATAGCACAATAAAAAAACCTAATAAATAAATAGATTTTCAGTAATAGATAAGTTATTAATAATAAAGTACAAATTTTAATGACGTTTGTAGCAAAATTTGCCTGTTTCTTCACTTTCTTAATCTCTGAAACTTTATGAGGCCTTTTAAGTACAGAAGATTCCTCTAAGACAACTAGAACATGCATGAAAAAGAACAGGCTTTTGAAATTTAATCTTCTGCTTAAAATAGAGGTAGTGCTGGGCTGTTGACAGTAGGTCTCTGAAGACTTTCAATATACTTTTTATTCTGTGAGTCTGGCACCACATAGGAAATTAATTCAGTGACAATATTTTCATTAGATTATAACCCAAGTTCTCAATCTTAGGCACATTTGTATGCTTGTAATACATTCTAATTACTTGTAAAGAATAAGTCTGTGTGCTGGTTGGCTTATTGAATATATTAAATTAATGAATAAATAAATTTGTCTCCATGCTGGGAACACCACTTGACATCAAAGCTTGCTACAGAAAGAACCAGAAATGCACTTGGTTGTGGTTTTGGTAAACAACATGATTTGTATTGTAGGTGGACTTTTATGTCCCTCACAAGAGTGATGATTGAAAAAAGCATCTTTTATCCCCCAAAACAACAGAAATCAACTATGTGAAGAGACTGCTACTCTTTTCTTTATTTCTTTTTTTTTTTAAATGATGGCTCATTATTGATTTGGTCAGGAGAATTGCTCTTGGATGGAGCTTCAGGAGCACTCTAGTGCTTTCATATATTTTTAAGTTATGCTTGTAGGAAGGAAATAGCACATACATGAATGAAAACAGTGACACTAGTAGAAAAACATGTCAGATTTTAGTATAGTGTAGTGTCTGCCCATGTTGTGGAGTTTTCTGTTTATCTTGTCATATTTCAGTAAAAAAAAAGTTATTTTTAGCATGGAACAAAGTCATTAAAAGTGGGACTTTCTCTCAAAAGATGGGAAATCCAATAGTTTTAAGAGAGCTATTGAGCCACCATGGTATAAGGGAAAAGTTTCTCTGTTTCCTCAGAGCAGAACTGTAAGAGGCTCATCTTGCCCCTTACTTTGTGGTTTGTTCATCAACTTGTTACATTCTGAGTTTTCTTTTCCTGGAATGATTTTCCTCTCTGGGCCATAAGAGAAAAAAGTGCAGGGCATGGCATGCAAGGAAGACAACCTGGTGTTCTGGAGCCAGCCCTGTTCCCTGTAGCTGATCCTCTGGAGTGCTTGGGTTTGCAGTGAAATGATTCTCATTTCTTACAACAATTGCATCCCTTGTAAGTGTCAAATTTTCTGATCAATGGTCTTCCAAAATCTAAAATGCTGCTGGTGCAGATCTTTTCCTGGCAGTGGGATCCCCTTGACATTAGGAACTATGTCTCCAGAGGAGCTTAGCGAGGACTTGGGGCAGGACACAAGGCACGTTATCTCCTAGTGAAAATGCAAGTGAGATTCAAGAGGTCAAAGAAAATAGGCTCCTGGTGCTGGAAGGCTGCTCTTTCAGGCAAGGGACTTGATGGCAAGGCTGGAGCAAAAAAGGAACATTTCCAGCCTGTTGAAATCAGAGTCCATGGAACAAGACAATGTGGTTTTCAGTGTTGTTCAGGCTGCAGTGCTTTGTTAGAGAGCTGTTCACCCATGTGAAAACGCCTAACCCTGTCAAGCTGCCAAGTGAAACTTCGGGTGATCGGCTGCGTAAGCGCTGGTAGCACAGGATAGAGATGCCTTCGGCTACTTTCAATTACACACCCAATTCTTTTAAGACTTCTGAATATTTGGGAAGGGAGAATATGCAGAACTTGTTTGTTTACATCAGATTGTGCTGTGTTTTCAGGTTTCTTAACTGCTTTTGGAGCATGTGAGTACAGCCTAGCCCTTCCCCTTCCACATACCTGGCAGCTTTGTCAATGCAGCAAACGAATCCTCTCTAGGAGTAGGCAGCGGTGTCAGACTGATATTGTGCAGGGTTTCGTCATTTCAGCCAAGTGGGAACTGAAGCAGAGACAGGCATTAAGGAGCTGATGCTTTGCAAAGCAAACTGTCGGTGCTAGTGCTGCTGCGATGATTCAGGCAGCCCCGGGGCACTGCTCAGGCTGGGCTGGGCTGGAGGAAGGTGGTAACCACCGGCAGATCTCAGCCTTTCATCTCGTAGGTACTGCTGGGAGCGTGGCCAGGCTCTACTGGACTTGGTGCTGGGCAGAATAGATGGGAAGTGCACTCAGTTTGTCCCTGCCCTTTTGAGCTAGGTCAGCCACCCAGAGCTGGGAAAGCATCCCGCTGTCCCCGGGCACCGAGTCTCTCCCCAAAGGCTTGGCAGCCTGGCACCCTGCAGACAGCACCAGGGAAGTTTGGCAGGAAGCTCTAAGCATTGCAACTTCTTCAGAACTGAAACGTTTTTTCGTGGCTTGGGATGCTCTCAGGATGGCCTGTCTGTGCAAGTAGCTTTTTTCCACAGGTGATTGCAAGTGAGGTCTTTTGGATGAGGAGCTCAATGAAGTTGACAGCTCAGTTATTTTGAATTTATATACAGCTCTCTGTTCAGCACCAGGGTGGTGCTCAGCCTGCCCTAATTAGCCCAAATTACCGTAGCTACAAAAAGCAGGAATTGATTCTCATGGTACCTTGCTTATCTCTACATAGAGCTACTGCAAAGACATGCCCCTGAGGGCATCACAGTAAATTTCAGAACTTAATTCACATGTTCAAACTGTTATTCAAACTTCCACACCAGACCTATTACTGCATTCAGTAATTCTCAGCTTCTAATAAAGAACTCTGTACCTTTCTTTTCCAATCTTCTAAAAAACATGAAGCAGCATTCAGCTGTTAGAAGGGGTACCCTGAAGAGCCAAGACACCACAACACCCCTCTAGATGACCAGGACTTCACAGCTCAGAGCTGTCTTGCCCCATGACAAACCCACCCAGACTCGCCAGTCCTTGCTTTGTCCCGATGCTGCTTTTCCCTACATTATTCTGCTCACCCACTCCCAAAGGAGCCACGCCACGGGGGCAAGGAAGGCAGTGCTGCTCCTGCTCACACTGCTAATGAAGAAATGCCTCAATTAGCTGTCAGAGGGGAGTCTCTGAGAACTGGAGCTGGTATCTGCAAGCCTGGAATATTTGTGTTTCTGTACTAAAAGTAACAATTACACCACAGGAAGGAAAACAAACCTCCACAAAATAAGGCAATAAAACCAAACAGGTTTAGTCAAAGCAAAGGTAGTATTTTATTAATCATCATTATTTTGCTTTGTCAAACTTGATAACACTGGAGAAAAAAAGGACTTTTTTATTGTAGTGAAAAATACGACAGACTGGAATGGAAAGCTAACTTT
The DNA here is from genome assembly GCA_013397815.1 of Aleadryas rufinucha. NCBI lineage: Eukaryota > Metazoa > Chordata > Aves > Passeriformes > Aleadryas > Aleadryas rufinucha. The sequence continues at coordinate 97,147 of VZTH01018763.1, forward strand.
CTGAGCACTGGGAAAAAAAGTCTGAAATTATTGGTTTTGAACCAAATGCACATATGAGTGATTAAAGCCTTTGTAAATGAAAACACAATGGTAACATTACTATTTCAATACAACTGAAAAGTAAATACTAAGTTTACCTGACATGACATTTCTATGCAAGTATTATTTTTTTTATAATTCTGAATTAAAATTAAGAATATCTGAATAAGACCAATTTTTCCTCAAAAGTGCTCTTGCAAAACTTCTTTATGTTCCAGGTACCTGTTCTGATCTTCCTATAAAAATAAATTTGCATGTTTTATGTTTCTGAGCCCAGCATGGGTGTGGCATGAACCAGATTGTATATATGAGAAAATTCAAAGGTGTTTGTGGCTTTTCTTTCCCAGTTTTGCAGGAGAATCAGATAGTCATTCCTTGCATACTTCAGGGTTCTCATCATTTACCTTTCAGACTTTTTATGGCTGCTAAGAGCATGAAAAATGAAGCATGAAGGAAAGCACAAGATTATGTTAAATGATGAGCATTATCCCTGAGGTGGGCAGATTTCACAGATACATCCTGTGTGACAGCAGCAGGCTGAGGAGAACCTGATTTTCAATGGCACAGAGTGCAGAGGGTTGTGAGTTGAGGATGCATGCTGCAATCAACAAAACTGAGTGAGATAAAATAGATGCTCAGGGTACACACATGTCCATGAAGTGTGAAGAGGCTCTCCAGGAAAGGTGTGCTCACACAAGGTACCCCCTGTGCTCCACCTGTAAGCACCACGCTGCTGGTCTGGCCACTGCCCTGCAGCCAATACCAGGAGCTGCCCACGGGGGAGGAAAAGCTGGCACTCCCAGAGTCCCAGCAGCATTAATGATAGAATCAGCTGTGTCCTTGGAGAAAAATGTCCCACTCTGTTTGCCAGAGTCACATCTGCATGGCGAGAAGGTGCTCCTCACAGACTGGCATTGACATGGCAAATAACAACACAGCCACTGCTCTTGGCAGCATTTCAGAGCAGGATTTTCACAAGGATTAACTGTTCCTGAACAACTTCTGCAATATATAAGGTACAAATATTCTTTTCTTCCAATCAGTCATGCAGGTCTTTCTTGTACAAACACTGTGGCCAACAAAAGGAAAATCTTGCCCTCCAGTTATGCAAAATGCCTTCAGTGCCCCTGTGGCCAATTCCACGGGTGGTGATGGAGGGCAGGACTATGTTCCTCAGGGTACAGGGTCTCTCCAGCACTTTGTCCCTGCACACCTACTCTCAGAAAGAAAATCTGTACCAGAGATCCTGTCCTTCTCTAAGGAACCAGCATCCAGAACCCAACAAGTTCCAGTTCACAACCCATGTTGGTGATGCTCTGTCAGAAAACAACTGTTGTTTCCTGTCTCTTTGTTCAAAATACTCATGTTGTCACCCGTGGTGGCAAGTGGCAACTCCTAGACCCCCAGTCTGGTCTGGAACAGGAGTTCACAGGTAATAATTTCTACTATGGTAGTGCTTAAGTTTTTTATCATTAACAACACCTCAATTTTGCATCAGACCTTGGTCCCCTGGCTTGTGCTTCTCAGACTGTACATAAATATCACATATGCACCAATTCAATTTTTATGAATAGCTGCCATCGTAAACTGATACAAATCTCTAAATTTTTCTTTTAATTTGATTTCATGTTGATGTGGCTATCAAAGCTCTACCACATCAAAGCAAATATGGTCTGTTATGATCAAAGTCTATAGGACTTTTTAACGTAATCACCATCCAAAACCTGAAAGAAACATTATGGGAAGGATTAATTAGGTTTCAGGCAACTGAATTAGAAACAAAATTCCAATTGATATTCAGTAGCATTTTGGCATCTAGGTCCTAGAAGCCCTCTGGAAATCCTGGACCAGGCCAGTGGGTGATACACCATTTCAGCACTGTGCTCAGTAATTTTATCCCCAAACAATTTTAGTTAGGGGCACTCCCAACATCTATCTCACAAATTACTGGTGGAGTCGCATCCCCTGCAGCACTGCTAGGATATTGTATCATGCATCTTTTTTAGCTTATGACTGGAAAAGATAAGATCTGAAAAGAATTTGGTGGTGAGGTAGGTGATGAAATTCTGCTGCTGTGTTTGAATACATCAGGCAGGAATTGTTTTGAGTCCTGAATATGTATTCGATTTCCACAGGCTTCCAGGTGAGCGTCTTTTGCGGAGGGAGTACAAGCACTGATATGCAGATAGAACACAATAACTATCAATAACCCAGTGACATCTGAAAAATCAGGGAATACATTATTCCAAAATAGTAGATGAACTAACAGCCATTCATTTCTTTAACATTAGATGCCAGAGAATGGGATGTTGCCTGTGTTGTCTCAAACCTGGTTTATATGCATAGGTAAATACAAGTTAAATTATCTCTTTCAGAACGCTTATCAGCCTCTGCTATTCTTTGCACTGAAGGCATAATAACAGTCACAACAGCAGAGAGAAGGGGAAGGGCACCACTGCAGTTTTGACCTTTTTCCAGCTCCTTGGTGGTGATCTGGCAAGAGGCATACTTTTATTTAACCCACACCACTGGGCATTGTCCCTCTGGTGTTCAGTGCAGGTGTGAGCACAGGCAGTTGCTTAGATGGATATGCAGAATAAATGCAGTTTAGCCATCACATATGATAAACTGTGGGAAAAGCAGCTGGCTGCTGCGACGCTCTTGGTAGCCGTAGCTTTATGGAAATGAGGACGTGAGGCAGTGATTTTCTGTAAGAGCCACTAGGTAAATGCTGGGAAGCAGGTAACCAGGTTAGGTCCTAACGAGACAAGCAGAGGTTGCACAGGCTATGCTATGTCTTGCTGAGGCACAAGTGGGTAGTAGCAAATGGACATGCTGGGATCTGCTTGCTGGCTCCCAAGCTGAGAGAAAGGTAACCACAAAAATACAGAGAGTGGAAAAAATTATTCTATGCTTTTAGTGCACCTACATCAAACACAGCATAACAGAGAGCAGCACAACTTTCTGATCACTATTTTCTGATGGCTTGTCTGCTTGCAGCTCAGTCAGACCTGCCTGTTCACTCCTGCATGGAGAGCGATCTGCCAGAGGAACTGCCAAATTATCCTGACACCTTACACTAGGCAGCCTGTTACCTGCACATGGAACAGGCTTTGCTTTGTGGAGGGGATCCTGTCTGCAGAGCCCTTGCAGCAAGGCAGAACAGCTACTGTGACATCCTCCTGCTACACCACCCCTGTGCTGAGCTGGGGTGTGAGGCTCACAGCTGAAATGAGCCTTTCTCATCCGTTTCATGTCACTATGCATCTGTGTTTCTAGGCAGGGGCATTTTCCCTTCTTCCATTTTACCTTACAATAAAGCAAAGCAAACAAAGAGGTATCAAGCCCCTGAACATCAAGGGGGAGAATACACGCATATTCTCGGGCTGCCCAGGCTATAGACCCAGCATCCTGTGACATAGCAGACGCAGCTTCCCCATTGTCCGGGTGACCCCAGCTGAGCTGGGAGGAATGGCCCGGGGGGGCGGGAGGGGAGAAGGATCAGCTGTGGGCCTGATCCCAGCTGCACCAACCAGCTTTGTGACAGGCAATAAAGGGCCGAAGAAAAGACTTTTGTCCTTGACTGCGAGAGCGACGAACCTCCTCTCATTGGCAGGGATGACAATTAACCGCAGAGGATTCGTTCATTGTCTGGCACTCGAGATCTCCCAGCAGTTGTCCGCTCTAGCATGCTCAAATAATGGGCGGCACCTTGGTTTTGTCAGTGGCTCAGTCGGCTTTGTGTGCCTGTGCCAGACTGTCAGCCTGGAGGAGCCGGCTGGCTGTGGCAGAGAGATCTTACTGAGATATGGCTGTGGTAGAGAAAATCTATGAAAGAAATTGCCAGGACAGGCTGAAGAGTGAAGCGAGGTCTCCTTCCAGTGAACCTGGAATAAACAAACAGAGCTGGGCTGACAAGCATTTCATGGGGGCTCCATCACCCCATGTGTAAAATCCTTTCTGGGAGGACATGCCAAGTAGGCTCCTCATGCTGAGACATCTAGCCTGGAGTGAGTTTTATGGAAGAACTCTTGACCCCTGCAAAAGGGCATAACATGAGAGCAAAAAACAACACTGCGGCAGCCTTCCATGCACTTTCCTGTAGGAGCAAGAACTTCCCACCGGCTCAACTGGGGAAGAATGAAACCCATTCAGGGAGGGAAACTTGTACTATTGAGGCTGCCACCAGACACCTCTTCCTGATGCTAATCCTATTCTTCTGCTGTGGATCAAGTAATTCTTGTGTGAGTATTTTTCATGGGCTAAAGAAAAAAGATATTTAACCACAACAAACCTGCTGCCAGCAAACGTCAATCTTAGTTTCTTGGCTCTAAATTATAAGCACCAGCTACCAATTTCTGGCTGTCATTTTTACTGCAGAGGTACCTCACACATTGACATGGATCTCCTGGCAGTGCCGGTGCTTTGCCATCCTCCTGAAAGCAAGCATGTGCAGTCCTAAAGACATGAGAGAAACTTAATTAGGCTTAGTGCTAGAAGGCACCAACAGCAATGTTTTAAATAATCTCTTGCAACACTTGTTTGGGAGTGCAGGAAAATTCTCCTTGCAGAGAAATGCCTTCACAAATGTGGTGAGTAGAGAAGTACTTGGAGGATTTAAGCCTTGCTTGGTCACCAGCCTGCCCCTCCTCCAAGAACTTAAAAACCCCCCTCCACATTCAGGTGACTCAGTCATTCTAGCAGAGGCTGGAGGGGGGCAGTGTCCTCAGAGCATCCTGGTAAAACAGTGCAGAAAGTCGAGTGCCCCACATCCTGCGAAGCAAAATTCTGAAATACGCTTTTAAAAATCTTGTTGCAACACTTCCAACAAACCAAGTGGTTTATGTTTTGTTATTCATTTTTCCTAAATGAATGCTAGCAAAAACTGTCTGAGCAATGAAGCTGATCTTCTACAGTGGTAGACAAGGGCCCTAAATGTGGATTTAGTGCCCGTTTATTGCCCTGATTTCAACCCCTCTGTTTCCACACCCTGCCAGTGAGTCCCCATGCTCAGCCTCAGACAGCAGCAGGAGCCTCGGCATTCTCCGAGTGCTCGGCCTTGACCAGCGCAGCCCAACAGCTTCCACCCATGGCTGTTCAAAGGACGAGGACCTTTCAGCAGCTCTTCCCAAGGACAGGGAATCTGAGCGGCTTCAACCTCTTGCAAGCTCCCCAGTGACCCATACCCGATGAGTTACATGTCTGATCATTGTCAGCTTGATTGAGCCTCTGCTGTGGTTCAATCTCAGCACACTCCTCTGGCACTGAGCTGATGTGGGGATCTGCCCACACACAGGTCCCACTCCCACAGTCGTGTGTCAGCTTTCCCGGGCCCTCATCCACTGATACCCATCTGTCAGCAGCAGGAGAATGGTTCCTTCACCCACCAGGCACCTCCCCATGGCAGTCCATGCTCTTTCCTGTTGCCAAGAAAAACTGCATTTCACCAACTCTCTGAATTTCTTTTTATTTTTGTTCTGAGTGTCCTCGGCACACTCGTTAGTCTAAGCTTTAGAATGAGCTGAAAATGAGTTATAGATGGACACTGACTGCAACAGAATGCTACTGTTTATTCAAGATCTTTTTCATACCTGTCTCTCACCCAAAAGGCAAAACAGCCAGAGCTGGCAAGGGACAGTCTCCACTGCTCAATTAAAAAATAGAACAAAAAATACATTAATACACCTGTTACATGACAAGAGGAGCAGAATGTGGCTGCTGTCTCTTCTCCTGTGGGAGTCATGCATTTTGTGTCCTTCTCCTTACTTGGTTCTCTCTAAGCCTTCTGTTGTGATAACACAAAACAAATCTTTTGACCAAGTCCAGAAGACTGGTCTAAAAATAAGAGTTATGGATTCCATTGTCCACACAAATGTAAAGGTTACATGTAAAAGCATCTGTCATGTGCCAGGCCTGAGTGTTGCACCTGTAGTAAATGATATAACTAACTCCTAGAGATGTTGGTTCTGCCAGTTCAGTCATGTCCCAGTGTCTGAATCAGTCTTTGAAGAACTGGTGGAGTTTCCTTCCTTCTGTGTCTTACTCAAAAGATCTCTACTGAATGTAAATATCTGTAAATATTTCCTTACCTACCAAGGCATCTTCAGTTTGCCACCACTATCAGAGCTAAATTCAGCCAGAGGAATTGAAACCTCCATGTACACTTGTGACTTCTTCTGAGTGCAGTTATAAGGTGCACTTGAAAATCCAAGAAATGAAGTGGCTTCCTGTATATTTCCTTTGCTATAGTCCATCTTCTGTTCCCATAGCCCTTCATTCTTCCTTGCTGAACTGGTATAAGGTGCTTGTAGAAATTGCTGCTATGCTCCTGAAAGTGTGAGGTTCCTTTCTCCAGCTGCCCTTCAGCAAGCACAGGAAATGCTGGTCAGCAAAGCTGGCATGGAAAGTTAATACACAAATAATAAAAGAGAAGAAGGAAAGATGAACCTTATTTTGTTTCTAGCCATGATAGACATTTAGTAACCATATCCTACTTGCTTAGCACTGCAACAAATTTCCTTATTGCCCTTTTCATGGCACTTTTCAGGATATAGCTGGAACCTGGAGGCTGGAACAGTATCAAGAAGGACAGTTAGATACACTCCCACAGATTGTTTCAGCTCAGGAAGATGCTGCTTTGTAATCACAGCAGCTGGAAACACCAGAAGCTGAACTATGGCAGGGAGAACAATGTGGTAGTTAACATGCACAAAGTATAAAGTTTTATAAAGCCTTCAATGTATGTGCCTTGTTGGAATTTACAATAATTTAAGGTGCTTATTATTCCTTCAGGCATGGAACTCATAAATATTACTCAGTGCTATTTGTCATTGGCTTCTCTGTCATGCATAAAGCAAAATTAAATACTTATCTCTATATCGTTAACGTATTAAACATTAGGATTTATGGGGTTTGAGATCTTACTTGCTCTGAGAACATTAACTTCCTGATGAAAGATCTAAATGCAAATAGAAGGAATGCCAAAATACCCTGGAACATAATTAAGGATACTGAGGTGCAAAGAAGCCCCAGGCAGAGGAATGTGCAGTTTTATTTCCACTGTCATGGTGGGCTAGATTTCTTTGTTCTACATTTTTACACACTGCCTCAATGTGCCACCTCGTTTCTTTGTCATCAGGTGAAGAACATATTAGTTCATTCTTATATGGATTAACAGAGAAAGAGTGTTCCTGGCTTAAAACATATCCTTGCTATCTGTACTGGGAAACAACAATTACGCAGTGTCTAGATTTAAATAAATAAATAAATAAATAGTCTCATGCTGTGTGGTTGGTTCCACTTCTGTTCATCTGTATTTACTTGTCCATTCGGAAGCCAGTGAGCACCAGGTCTCTTTCACTAACACATGCCAGGTACTGGAGTTACATCTTGCTGTTTGAGCATCAGCTTCATCCCAGTACACCAGTGGGAAACAGAGGGCAGGCACTGTCGCTTGCTTCCCCTCAAGGCAATTGGGAGGGAGGACTTGCATCATTTGTGGTAAGATAAACACCATGATAGATTTGCCACATCTGTGCAGAGGATAACAAAACTTTGTGCTGTCCTCTGTGAATAAGCAGCAGTCAGCTACCATCCAGCATTCAGTACTCAGCAGCTGGGAGAACTTCTCTTTGTCTTGACAGAAGTACCTTTCACAGGTGGTGGGACCTGATTTAATCAGATTGTCAGAGGGAGCTCCAAAAAAATTTTCTCGTGTATAGATCAAAGTGCATTAGCACTGTCTTCAGGGTAGTGATGGTTGTCACACAGATCATCTCTCGCAGCTTTCTCCAGATGACGTCACTGTTGCATTTGTGACAGTCTCTACTCAAATCAGCCTCCAGAGAGCATGGGACACACAGAACCCCCGACCTCACCGTGCTGCTGTTCTGAGCTTCCTAAGGCTGTGCTGACCTCCCTGTGCTCTGCAAAATGCCTCTCAAAACCTCAGTCTAAACTGCAGGGTTTATGCAGATGAATTTATTCACAAGTCAAATTGTCGTCCTGTTCCAGGCTGCTGTAGATGCACGTGGTGAGATTTTGAGGGGAACAAGACACAGCTGGCAGCTGACTTCAGCTCCGCTTGGTCTCTGTGTTATTTTCTAGGTTGAGGTCAAAGAGCTGTATCTTCCCTGGTTGCTTGTACTGTGTACAGATTAAGGACCTTTATTATATATTAGTAACTAAAAGAACAGTGATGTTTTCACATGACCAGAGTAAAAGATTTTTTAAAAAAATTAAAGGATCTTGAAAGATTAAAGAATTTGTTATTTGTTTGGAGATTATAAAATCCAAAATGAATACTAAAATGTCAGCAACAAGATTTCCAGTATACCAGTCTTCTCTTTTAAGGAGGCCTTTCTCATTCCGTGCATTACGGATGTTTAAATGAAAGGTTACACACAGGGTCATCAACAAGGCTCACAATGCCTCCAGCCTTACAATACGCTCCACTTCAAAGGGATTGGCTGCATTCCTGAGTCTTGTACCAATAAGCACTAATAACACTGAAAAATGAAAACTAAACCAGATGTCTCCAATAGCATTGATTCTTATTAGCTGTTCACAGCTATTCTTACACCTCTGGGCATAACGAGGCAGAGCCACGTTGGGTGTGTGGCTGTCGAGCCGGTAATGCCATTGGAATGCTCTCACGCTGCTGTGAGCTGCATTCTTGACAGACTGTCTCCATTATGATCTTAAGAAAACTTCTTTAAAATGTCATTTAGAAATGCATCAAATATGTAAACTCTTACTCAATCAGGATAGGATCTGACAGTAACATATAATTCTTAAAATTAACTGAAAAAAAGTGACCAAATGTACAGCAGAAGTGACCCATACATTTATCTGTGCCTTGCTGCTGATCCCAGAGCAGTTGAGGCCACCCAGAACGAGTTTAGAGCAGGTCTGTGGCAAGAGAACAGAAGAATGGCAATCAACAGTAAAAAAAAAAATGTGCTGCTATGCTGTAAATACCCCAAGCAGATAAGTAACAGCCATAAGTTCTTTACACAATCTGCTCAGTGAACGAAAGTGAAACTGCTTTGGTATAACCCACAAGTGCAGTGAGTATCTGAATCCTTGTCCAGAAAACCAGAGCCTAAAACATGCCTCTTCAGGTTTGCAGAACTTGCTTGTCTGCCTGGTTTTCTAGTACACCTTTTTTCTTGGACATCATCTTTCTGCTTAGGAAGAAGGGCAGCCCTGACAGACAGGGAGTCCAGAGGGAACAGATTTTAACATCATTTAATGCACGCACAATGAAGACCACTCCTGCTGAAGAAGTAGATAATAATTTTATTCTGAAGGTTGGTAGTGCAAGAACACCTTTCAGAGTGCACCAGCAACCTGTGTGACAACAGGAAAGGGAGAGCTAAGTAAGGGGATTTGCTATGAAAGGGATGATGTGAGCAGAGCTGGAACAGCTGATAAACTCTGTGTCCTTTTAGCTGCCAATCCAAAATATTTTCTGTCACTAAAGGCTACCCAATGAAGTGTATCCAGATGCTTCATCCAAATGAAGTTTAAAATTCAAGAATTTCAAATACACATCTGGTTAGTAAGAAAGCAGTAATAAAAGAAGAATTTCTTATTAATAAATGAAGAATCTATTTTACTTGGTTAATATAAAGGTTGCTGGTGCAGATAGCATGAAGATCCTTGATATTAAAGGGACCCAGTGCCCACAGTACAACTTGAAGTCCATGAGCCCAAGTCCTGCCATTACTGCTTCCAAAGCAATGCTGAGATAAGGCTTAAATTAGCAAAGGGGAGAGCCATGTTTGCTGAACTGGCCAGGACTTTAGAGCTCTTGGCTGAGTAACAAGAACTCCAATAAAAACTTTATCTTGAATTTGATAAAAATTGATCCCCTAGTACTCACTAGTCAGGGAGATGGGGCCCATGTGCAGCTCATGTGCCATTAGCCTAGCCCTCCCCACCACGATGGTGCCAGGAGGTCCCTGTGCATCCCTCCATGGCACCCACCACCTAACTGGGCAGCATAAAGTTGTGCATGGAATTACTTTCTCTGGAGACAAAGCCACAGAATCACCATGCAGGTTCTTTACCAGTTGGCCATTAAGCATTCTCATAATAAATCTAAACAAAAAAAGACCCCATAAAAGCAGACAATGCAATTATTACCAAAGAGAAGGAAGGCCAGAGAAGAAGAAAGTTAAAAAGGCTTCCATAGAGCAGCTGTCCACATTGATATCACAAGACCTTCTGCTTCGAGGGAAATTCATCCGCTACTCTGCTTTCCCATTTCCCACTGCCAACTAATTGCAGAGTTGTTCTAAAGGCTCTGCAGTGATGAAAAGCACAGTAAAGGAGGAAGAAAGGATGAGTGCATCATCCAAGGGAAGTTTCAGAGAACAGATATTTATTGTGTTCACTTGGATCCATTGATGAATAGCAAGTGGAGAATCATTCAATTAATTGGATGGAGCTCAAGGTAGACAGACAGATTTAGGACTTAACTAGAAGTAAGAAATGTTGCAATGACTTGTAAAACATGTCTATTGGATCTTGGCTTCAGCCATCCCTACTTTTTTGTTTGTAAAATCCATTCCATAAGTTCTGTATTGGGTTATATCCCAAATGAGATTATTTTACACTTAACTATATTTAATTTGCAGTGAGGGGAACACCTTGGTTTGTTTTATGTCAACATACCTGTTTAATTGGGCTTCTGATTATTTAATGTCACTGCTGAAGAGGTAGTTTTTATGAGGCACAAAAGAAAATTTAATGAAAATTATTCACAAGCCCAACTTCTGACTAGTAAAACCAAGAGCTTAATGTAAGAGCTGAAGTCCCCATCTGGTACTTCTCTGAAAAGAACAGCCTACATGAAGGATTTATTGTGACATTACAATGCTTGATGTCAAATAATCTAGCCAGAGGAACAATATTGCCCTAAAGAGAGCCATCAGGCCCAGTGTGACATGGGTATTTGAAAGGATTAACTGCACTTAAATCAATATGGGCAATGAAAACAGAAATAACCAATCTCTTGGCCGCTCAATTATTTAAGACTGTCTTTAGTCCCCACAGAATGGAATTAAACGCTTGTTTAAGAGGACTGACAATTAAATCTATTTCTTTAATGTCAAGATAAGGACATGGGATCTGTGACTGCAGTACAGAATGAGGAAATGGCATCTCCCAGAGAGGAACATGTGAAAGGAGACATTGGGTGCAACTGGCGAGGGGCTTTCCTGGGGAGAGAACCCAGCTGCTGCCCACTGGCACAGCCACTGTGTGCTGCACACTGCCCAGGAATCACAGAATCACAGAAGGGGTCAGGCTGGAAGGGACCACAGTGGGCCACCTCCTCGCTCAGTCAGGGTCATCCTAGAGTACATGGTACAGGATTGCGTCCAGATGTGTCCGGAATATCTCCAGTGAGGGAGACTCTATAACCTCTCTGCTCTCTGTTCCAGTGTTCAGTCACCCCTCCAGGAGAGAAGTTCTTTCTCATGTTCAGGTGGAACTTCCTGTGCATCAGTTTCTGTCCATTGCCTCTTGTCACTGCTCAGCACCACCAAGAAGAGCCTGGACCTATCTTCTCAGCATCCTCCCTTCAGACACGGATGAGTTCCCCTCTCAGTCATTTCTTCTCAAGGCTGAACAGGCCTAGCTCCCTCAGCCATGCCTCATAAGAGAGATACCTCAGCCCCTTTATCAAATTTGTGGCCCTGCACTGGATCTGCTCTGGGAGCTCCCTCTTCCTCTTGTACTGAGGAGCCCAGAACTGGACACAGCACTCCAGGTGTGGCCTCAGCAGGGCTGAGTAGAGCAGCAGGGTCACCTTGTTGGCCTCCTCAGCCATGCCAGTCTCTGTGGCTGCTGTCAGCCTGCGCCCAAGGTGGCCACCGTGGCAACACGGGGCTGGGGCAGAGCAGCAGGTCCTGTGGCAGTGCTGGCCAGGTGGGACCGGCCACATACACACCAGCCCCTGCCTCAAGCCCCTTGGGCACACCTGGTGAGGTCAGCAGGACAGGCTGCATCCACAGACAGCTCCTTGGCTGGCACTTTCCCTTCCTAGTGCTATGCTTTAGGAGTATAAAATGCAGGCTTTAAAATTCACAGAATACTAATAACTATTACTGCAGCTGACAGGATAAATGTAGGATCATTTAACTGAAGTGGACTGACAATTTCCCAGTTATTTGACTTTTGAAAACTTTGTCCAACCTATCCCAATATTGTTTTTAAGACCTTTCAAAAATGTTTTACAGAGCAACCACTCTGACCTTTCCTGCTGATACTATTTCTCCTGAGGTGTTTGTTCATCTCAAATGCAATGAAAAAATTCCTGGTGTGAAAACTTTTAATAAGAAGTTCTATTTTCAGATGATAAAAAGGAGGCAACAGAGCAGGATGTATGCAAAGCATTGAATGTTCAACCATTATATTGCAGATACCCTAGGCTACAGGGAAATATCAGATGCCCGCATGCGGTCAGTTAGAGTTCCTGGCTGGAAAAGATGAGATATGTTCTCAAATTGGAGACAATCCATTGCACCAGAAATTTGAGGAAAAGAAGTTCTAGTCACTGTCGTCCATCGCGAATTTCAGTTTTTCCAAGGCTTCTGTGAGAGGCAGGACAAATGAAAAGTCTGACTTTTGACTTTTAGTCTACTTCAAAACACAGCAAGTCTCTGCAGAAACCCATCTCTGTTTGGTAACCAATATATGATAGTAATTCTCAATGTGCCATAAGGATTTCTTGCAGCTGTTGAGCTCCAAGTGATATTAGAAAAGCTCTTCCTAGATCTTCCATCCCTTTTCTGCATTTTTATCTGTCCATTAAAATATAATTTTATATTAATTCCTTTTAGCCAGGAAAAAAGATGCTGTCCAGAAAAGCTGATATTTTTCTAAGTACTTTTTAAAAACAGTTTGCGAAAATGTATTGCAGAAAATCATTACTCATAATCTTTGTCTTGACAATGATAAGCATAATAGCTTGGAGGTATTGTTGATTAATGATTTCTGCTTCCTCTGATGTTCTTGTCCTAACTTGTCCACATTTCGGAGTCATAGAGTAAGGTGCAAACCAAGAAAAAAAAAAGACAATTGTCACTTTGTAATCAGAGACTTAGATTAAAATCAGTAGATTTCATGGTTTATATGTGCCCTGACAGCTTTGCATACAATTCTCAACTTCAACACTTGCCATTGATTCAATAGCTGCAATGCTGAGCCTTGCACTCTGCACATGACTGGTTTTGTTGTCCCCTCACTGGTTATTTTCATGCCATTATTTTGCTGATCATCACATAATTATCTATTTCCTCATCTCCTGCATCAGTATTACAGAGTTGTTCATTCTTCTTTAAAGCATTTGGATCACTTTGTCTGCCCTTCCTGCCCTGTTACTCTTCACACATTTCATGGCAGCTCCACCATGGCTGGGGCACACATCTTTCAGCCACACATGAAGCAGTTTTAAGCTGCAGTTTTACTGATGCTAGCATTATTATTATCTGCCCTGATATGCTGACAGTCTTGATATAAGATGATTCACAACAGGTAAAGATCACAAAGATCTGCAGAGCATGAGGTGTCGATGAGCCAGTGCTGGTCCACGTGGTCAGACACAGCCACAACACATCTGCAGCAGAAGCACTGCTGATGCTCTTGTAGCTACAGGTGCACATTTGCCATCGCAGTCTGTGCCTGCAACCACAGACGTGCGTGAGGACAGTGCCAGGGACCGCCCTGCAGAGCTGGGCACGCTTCTTCAGCCACAGTGAAGGCCAGACTGAGCATCCATGAGGGAAATGATGCTCTGCTGCAGACATCTGCTTTGCACAAACAAGTTCAGGCGTGAGAGCTGCAGTGTCCCTTTTCTGATCCCTTGGAAACTGTTAAACAAACTTCATGGGCTGTTTTCTGCCATATAATTTCAAGGTACTGATTGTCCTGCTTGGTGGAATTTGCATTAAATTATGTGTTTATACAGGTTAGAGACAGAAAAGGCAGATTTGATTTGTTTGTAGGTTTCAGAATTTCAGAATTCAGTACTAAGGCAGGATTTCATAGGAGAGGAAGTTTTTTTTCCAGCATAGACTTATTCTATGAATCCAAATTTGGAGCATTCGTTCCCTACTAGCTTACTTCTACAGCACCTGAAGGATTTAGATCTTGAATATTTGTGATATTTCTGGCATGGTGTTAGAGCCTGTGAAGCTGAGAACAAAGCAGTTCGGCCAATAATCCTAATGCAATGAGCAGGCAGACCACCACTGAGCTGTCCAGTCCCAGGGACTTGAGAGGAACTGGGAAGCAGAAGCCTCTCCACAGCACTCCTGTGCTACCCACCGCACTGATGTTTGATGTCAGCGGAGCTCTTGGGAACCGAAACAAAAAGGGAATCTTTCCCTCACTCCCCTGACTCGTAATCTGGCTTCAGCTGACTCAAAGGCTGGATTTCAGCCACGCTGACGCTGTGCCACAGGCACAGAGAGCTCTGTTTTACTTTCCATCCTGTTTTACTCAATAAGAGTTATTGTTATTGCACATTGCATGTAAACATTTACAAAGTGATGGCTGCAACCTAGGAAATACTTGTGCAGAGCTGGGTCCAGGCTCCTCCCCTTCCCACTCCTTGACCTGAAGGCGTTTTCTAGTTCCCCTGGTAGGAAGACACAAGTCTCAGCAGGAGAGCTCCAGCTAAGTTAAGGAGCAATCACGCTGTGTGTTTTCATCTCTGTCCCAGTTGTTTTGACCCAGTCACCTGTGGCTGCTCTCTGACAGGGCTAGTTCGTGCCTGCCTCTTGCCACTCGCTAAGTGGGAGAACTCGTCTCGCTCAGACTGTGCTGTCACTTTTTTTTGCTTGACAGCAGACTGGTCTGACATGGTTCTTGTCACTCAAGTGGTGTAGAGCACAGATCCCTTTAATCCATCTAACAAGAAGTTCTCTTGTCTTCTCTCAGCACCAAAACTAATTACAAAGCAAACCACAAGTGTGTGGTTTCACGCAGGAATATAAGGAAAGAAAAGACAGTGTTTGCATGAGGATGTACAAAACAGCCAGACATAAAGTCTGTCGTGTTTTGCCTCCTTTCAGCCCATTTCCCGCACCTGAGAAAAGACAGGGCACAGTTTAAATCAAGCTCAGTAGTTAGATCCTCAGATGGGCTCACCTCTCCTGATGCCAAACCCTTGGCTCTCCGTGGCAGGCCAATGCTGGAACTCCTTCTGACACAGATTTTCTTCCACAGGCTTAGCTGCAAGCTGCAGCAGACTCTGCTCGTTGGTTCCGTGTCCTCCTCGATCACAGAACTGTTCAAATCATGGATCCCCTTCAGAGGACCCAGAGGTTTTCACCTATAGGCGTGTCCCATTGTGACCACTACGCCTGTGGCAAACTGAAGCTGAGGCCTTCAGTTCTCTGTGCCAGGGGTCTACTCTTATTTTTGAAGTTTGAATAGAAGAGAGACTCAATTTTTTCCAGATGAGAAAATAGGGATGCTTTCTCCATGTTAATTAATTTTACTGTTCTTTAGCATCATAACAAACCTGGAGCATTACACTTTAATCCACTTCTTTTTCCAGCTGCTGACTGATGGACAGGAAAATAAAATTAAGCAAGACAAGAATTCATCCAATGCCTGTGCTTGTTACTTGTCTTGGTAGTTGAGATCTGTGCAAAATAAATGGAAATAGAATCATGTCTGCTTAGGCAGAAAGACAAAGAATGAGCAAGAAGTAAAACAAGAAGTCTAATCTTCCTAATAGTTCCCAGCCCAGGGAACAAAGGGTCACAGAGCCAGGAGGGAAGGAGCTGGTGGAACAGTACATTATTTATTCTCTTATGAAGAAATCTGACTTGGGCTGTGTGTTTTGGAAGGAGTGTGCTGGACAGGCTTGAAATCAACATTTGACTTTGTGACTATACTGTTAGTGTGTGATATCAGCATAACTGTAAGTAGATGCACAAGAGTACAGGATTTGAATCGTGTCTCTGACCTTTGTAGCTATCTACTGCAGAAAAAATAATTCCTGTCTATAAGTTACAGAAATGGAAAGGAAAGGCTGTAAAAGAACAAGTTGTAAAATCCAAGGCATAGATCAAAACTCTATTTCAAAAAGCAGTAAGATCCTTCTGTCCTGCATTACTCCTATGTTAAGAATTCAGTTGGCACTGTCCTGGTGCCAGCCTTGCACCTACCGAGGCTCCAGCGACCCATCACCCCCGTTTGTGGGAAGGAGAGCCCTGTGGCTGGAGAGCTCTCAGGGCTGAACATTCCTCCTGCAAACTGCCAACTCACCTGTTTATAAACTGTGCCCAAGCTCCTCCCCTCACCAGCACACCCTTTCATCCTTTTACTAGGGAAAATGGTGGGGAGGGTTTAACCAGTGGAGAAGAGGGATGCTGATAGCTCTGGGCCTGCCCCAGCTGTGGGATGGAGGTGGCATTGCAGGGGAGAGGATGGCTGATGAATTTTGCAGCTTGAATCTCCATGGGTTTGGTGTTCCCATGGGGAAGGCCATCTCAGATCTGAGAGACATCTCAGGCCAGGGTGGCCAGGCAGTGCTGTGCTTGCAGAATGCCCATTATTTGGTTCATTTGTCAGGACATAACACAGTCAGGAATCCTTCAGAAATCTCCCCTGATGTCTCTCCTGCATTAATGTAACAAAATTGATGGAATCCAAAGTAAGATACTCTTTATTAAAAAAAGACCAGCATCTGAGCCAGCAGTGACATGGTATTTGTGGGCCTGTTTGGAAACAGGGGCAGCTCTGAAGGCAGAGGAGAGGCGAAGTGTGTTTGTGCATATACTGAGAGAGACAGGAGGGGTGTTTTGGCCTCTTTTACCCAAAAGGAATGGAAAGCACATGCAGCGCATCGTGACGTCTGCTGAGCGTCTGCTGGGGAATGGGCAGGTTCAAACTAATTCTTATTTGTAGAAGCCAATAATTCTGCTTGTTCCTATATGAAACACAGGGAGTGACTTGAAATGTGATCCTGTTTCAAAATACACTTTAGCTTCAATAAAGCAACATTTCTGAAGTAATGTCTCTCCTGTCTGTCTCTATGGCAACCTGTGCAGTGCGGTGCAGCAGAACCTGCACTGGGGCTGCATCCCGTGGCTGCGACTGAGGGTGATCCCATATGGCAAAGAAGCAAACACTGGTCAAAATCTTCAAAAAAGATGTTGAGCAGGACTTTTCAGCAAACTCAGAAAGCAAACTGAGGATTGGGAAACAGCTGCCTGTAAAATTACCATTTGGAAATCCTTTGTGACCATATCACTCCTGCAGCCCCTCGCTGCTGTGACACAGGGGTGATGGCTGGCAGCTGGGCTTTGGAGCAAGTCCAAGAATTGCTGCTTGCATATTTGTCCATAAGACCATTAAGAACTTGTTAATATTGCATTATTTAATATTAAATAGCAAATTAAGCAAAAAAAAAACTTTTCAAGAGAGAACTTCTCAGATAAAAAGCTTTAGTGATTCCAGAAGCTCAGAAATGAGAAATCACATTCTGCCTTTTTATTATATTTTTAAGGAAATACAGGAGAATGATTGCATAGTCTAAAGACAGATGTTGGTAAACATTTCTGCTGGCAGCCCAGACTTGTCAGGGAAGCACCAGTTTTGTTTTGCCACTTCTGACCAAAACATATTTTTCTTAGAATATCTGCATTGGAAAGTTTATTCCAGGCTGAGAAAGGAAAAGAAAAAAAGGTCCTTTTTGAAAGAGGTCCTTTTTCTTGTGTGATGTCTGAGGATATTTACAGATTATTAAGTATTTTTGTTTTATGTTACAGAAATTAAGATCCTTTAAGAAGTAAATT
>VZTH01018763.1:115458-167064 GCA_013397815.1 Aleadryas rufinucha
GTGCGGTGCAGCAGAACCTGCACTGGGGCTGCATCCCGTGGCTGCGACTGAGGGTGATCCCATATGGCAAAGAAGCAAACACTGGTCAAAATCTTCAAAAAAGATGTTGAGCAGGACTTTTCAGCAAACTCAGAAAGCAAACTGAGGATTGGGAAACAGCTGCCTGTAAAATTACCATTTGGAAATCCTTTGTGACCATATCACTCCTGCAGCCCCTCGCTGCTGTGACACAGGGGTGATGGCTGGCAGCTGGGCTTTGGAGCAAGTCCAAGAATTGCTGCTTGCATATTTGTCCATAAGACCATTAAGAACTTGTTAATATTGCATTATTTAATATTAAATAGCAAATTAAGCAAAAAAAAAACTTTTCAAGAGAGAACTTCTCAGATAAAAAGCTTTAGTGATTCCAGAAGCTCAGAAATGAGAAATCACATTCTGCCTTTTTATTATATTTTTAAGGAAATACAGGAGAATGATTGCATAGTCTAAAGACAGATGTTGGTAAACATTTCTGCTGGCAGCCCAGACTTGTCAGGGAAGCACCAGTTTTGTTTTGCCACTTCTGACCAAAACATATTTTTCTTAGAATATCTGCATTGGAAAGTTTATTCCAGGCTGAGAAAGGAAAAGAAAAAAAGGTCCTTTTTGAAAGAGGTCCTTTTTCTTGTGTGATGTCTGAGGATATTTACAGATTATTAAGTATTTTTGTTTTATGTTACAGAAATTAAGATCCTTTAAGAAGTAAATTCAGGCGCTTTGCTGGAAACAAACATCCTGACCTGCAAGTTAATGCCAGTTCTGCAGGTAGCATTCTCAGAGTGATAAACATTTCTGGCATACTTACTGAGGCTGATCTGCCATTCACCCAGGGTCCACTCCAGAGTCCAATGAAGCAGCCAATTTTCCCTAAAGCCCCATGAGGTAAGGTCTAGCCCGTATGCAGACAGCCCTAAAAATGGGTCCTGAGTTGCCAATATGTCTGCTAAAACTCCTATTCCCTCCCCTGGACCAGAAGCAGAGCTGCCCCTCTCAGCATCCTGGAAGGCTCATCTGTGAGCAGAACACTCAGACTTCTTTTTTAAAGCACAGATACTTAAAAAATGCTGCACAAATATATGAATAACTCAGTAAATGCACCATAACTTATTAAAGGAGCACAAATAAGTCCACGTCTCCCATAAATATGGGAGAAAAAGACATTCTGTTTGTCTCATTCAAAAAGAAAACCTCTTCAGAAGTTAGAAAAGAAATATTAAATGCAGAAAATATATCATATGTAAGATTAATACCTACATGTTGTTTTAAGGTTGTGGTTATTTGGTTCCTAGCTTCAAGGAACTCATGAGCTGTGTGAATGCAAGGCTCTCAGTCTTGGTGAAAACAAAGGTTCAAATCCCTCCTCTTGAGTCTGGGATGACCAACCCCAGATCCAGTTCTAAGCCTTGTTCTGGCCTTTTCCCACAAGTGAGGTCAAGCCTACCAGGTTTTTTGCTCAGGAATGCTGTTACACAGCAAATGTTGAAGTATTCTTCACAGCATATTTGGAAATCCCATTTTAAATTTTTACTGGGAGAACATCAGTGGTTAAGGTTGCTTGGAAAGCTGATACCTGTTCTCTGTTATGAGAACACAGTGCCCTACAGATGCAGTCAGTTGTGCTGAAGGAGAAGAGGCTTGATCAATTACATTTAAAGTTTCTGAGTTGGTCATTTAAGTTTGAAAATTTTTAAAGTTGATAGACGAAAACAATAATATTGTTTCTAAAATGTGGAATAAGGTCATAATTTGCTTGTGGGTATTCTACAAACAGGAAAGAGGACACATTTACTTAATAAATTATTCACCATGAATTAGGCACCAAATATAGACAAAAATAAAGATCATTAACACAGCCATGACTCAGCCTTCATGGTTTCAGCTGTTGCTTTCTCTCTGAAGTGGCATTTTATTAACAAAAATCAATAAGAAGATATTAGGTGCTTTCTTATTATCTCTATGACCAGTGCAATATCATCTGCTGAGATTGAGGACCAAGAGGTAAGAAAGAAGAACCTCAAATGTAGTCTCCAGAATTTCAGTGCACAAAGGCGAGGCAGGGATGCAAATTAACTAAAAATTATTCTTACACTGAAAAGGCATCAAAAAATAATAGTGGATAAACACTGTCCTTTAGCCAATGCTAGAGAAGGGGTAACAGGATTCCTAGAGGATTATTGGAACTGTGAATAGATCACTGTGTCTCTGAGATGCTCAACAGAAGCAGTTATTAAAGATTATTAATATTCCAGTTATAATAACTACGTCCTTTCAAAGCAGGTCGCTCCAACCTCCCTTCACTGATCCCTCTTTAGGCCCAGTTGTGGAATAAACCAGGTTGTCACTGGGATGAATTTGTGGTGTAGATTGCTTTGGAAAGAGCACTATGAAATAATTAAACTGGGGAGATATTTTTATCTGCAGACCCAGGGCTTGGGGCTGGCCCAGAATTCTTGTCCAACTGCTGGACATTATCTCGCACAATTATGGCTGCAAGATTGGCTCTTCGTGCATTTCTGTGCTCGGGATATATAGAGGATGCATTTTCATTAAAAATGGCTGAGTGGTAAGATGAAGACAAAGACAGCGAAGGTGAACAAAAAGACCTGTATATTTATCAAAAGGTTTGGCATAAATATGGTGTTGGTAGAGGGTTTCAGCTGTTTTATGTCTCAGCAACAGTTTAGACAATAACATTCATATCATAGAATGGTGTAGATAATATCTGCAATAAAACCGGGTCTTTTATGTTCACGAGCAGACAAAGCCGAGGAAGCACATTGATAAATGAAACCGAACCTCTGCATTTCGTTGTGGTGGAGCTCCCTCTAGCTTATAGCCTTAACCCGTGTCTGTAAATCATATTTGCTCAAACTCCTACCTCCATTTGCAGGGTAGAAAAGGCTTCTGATTCTGTATTCTTGGAAGCATTTATGACATTTATAATTCGTCTGGAAAAAAAAAGCCCCTAAAGCCCAGCTGCTAGCTGAATGGCATTAACAACAATGATGGCAGTAAATTCCAGACTTTTTAAAAGACCAGTATAGAGAAAAAATTTGTGAATCAGGGGATGTGACTGTCATAAGCACCTTTCTGCCTCTTCCAACTTTATTCTCTTTTATTGTCACACACAGAAATATGTATATATCTTCACTCACTTGGTTGAGAGAACTACCCATTTCAAAATGGCAGTGAGCAAGCTAGGGACATTTTGCAAGGTAAATTAATTTGTTAAATGAATAATACTGCATTAAATAACAAATTAGTCTGAGGAATCCCGGGTTATCAAAAAATATTCTATTCACCACTATTTATTAATAAGAACAAATCATAAAAAGTAATTAAGAAGCATCTTAGTCTGATTAAGGTTAGGAAGGTAATCACCATCACTTCTTTTGTGCAGAATAGTTTCTTTTAGTTGCAGAATCCACACGTTCCCCTCTTTAGGATTCATCTATTTTTCAAGGCTGAATCAATGGGTGTAAATACTAACTACACCTTTAAAAAAAGTATAATGAATGGTCCATCATGGAAACATTGTTTTGCTGAAATGCTAATTTGTGTAGATTAAGGAGACATTTCTGAAGAACAATATCCAAAATCTGATATGAAGCTTAAATAACTGCTGAAATGATAAGCAGGCAGAGCTACAGGAGAAGAGTTAATTAAAAATCTCCAAGGCAACTTATATTCCTTTGTCACAAAAGAAAGGCTATGCTGCTGATACTGTACCTGGAAACTGAAAAATCACCAGCTGCTGTAGCTAAGCAGAGAATAGAAAAGGATTTACTGGCTAGCAAAGTCACAAATATTCTGCATTTTAAATGCATTTGGCCACATTGCTTCATAAATATTGCTCCCTGGGTTTTCTATTTAACTTCAAAACTACTTATCCTAAGCTCCTTTGCACACTGAAAAATTAAGTTCACTCATGTTAAAATTAACAACAAAGAATTGGCTTATTACAGACTTGGAAGAATCTGATTCAATAAGAATAAATATTAAGTTCTGATTGAACACTGAGACAAAATAGATGCTTTACATACCTTGTTGGGATTCAAAAGCCTAATGAAAAACAAAGCTGTAAAAGTCTTTAGGGCTGAAACTGTGTCTGTATTATTATTGCTGCTCCACCACC
The DNA here is from genome assembly GCA_013397815.1 of Aleadryas rufinucha. NCBI lineage: Eukaryota > Metazoa > Chordata > Aves > Passeriformes > Aleadryas > Aleadryas rufinucha. Next base: position 119,633 of record VZTH01018763.1, read on the forward strand.
CCAATAAATTAATATATGAGATTCATTTTATTTTTTTAAAATTAAATATGTTATTTAGATGTGTTAGTATGCTGAGATTCAGAAACTGAATGCTCTGAAAACTCTCTAATCAGAATGCCAATTTATCTGCTAAACTACAGCATTGATAAGAGATAAAAGTTAAAAAAATATTTTATTTGCTGCAGTTTACTCTTTATTAGCTAATGGGAAGTAATCCTCCACAGAAGCTGCTGTAATTCAAATTACATTTGAATGTATCCTAAAGAGATGAATGAAAAGAGAAAAAATCTGTTTTAAAGGGAAGAATATCACACTTAGTTCCATCATTTCTCCTTTTAAATGTCATTGATCTTTACCAAGTGTTTTTGGTTTGTATCATAATTTAGAAAACACAAATTTAGTCAAATTCATCTTCTCAGGGATTAAAATATTCTCCAATGAATTCAGTGTAGTTTAGGATGAGTTTTGCAGGTAGAAATCCACAATCACAGCTTATTTGTGACGGAAAGTTAAAAGAAAGACATCTTTTTAAAAAATATTTTTTCTGTACAGAGAATGTGGGTGCTCCTGTTTGGAGTATCAGCATGACGAGGAACTGAGACAAAATCCCTTGATTTACTGCCCTCATGATATATAAAGAGCTCTTGCTCTTGAACAACTCGGTGTCAAAATTGCACACCCAGTTTTGTGGGCTTTTTGAATTATTTTTCCCAGTTACATTGTTGTTACCTGCTGAAATCAGTCTCTAGCATCAAAGTTTGGAGGGGGTTAAGAGGGCAAGAGTCTGATGCTTGCCATCCCTCAGAATTTAGGGGAATTTTCTAATTTCAAAGCATTAATCTGCATGTGATCTAACAAGATTCTTTTCACGTTCTTGTTTTAAAATGTATCGTACAAGTTGAACTTAAAAACAAGCACAGCTTACCATGAAGGTCAGTAATCACAAATTCTTTTGAAATTTGTATTACACTTGGAACCATGTCTTATCTTATGCTCAGTACCAATAGATTTGATAGTCATGCACAGGAAGAACCCAGAGGCTCTTTTTATTAAACATGCTGTTAATAAACTTATGTTCCTTAAATCACACTCAATACAGAGCATTTGTAGCAGATTCGTAACTGCTGGCCTTTCTTAATGATCTGAATCATAACAGAAATTGCTCTAACGATTTCAAGAATGAAAATCAGTTATTTGAAGCTTTTCTTTTCATAAAAGATAACTATCATCATGCACTGAAATACTTTAAAAGGTCAAAAGCAGAATGCAGAAGTCCTACAAAATTGTGTGAAATGACACTGTGGCAGTGCTGTAAGGTACAGTACTCTGCTTACATGAAAAGACCCTATTTTTGAGTGATCACTGCACTGAAAATGCTTTGTCGTTGATATGATTAGTCAAAAAAAAATTTATTTTTTTTGCAGCCCATGTAGAGGGACATGTTATGCACATGCTCACATCCAGCTTGGGTTTGGTGAGAGATTATAGCAATCAACACATCAGAAAATTAGAAGAAAAACATGAAAACAATAGATAAAATGCTGCAGCTTCGCATCAATTGGCTTAGATTGGAACAATTTGGCACAAACAAAATGTGCTTATTTTTTAATATTTTTCACAAAACATTTTCAGACTACATAAAACAATTTTTTTTTAATTTAAAGGCTTGCCCTGTAGTTAGGCACACAAGTGACTTTATGCACAAAATATAAGACAATTGTGAAAATCCTTCCAGATTTATATTTTAAAAGAAAATAGTTCTTACCCAGTTGAATATTACCATTTTATTCTGTGGGTTCCTTAAAAGGATTTATTTTTATTTTCAAAATTCTGGAGTATTATTTCATCACTAAAATTATGGTGCTCCCATGACTGAGAAATCTATAGAGAAATGTTCTTTTCTCTACTTGCTATATTTCCCCTACTTGCTACAATAATTTTGAAGCTTCCAAAATGAATTTCTAAACTGTACATAACCCTGAAATATTTGCCCAGGAGATGACACAAATCAGGGCAAGACAGTACCTCTGAGGAGAGAGAACATGCACACATACATCCCATCAAGTATATTATTCATGCATGCAGAGACACTGAAAACCTCTGTATAAACAAGAGTGTGGAGAACCAGGGAGATTAAAAAAACAAAAAAAAAAACCCAAAAGGGACTGCAAGAGCCAGCAGGAAAGGCAGAAAGTCAATGTCACTGCTTCCCAGGCAGGGCAGGGCTCCAGGACGGGCCATCACGAGTGTCTTTATATCACCTACTGCACAGAGATAGGGTGCTTTGTAATGAACAAGACAACTAACGTGAACTTTAACTTAGCTCCACAAACAGTTTGCCTTACTCTTGAGTTTTGAGCTGTTTGCCATAGGTAAATAAAAATGGGCAGCTGGAGCAGGACCAGCAGTGGCTCCTGTTCCTGTGGCTGGGGCAGCTTCACGTGGTCCCACAGCACAGCCCCAGAGGGTGGCTGGTGGGGGTCCCAGGGAGGGGGGCTGTGCCTTCTCCTGTGTTCATCAACTGCATGAAAATCATGAGTGCAACAGCAATACTTTTATTTCTTGGGCTTCTCTAACTCCAATGTACACTGGGAGATAAATTGTTTGAACTATTTATTTCAATTTTTTTAGTTGAAAAGTGCTACCAATTTTTCTTTAAAACACATTTTTAAATACTTAAGAGCTAAGAAGGTCTATAGCAGATAGTTGCGAGAAGCACAAGAGGTAAAGAGAGCCACAATGATACAGTGAGCAAAGTCCAGAGATACTGGGATATTTCACTGACTGACTTCTGGAAAAACTAGTATTGTCCCAGATTACATAACTCATATCACTCACAGGTAATGCCCAAGCAGAATCTTTGTTCTTGGCTGGGCTCTTGTCCCACTTCATTCTGAGCTGCTTTGCTCCCTGAATTTTCCTCTACATCAGTGCAAGTTAAATCCTGCCCCTTCCCATACCCAGTGGCTCACCCCTCAGTCTCTAAAAGCATTTGGGGCCAATTTGTCCAGCTATAGTCTGTTACTTGTTTATCCATGCAGTTCAGGACTGCCTGGGATGGTGCTGGGTGATCGGTGTGAGCTGCCAATGCACCTGGGCCAGCACAGATCAGATGCACCAGAGAGGAGCTGCCAGGATGGGCAGGGAAGGCAGCCATGAGACTCCTTTTTTGCATATGCACTTACATCCCAAGTTTAACAGATTGAAGCAGTAATAGGCAGTTCATAGATGAGCAATACATTTCTTTGCAAACATTTGCCTTAAGGAGAACAGACTGATTTTTCTTGCATCCTCAGAAACAGGATCTGTTGCCCCACAAAACTGTATGTGAACTTGTGAGAAAGAGGCTCCATTTAAAATAGGATTATTAACAGGCAGATCCAACTTTAGGAGAATTGTTGTTTTACACAATTATTAGAGGATGTAAGAAAAAGTGATGCAAGGTGCACTAACCTGTAGTCCTACCTGGGCTGAAAATCCCAGCAGATGAAGGCCAGCTCCTGAAGGCACCTAGTGTAAAATAACTTGCCTCAACTGTTTTCGATTAACTCCCACTTGGAGGCACAAAGGCATCTTTTTCCTAGTCAACTAACAGGCATTTTAAAAATGGAATAAGCTAATGGAGAAACATAAAAAAAAAAAAAGGAAAAAAAAGTGTCCTTAGAAGAATCTCCTCTTATGTGGGGAACATGAAGTGCATTACTTTATGTGCATTAATTTTCCAATGTAGTTCAGCAAAAGGAAGAGGTAAAAATTGTCCTCAAACTTAGTGTGTCAACTCTCCTTTCCCAGGACATCAGCAGGCTGAGTAGGCTGTATTCCTTGGGCTGGTGCTGCCCCAAGCACAGACAAGAGCAGGAAGAGCCAGTAACAGCATTCACATCTCAGCTGCATCTCAGCCCTGTCTGTAGAGATGCAACCCCAAAAGCAGAGGTTTGCCTGTGACCTCTGAGGGTTATGACAAGCTTAGCACCTGTAATCTGCCTCCCAGCAGTGTGCCCCAGAGACACTCTGGACAGGCTAGCAGGCTGCAGTGCAGGAATCTTTCCTTTCTTTCCCTAAGTCCATCTGCAACCCTCAGTCTGAGGCTGAGGCACAGGTATGATAATAGCTTCACTGAAAGATTTCTGCTGGGAGCAAGGTAAGGACTGTCATTTCCCTAATGCCACTGACTTTTAGAAGAGTTTATATATAGCAAGTGTAGTATCATCTCTTTGGGGTTTTTTTCCTTTTGTTATTAAATTGTACACAAGTTAACAACTGAAATGTAAATTAATTTGTGCTGCAAATTTAGCTTTGACTGTACAAGCCTGTTTTCTGCTCAGTGAGAGAGCAAGCAGTGAGTGAGTGAGCTCTCTGACAGGTCAGATGTGCTGACCATGACTGGGGGTTTGCTGTGTGACACGTCACACCTTTCACAGTACAAACAGGAGGAAAGTGTGGGCTTATGGAAATTTTTCCCACTGACACTTAGATTAGCCCAAAGATACTGTGAAACAGCGGGATAGTGTGGCCAAGGGGAAAAGCAGGAAAGCTGCCCCTTTGGAGAATGGTGGATCTGAACAAGGCACGTAAGGGAAAGCACTCCAGTTTTCATACAGCTTTACTTTTCCTTAGGGAAATAATCACCATTCAGCTGTCTTCAGAGGAACACTCGGGATTTTGTGAGATGCTTTTATGTTCAGCCTTCAGGATGCAAAGCAGGGGGTGCCCCTTCCCACACCCCAGGCATGCCTGACTGCCAGCTCCTGCTCAGGGGCAGGGGCTGCTCCTCTCTGCCGGTGTGGTGCCTCCACAGTGCCAGCACAATGCCCAGCGAGTGGCTGGGGCTACAGCACTGCTGTGCCCACCATCAATCTAACCTGACTGATCAGGGCACTTTTCTGTTAAAAATATCCTTAAGTATAAAGTTCAAAATTACTGTGTTGTTATAGTAAATAATAGGGTGTTTATTAAAGAGTGAATGATGATACTAATACATTTTGATATATCATTATTAAATCATTTGTCAGGACATTCTGAATGAAATTTCCTAAAAAATGCAGTGAATTGAGCTGGAAAGAGTAGAAGATGTATTTAATCTCACTTTTCCCTTGCAGTTCTGCTTAAGCAGAGTGATGAATAAGAAAAAGACACTATTTAAAGACCCCCGTGGCCTTGTCTGTGCCTTACACACCATAAAGAACTGTTGGCCAGCACTGGAAGGTGCTGCAGCTTTGCAGAAGGATGAAAATTCATTGATACAACCTTAAAGTCATACCTCAATGTTAATTTCTAAAGAATAAAGTCAAGAAGAACCGGTATAAATTCAGAGACAGTTTAGTGTGACTGAAGCCAAGAGAAACCGATGTGTGATTTAAAGAGCTCATAAAAGCAGACAACTGGCTTTGGAATCTATGGAAAGCAATAAAGCAGTTAAAAATTCTCCCAGTTGTAATGCCTATAGATTTCCTTATCTTAAATTCTTTGGCTAAACCCCTGGAGCAAATTGCAGGGCACGTGATGGGAGTTTTGTCTTTCAGCCCGGGGCTCCGGGGCAGTTCCCCGGCCCCTCTTCCTGACCCCCTCGGCACACAGTGGCTCCGCTATAGGGGAGCTTGTCTTGGCGGCACTGTCTAGACATTCCCAGCTACTATCCTTCCTGACGGTCTCATGCCAGTGGTAATTTAAAAATTGTTTGGGATAGGCTGTGCCTCATAGACACAGGGAGCCAGTAATAACCCCCAGTTCAGTGACCCTGGTCGGATCATCAAACAGACGGTATAGGCAAGCTCAGTTCAGCTTTGGGTCAGGAATCATGACCTCCCCTGACCTTTTTTGTAGATTTAAAATTGTTTTGAGAAAGAGAAGAATAAAAAAGATACAACTCCAGGCAGTTCTGGAAAGCAGTCCAGCTTCCTGTACTGTACACATGCATATAAGTAACATGTTTAAACAGATGCAGCTCTGGCAGGCCTGAAAAATCAGGATTTAGGTACTTTGTACATTTTTTTTCTAATAGAGTGCACATTGCTTCTGTTTACTTTGAAAACTTTGAAGTTAAAAGACACTGTATGAAAATATTGTCTTCACTACATTTAATAGCAAAGACAAAAAAGAAAAGCAAGTAAATTTATTTTTAGAAAATTAAGAATAAGCTAAGCAAAAAAAAAAAATCTCTGCATGGAATTTTTCAGATGCATTACAGAAAACTGTCTGGTGTATCAGCAGTGTGTACCAGATGAAAAAAATTAACACTGAGATTACTAGACAAATTGCCTTGTAAGAGTAATATGCATACAAACATAGGCTGGTTGGTTTTCAAAGGTTTCCTTTGTGTGCATAGTATTTGCAGTCACAACCAATAAAACGAAATATACTGGCACTCTCTTTGTGGTTTTGGTTTTAGAATTGCATAATGATGACTAATATTTTCTCAAAACCTACTTTATAGTGTTTACTTAGCAGAATTTTCATGCACTGTACCTGGAAATTATGAAATGTACTTTGTGTGCTTCCAAAGGGTTGTGAAGGCTCAGGAAGAGGTTTACCAGTTTATAGAAAGAGAGCAGAAAGTGTTTCTCCTCTCTAGGCTTTTATATGGGCTGGTACAGATCAGAAACACGTCAGCCAGGAGAGAGAAGGGAAGAGTAAAGTTACAGGAGCTCTCCAAGAAACATAAAAGTATAGAGTGGGAAAATGAACTGCTCCAAAACAGTGTACGGATTTTACAGGGGCAAACTCAGTTTAACAACACCAAGGACATCAATGCTTTTGCTGTTTTACAAAAGAAAAACATGTAAATTTCTGTTACAGAAGTGAGACTATCAGCAAAGCTCAGTACTGATGTGTCATGGTGGGGCCCTGGGAATCTGGGCAATTCCCAGACACAGCAGCATGTTCCCAGCAATCCCAGCAGCATGATCAGCTGGCCTCTGGTCATGTCCGAGCCATCATCACTGTCCTCACTGGCTGTGCACAGCCCCATCCCAGAGGCACAGGTAACCTCTGGGAGCTCCTGGTCTTGAAGTAAACACCCATTGGAAATAGTCCAGGAGTTCTTACTGTGTCAAAGTCATCTCTCCAGACTCTTGTCAAATATAGACAGCTGTCCCTGTCCTTCTGCACAGCCAGTTATATTCCATGTATATTCTAAGGTTGTCTCCGAAAGTTTTAGAGACACACACCAATTACATCTTTTGTATTGAAAGGTTACAGCCTGATCTAATCATGGGAGCACAGGAAACAGGGGTCCTACAGGCGCATCTGTAATTTCCTAATCCAGTCCTGGCAAGACAAAACTTTTGCAGTATAAACCACTCTTAGAGGGCTATTCCTCACAGAATTCCTTTATTTTACTAGAGGTAAGTTTGCTGCTGTTCTCATGGCGAGTTTAAGAAAATTCTGTAAAAGCCAACTCCTGAGTAAAATTCTTAAAGACTTCCTATTCCCATAGACCAGGACAAGAAATGGGTTGTAAGGTCTGATGTCATCTCCAAGTAAGCAGAGAAACAGTATTTGCTTACCAGAAGCCATTCATATTGCAAATACTTTATAATTTTTTTTTTCTTCTCCAGCCTTCTATGGCAGCAGCAGTCACTGGAGAAGAGCAAGTGGGAGAGGCAGGTGATTCCACTAACTTGCCTTTCCTAGCACAGTGCCATGGGCCTGATTCTGCTCAGTCTTTATGATGCAGAACTCACTCAGCAGAAAACTTTGCTGTCTCTTTTTAATCAGTAATGGCAATTTAAAACAATAGTTGTGTGGTTTCTTTCCACCCTGTTTACAGTATCCCAGCTCCAGCCTTGCCCTTTGATGCCAGAGTATGTGCTCATTAGGATGTGCAATGACAGTAAACTGACCCAAGGTTACAGCTCACATCAACTGAATGCAACAAAAAATTGTGGTTCCCAGGGACTCCTGGAAGCTGCAAATTATTAAAGATTACCTGAAATTATTGTTCTCTATGCACCCAAAGATAAAGTCATGCTACCTGAGACAAGCATCACAGGAACAGCATGCCCCAGAACTTGTGCTACAGAGGTGCTTTCCTACCCTTGACACCTGAAGATATTGTCATGCTTAAGTGGGAGTAGGAGGAGAAAGCAACAGAATTCTAGAGGCTAAAGTGATCATGGAATCATGTCAGGAGACTCACACTGGGCCTGTGTCAAGCTGCAGCCCATGGGATAGCCAGCACTTTCCCATGAAAGGTACAGAAATCTGAAAACTATCAGTAAAAGAGGAAAATCAGTTTCGAGCGAGATATCTCCAAATAAGAGGCCACAGCACTGTGCACTCAACAGGGTTTGCAGGGCACTGGGAAGCGCCTACAACTGCAGACACGGAAACATGAGCCAGTGTCAGAGGACCAGCAGTGCTGTGGCAGGGACTGGCCAGGGGACACAGACCAGTGCAGGACCCACCAGCCTCACACACGCCCAGACATCTCTCTCAGTCTCTCTGGGTTTACATCTCTCATGTTATGCTGGAAGTTTCCCTCTGTGGCTGCATCAGTAGCTGACTGAAACACGAACACTGTTGGTCTTTAGAGCACACAAACAATAGGAGTTATGATGGCTCTGGAAACTACAGTGTTACTTGTGCTAACAATTAGTTGCTGTAATTTTAATAAGGTATTAGTAGTGTAAGTAATTAGATCTGCATGAAAACATCCATCAGGAGACCCAGGCAACAAAAAGAAAATCGCTTCTAAAACTTAACATCAAATTGATTAAATTTTAAGGCCAGAATTTCTGCTTCCCATGGGGGCTGGTATGGGAGAGTGAGGTTAGAGCCAGCTAGATGCTATTGTGTTTCTATGGCAACAGGGGGGTTCAAGTAGCCTCTGCCATTCCCTGTGATTGGTAAAATCACTACACAGTGTATAAAGTGGCCAAGAGAAGCAGCAGCCAATAAATGCAGAAAATCCTTAAATCAAAGAGACACAGAAATAAGAGATGGAAACAACCTGTTAGACCATCTTGTTCATTCCCTGAGGCCCTGAGCAGTATTATTAACAGTCTCAAGAACCTTGAAAACCCCTAAAAATTCCATCCAAGACACATGTAAAAACTTACTGAAAGGGAGAGCAATATCTCAGGAAGTGAGAAAAAAATCTTTCTAATCTGCTTTCAGTAGGTGTGTGCACACTGTACTGAGCATGCTGAGATATCAGGTTCTCCAGCATTTGAGAAATGGGATGCAAGGGAGAGGTTTCATGGCATTACTCACCCCAACACAAGTACTTCTTGCCAAAGATAAAACATCCTATAAAAACATCCTGCCTGCTATATCCCTCCAAATTCTTCCCTCCTTGCCATGGAACAGATTTCTGTACCCTGGAAACAGAAGAATTATTTTGAGGAACCTGCCTGTCCATTTCAGATGGTAGTTCCAGGCATCCCACTGATAAGCTGCAGAATAAATCTAAAATAGAAAGAAGATACTTTAGATAAGCATTTGTGTGCAAGTTATAGCTCCCCCCCTTTTCTTTTGCAGTGAGGGCGAAGAGAGGGATTAGACTGTGTCAAAATTTGTGAGCTTCTGTTGGGAAGACAGACGGAAGGCCCACATACACCAAAGCATCCTAGGGTGTCAGACTCTGCAAAAGCACACACATTCCACCCTCAAAAAAAAAAAAAAATCATATTGCATATGTATTATTCAGGTGGTACAAGACTGGAGAAATGTACCTAGTCTTGCCCTCACTATTGCAAAGCACTTGAAGACATGCTGGTGGAAGCCAGTGCCCTCCTACTCAGAGGGATTTATGCCTACCAGGCCAAATACTGCTCTTACACAAAACTGTGCTGCTCCAGAGTAAATTACCAAAGCCAATAGCATAAATATAGGTTTGCTCAGGTTAAAGGAAATTGTATCTTTTCCATAGGGATTATATGTTGTCTTCAGGTAGAGCTATGACTACAGGTATGATTTTAGCAACAGCACAGATATATCCTAAAGAAATATAGATATATCTGTGAATATAGATATATCCTAAAGGACTGCTACCTTCACCTTGACGCTGGGTTATTGCTGTGCTGCGTAATGCAGTGACCCAGGCAGCTGCAGTTCGTCTATAGCCACATATCTACTGTAATGGGGCAGATGTCACCAAATGTTTGAGAAGAGGCTAAATATTGGAAAGATGAGGTAAGGGCAGGACTGTATCTCCTTGCCATGCTTACCTGTCAACCCCAGCCTCTTCTGAACTGTTAGAGCTCAGTGACAAGCCAGAGCAGCACCAGACTCGTGCCATTTTCCAGTGGTCTGCATCTGCCCAGTCTTGCCTCAGATGCATCCCTTTCTTTGCCAGCTTGACAAGGGCGAGCAAGGAAGAAGCAACTCATTTTTGGAGCAAGAGCTGCCAAAAGAGTTCTTCTGCAGCTGCTGATCCAAGCTGTTTAATCTGTCAGCAATTGGGTGAGGAGGAGAAGTAATGCTCAGCAGCTGACACAGAAGTACTGGTATCTTTGCACATACTTTATTTTCTTGCAGGCATCACACTTGGGCTCTCAAGAAAAGGTCTCATCTCATATTTTTATTTTCATATTTTATCCCATCTGCTGTTCTTTCTGATTGTGGGACCCTGATTATGTTAATATTCAGGACAGTCTCCTCTTTTGATAAAGAAATGTGGACTCTGAAGCTAGCACAGCCTGGGATCCCATCACCAGGCCAGTTGCATTCCCAGTGGAAATGGGTCTTATTTTGTTTACAGATAAAAAATAAAAAAGTGGTATCATCTATTATCCCAAGGGCATTGTTTACATTAATTTATCAACTGCTTCCAAGGAGCTACAGAGTTCAAGAGCATTACTAAACAGTGAGAACCCATCCTGGATTGAGTTACTGACAGAATTACAGCTGACACTAAGAACTGCTTAAAATGTCTTGAGGGGAACTGCAGACAATGGGCTGTATTATTTAGCAGAATAAAGGTGAAGATACAGGGGATACTTGAGACGAAGAAGGCAGTGTCAGTGAGTCTACCACAAGCATCAGCTCTGGTTGTAGTAGCAGGAATCCCAAATCAAGAAAAGGAGATATTAAACTCAAAGTAAGCCAGTTTGCTGACAGCTCAGCGATTTTTATTCTTTCTTCTCCAACATGTAGTCACATATTGGACAGTCAGACATACTCTTTGCTTACTGTTTTATCAATACCTCCCTTATAATCATTAGTGCAAAAGATGAAAAAGCATTTGAGTTAATAAATAAAACCACAATATATTTTTGGTATTTCACAGGCAGAAAATGAGAATATTTGCAGGAAATTATACTCGAGAATCCTCATAACTAGCAAAAGAAACCAAGCATAGAATGCAAAAAAGAAATGAAAATGTTTCATTCAGGTTCTGATGTTTGTTTACTGTGGAGATACTTTACAATTCTCCCATTCCAAGTGGAGGTGGTGAAATTCCTTTCCAAGACAGATGCGACATTTTCTTGACAAGTATTGAGTGCAGGTAGCACTCTGTTATCAATAGTGCTGAATGAATCTCCTGTCTGTAATTAGCTAATAAAGCATAAGAGTCTAGAGCTCTGCTAGTGGGAGAGCTTTATTGCATTGTGGGTAGCGACAGTGGGCAGAGATTTCCCATTTCACACATACTTGTAGCTCTTGGCCTGATATTTCTGCACTTGGCCAGTTCATGGAGCACTATATGAAATTTAGTCAGATGAGCTTCTTTTACTGCCACTGTATCAGGGTAGCTCTTAGCCTCTTGAGAAAATCTACAGAGAGCAATAAAGCCAGATTGTCCAACCAAACTCAGTAATTGGGTCAAAACACTATTAGGGGGTTCAAAATAATTTTTCACTCAATGTTTTTTATGAGTAGTTGCTCTCTACTTTAAAACCCTTCTCCTTCACAGCGTGTATGCATCATTACTGTCGTAGCACTGCTTAAGACTTCTGAGCAGAAGACAAGGACTGCCTAAATGATAATTTTGTTGCTAACTTCAGCTGGGGCATGAGGGACAATCAATTAGCAACTGCTCACAACTTGTCAGAGGTGTGTGTATGTCCCACAGCTCCTCTCAGAAGAGTGAGCACAGTAGTAGGCACTGTGATCCCTTACAAATTATTTCACTCTCTGCTTAACTGGCCTGATAAAGAAGCTGTTACAAAAAAGTCTCAAAATCACTTTTTTTTTCTTTTGAATGAAAGAGCAGATGCAGAGGTGCAGCTGAAGACTGAACACCTGAACTGTCAGAGTTTCCTCCACAATTGCATTCCAGCAGCAAGTGTTTCTTTTTGCAGATGATTCCTCCCGGCTTTTCCTCATCTATCCTGCCTTTTCCTTCTCCACCTTCCCACAGCAGGACTCAGCCCTAACAGGACTCTGCAGGAAGGCAAGAAGGAATCTCTCCTTCCCACTATGAGCAATGGGAGATCATTCCTCACGTATTTTATTCCATATTATTTTGACATTCTGAGGTTAAAACAAGATCACTTGGCACTGGGGCCAGAAGAGTAGTGTCAAACTTTGATCACAGGTCACTGCACAGCCCCTGCTGGGCTGCTGCACAGTTTGTGTTTGGTAGCTGTGCTGGGAGGGACTGGGAGCTGACTTTACATTTCTGCAGCAGAAGGAAACATAAGCCCTGGCTTTGCCTTGCCCAAAACCTTGAAATCTAATTGTGGCCCATCCTAACATTGTCCATTTGTGACATAGTGAATGGTGAAACAGCAGCCGGTGCAAACTCCTGCATGCCATGCCTGACCTGCTGTTCCCTGCCTGAAGGCACCTCCCTGAAGCTGCCACTGACACCAAGAGGCAGCACCTGCCTCCGTGCACCTTTCTGGGGCTGGAGAATGCAGGCCCTTCCCCAGGAGCCACTCAAGTCCTTGTTTCCTGCACAGCCCCACTAGCCTGTGCCTGTCCTGCTTTGGGAAAGCCCAGGGCTTTTCAGAAAAGTGAGAAGACATTTTAGTCCCCCTGCTTATTGACACACAATTATTTGACTGGGCCATCTTGCTGAGATCAATCTCTCCTTTACTGGGATGGTGTATGTATTCAATGCTCAGTTTCATGGAGGAGAGCTGGGCTGGCTGCTCAGATCTGTGCCTCTATTGTGGTGCTGGCTACCCCCTGCCATACCCACAGAAACTCTTCCAGATTCGGTGCACATGTTCTGGCATGCCATCTGATCCAAATTAAAGCTGGCCCGCACTGGGTTCCTTGCTCAGCACTGAATTCCAGCTGTGGTAAGCCACTAACGCTGTTACACCTAGTCTCTAATTTGAATGCATTTTACATTTCAATATATTATGTCTGAGCGTTAAAAATTTCCACAAGAGGTGGACTTTTCCTGCTCCATCAAGTCAACCTGCAGTGCAGTCAGCCTACAGAAAGTCAAGATTTGGTGCAAATTGTCTTCTCTGCTGCCAAGGCTGAGGAAGCAGAATCCCAGCCAGAGGGTCAGGTGGTCACAGGCATGGGACCTGTCTGCCACCAGGGACGCAGCCCTTCAGTGATGCTGCTGAGACCCACTGGGTTGGGTCCTGAGTTGGGCTCCACTTCCAGTCCACGAGGATGTGGTTGTTCATAAGTCAAAGGCTCAGCAGTTTATGATGGCTCTTTGAATTTTGCAAAAGTTGAATGCACTGAGGAAACACCTGGCTTGGCTGATTTACAGGTGCAAACTGATTGCCAATGTGGCTTTAGAAGCAGATTCCACACACTGGTACATGCACTTGCTCTGACAGATTCAGGCCAGATTTTAATAACCTAATAACCGTGTGCTGCTCCACGGGAAGCTCTAGACACCAAGTCCAGGTAAGACAGAGTTAAACACACACGCTCGCAGGTGTATCTGTGGGTGGTGTGTCAGGAGTGGCCGCACGGCCTCCTGCACTGCTGCCCTCTCCCCGCTGCCCAGAGCATGCTGTTGGTAGTCTGTGGTGCAGATTAGCTCCTGTAACAATAGCTTCACAAGAAGCCTGCAGTGCCAGATGAAATTAGGATGGAAAGATGATCTGTACATGGACAGCTTTTCATTCAGGTCAAAAAAATATTAATGAGGAAGGAAGTTTGAAAACAAGGTCAAGAGGGACAAGAGAAACAAATGCTCATCTTCACAGAAGCCAAGAGCAACTTCAGTTTACAAATTCAGAACTTGTCTTGGATTATAATTGGTTTTAACAAAAGAAAACAACAAACTTAAAAGAACACAAGCTGGCTGTTAATTGCACCATGCTTATCTAAAAGTAGTTCATTTTCCTTTCAGTTGTCCCCTGTGCCCTCATTTAGTGGAAACCTGGAATTCTAGGCAAGGAAAATATCTGGTGAGTTGAATTTCTGCCCATCTACAGCGAGGAACTGTACTCTGGCTCCAGTTAGATCTGGAGCTGAACTGCTGACAGTGATACTGACAGCAAATTCAGAGCCCTCATGTCCCCAGAACATTTCTTGTCTCACCTAGCATCAGGGTGGATTCACAGTGAACTTCCTGCAAGAAAAGGTGTGTTAGGATTTCCAGGAAACCCTGAAATAGAAGGAACAAGTAGCACACAGAACATCACATTTAGTTTTTGTAAGTTCAGAGTGGGTGGTTAAAAATATCCCCTTAGACTTAGAAGTCAGAGATAGTACCAGCAGCGCGTGTTTTTTCGAGAAAACGTGATTTAAGTTAGAAATGCGGCAGGTGCCAAGAAGTGGCAAAGGCCAGCAAGAGGTGGGGACAAAGTGTGACAGCATGACTGGCAGTAAAGGGACCTTTTTAGCTATGGCCTGTCCTGGAGTACCTGAACAAGGCCAAGCTGGGACTTGCAATGTTGATGCACATTTTACAACAGCAAACTCAGGGATAGAGAGAGTGATGAACCCCTTCAGAAATAAGGGGTTAGGACAAGGTTCTGATTTCTGTCATTGTAAGTAAGCAACTTATAAAAATAATAGTAATTTTGAATGTTTCAAGAGATGAAATCAAAGACATAATATTTAAATAATAAAAATGTAGTTGTTTAAATTTAAAAACTATAATGAAATTTCTGCAATGGGTAGCTTTTGTTGTATGTCTGCAAATTATTCACATTGGTCTACTAATAATAGAACATGGAATGCTTTTCATTGCCAGAGAAGCTGTAGTTATTAGTCAACCTTATGGTTGTTGGTTCAGTTCATTATTCTCAATTATGCTAATGGAAAAGTTGGTGTGGAGAAACGAGGCTGTTGATTTTCCTGCAATTGCTGGAACCCAGGAGCCCTAGGTACCTCCCCAGGTCTTTGCTCTTACAGCTGTTTTTGTCCAGCTGGTCAGAATGTCTTGGATCTATGGACAGAAAATAGGGATGCTTGTTTTCTCAAAAAGGTAAAATAAGTTCTAAAGCAAGGCAGCCACAAACATCCTTAGCAGTACCCCCACCTCACCTGCTGTTCTTCTAAGCTGTACTGTGGAGCTAATCTAGGAAGCAGCTGAAACCAAAACATTTCAACTGCAGTGAGAATGGTCAGGGGTGAGATGGAACCCATGGGACAAAGGCTGCAGTGCAGGTGGATGTCAGACCCAACTGAACTGGAAGAAACTGCTCTCCTCTACCAACTGTTTCAACAGCCAAAATCACTTTCAGTAAAAGTATATTTGTGTGTATGTATATATATATATATATGTACACACATACATGCATATATATACTTCATGTATTCCCACATTAGACCTTAATCTTGCCCTACAGTTTCCTTCTTAGAGCTGTTCTTATTTGCATAACTAAAATGAGGACAGTAGAGTCTTTTGTGTGCTTTTTTTTTTTTTTAGTCAAGGCAGGGGCACCACCTAATGGCCATTGGATCCCCGGCTTTGCTTCCCTGCAGCTGATGAGTTCTACCAACACCGAGACTACAGCTAGCAGAGAAAAAAATCCAACTGTTCAACTGAGTTTGAACTAACAATTACTAATCCTGAAAATTGGCAAGATTGATCAGGACACCTTGCGTTACATGTACATGCACACCCCCGCACTCTCAGCCTCTATGCACAACTGATCTCCAGAAAGAAAATAAAGCCCCCCTGAGTCACGAGTCCCTGATGGCATCTGGCACAAAGCAGGGACGGCTCTGGCTCTAAGGGCTGGGCTAGGCCAGCTACTTGAGAGCAGAAATCCTGTGACCAAATAGCACTCTATCCCAAATACTTTCAGCCCTTTTGCTTTTGTGGTTGGGCATCTGTAACACCCTGAGCAGTGCAGGTCAAGAACTCCCCAACCATCGTGGTTGTTCACAGTATCTGTGATGTCCCCTGCAGATAGTGCATGGCAAGGACAGGGAAAGAAGAGCACTTCTTGTGCTGTTCTGAAATCCAAATACCTGTAGTTTATGTGTTTGGAGGAGTTGAATAACTGTAACTATAACAACTATAACTATAACTATAACTATAACTATAACTAACTATAACTTATTCAGATAAGTATAATGCCGATCACTATATTTACCAGCAGAATCTGTTACAAACACAGGGAGAGTGTGAAGTTGGGAGACACAGTCTAAAGAGCATGTTCTTGTAACACATCTAGGAAGAAATTTATTCTATGCACTCTTCCCTTCAGCTTTAGATAAACCACTGGTCTATAGCATGCTCATGGGAAATTCAGAGATTATTCCATTTTCTATGGACATTGGCGAGGCACAATTCAATTCATGCAGCTTTGCCAGCTTGCTGTACACAACAAAGGAGAGTTTTTCCCACTTTAAAGTGCCTTTTAGGAACTACAGGGAAATTTATGCAACTAACCTAATGATTACATCAGTAAAATCACATGAGAAAAAGGTCACCATTAAAGACTTTGGGACACACTTTAGGACTTGAGGAAGAACACAGTTTCTTAATAATTTCTCACAATAATTCATCAAAACTTAGAAAAAGTAATACCTCTTGTCCTTATACCAACAGGGCGAGTCTAACTCTGGGCAAATTTTGAACTTGTGTGAATGTCACCTGTATAGCTGGGGGGAATTCTTCACCTGTACCAAAATGCTTCTTACACAATAGCCTTTTACCATCCATATGCCTAGACCTGCTTTAGCTTGTCATCTTTTCATAGTCATTGTTCTTCAATTAACTTGGCTTGTGGACAGCTTCTATCAGGATTGCTAACTCCTGCATGAGTCTCTCTAAGTGTTTGATCATTTTCTAACAATTTCAGCGGCTCTCTAAAAAGCAAAAGCAATCCCCCCATCAACCTCACTTATTTAGCATGATATGCCAAGGAAGTGCTTTCATTTTAACATAGTCTGAAATTCATAACAAAATTTTCAATTTTTTTTTTCTTAAAGATATGACAAAGACTATTTAATCTCTGAGTCACAAAAATAGCTGGGAAGTTTCTGTGGCTTTCTTCTTTGTTTTCAGAGATCTACTTGTCAACCAAAAGTTAAAAAAAATGCCACAATTATTCCACCAAGCAAGTGTTCTGGAGTACAGAGCTAGTGCCCCAGATACTGCCACTAAGCATGTCCGAGCTGCTTGCTTTCTCACAAAACCTCCTTAGTAGCCAGATGAAGGTAATGACTGCCCAAGCTGATGAAAGTACAGTGTACCTCTTCTACCTTTTGAAAAATGCCTGGTTTTTTTTGTTAGGTTTGGCAAACAGGGACCTAACCTGATTTCAGCCTTAATAAAGTAGAGGTGCGGTCAACTTGCTCTCTTTTTGGAAGAGGATATGAGGAACCTTGACTGATATGACCTTCAATATAGTGCTTTTTTTTATAGCTTTATATTACAAAATCAGTTGGGACAAAATTAATTGTTTTTACTGCCAACAGGGTGTCAAATCTGCATGTGTCCTACATGCACCACAGCAGCAGGCAATGCTCTGCACTGCTGCAGGAATCAGCTCAGGTTGGGTCACAGCAGGTCAGTAAATAATCTCTAAAGCATTGAATAATTTAAAGGGTAATTTGGTGGTCAATGGATGTCAGACCTTTGTAATTCCATAAATCATCACTCCAAATGATCAAAAACTTGCATTAAACAATGAATTTTACAGTTTCTTCATTGACTGTCTGTCCCACATGAGTATGGATTTGAGACAGGTAATTGTATATGCTCCAATAATTTTGATGATTTGCATGACAAGGAAGCCAAGCTGAGTGTGTTCACTTGCACTGAGAACAATGTGTAAGTGTCCTACCAAAAGCTAATGCAGTGGGACACCATCTTATGAACACAGAGGCTCACAGAGTTTGAGATTCCTGTGTCCTGAGGGTTCATTTGGAACACTTTGCTCTATATAAGCTTCATTTTTATTTCTTGATTTGCTTTGAAAAAAAATGGAGAATTTTAAAATCATTAACTGCCTGACTTCTATAGACTGTACAATGGGTTCTGTCATTAATTGAGCTGAATCTGAATTTTGAAAGTATTTTCATCTAAATATGCTAACATTATTTTGACTTGCTAGGAAGATTTTACTGAGCATACGCAATGATACATAAAAGTATCTTTTAACTAATCTTCTTTATACTGGTCCTTTAACCGTTTGAAGTGGTCATGTTCTTTTTCTGTGCTTTATTCCAAGTAAATTTGTCTCCAACAAATAACTGCACAGTCATGGATATTGGCATACAGACAACTAATGGGCAAACCATGAAAAGAGAAACTTAGTGACATCATTTCCACCTCAAGCAGAATGAGGGTGTCAGCCCCAGTGTCCCCTGTGGCCCAGAACAAAGCACAGGTCCTTTCAGTCCAAGAGTCAACAGCTCTGCTGGGAGTTACACCTGAGCAAGGCAGACCTAGCATGCCTGTAGTAGAGTCTCCTCACCCCAGAAACACTGACTGTCCCCCTGGGCAGCACAAAGTTACTTCATGGGCAATAAAGATCCTTTTTTTCTGAGGCTTGTTAATAGACTCCACAAAGCATAGCAGACAGTTCTGGATCCTTTTTTGTGGTGCTGATTTTATGTTCCCATTGCTATTATAAAACATTGAAATCTAGAGGAAACTAATATATCCATTTATTTAACCTAGAAAACTGATGAGCAGATTACCCAAGGTTACTGTACCTGATTCAAAGATTAAACATCATTTGGAAGTCAAAGGGCAACTATTTATCGGCTGCAATGTATTTAATTCAGAGCCTTGAGCAGGATTAAATTTCTCATGGGTATTTGTGCTAATTCAAAGGCTAGACTGACAGACAGTGTCTGAAAACAAAATTATAGAGGGATGGATTTAAACAGAATGTTTTTCTTTCCAGAATCCAAAGTGGCCTTATTTTTCAGTTGCTGGACTGAAAAATACTTCCACGTCCTTGGAGGATCAAGGGCTATCAAAACAGACAAAAGGAAGATCTGTGATTTAGTGGCATCACAGTTCACATGGTTTATATTTCTACTAAGCTCCCTGTGCTGTTTCACAGACCATGTGGCTTGGGATTGCTTTCAGACACAAAACTATGCACGGAAGTACAGATTTAGATACAACCTAAGATACATCCACAGATATTTGGTGCTTCTGAACAATCTGTATTGAATCAAACCTGCTTATATTAAAGTATTAAATACATGTTGTCTTTAGAAATTTTCAAAGGCATCTTTGGGAAGTTGTTATGTGGAAAATGTAAGTAATTGCTTTAGACCAAAAGGACAGTGTGCCATCTGAACAAACAGAGCCTGCAGAGTATCTTTGAGAGTGAAGGACTATTTTACTTGTAATTACTACAGCAGCAGCACTGGATCTTATTACTCTAGCACATGCTGTCAACAAAACATATTTTTCAGTTTCTTCTTGATTAGAACAATCATTTTTGCATTTATTCAGTTCTCCCAATGCAGTGTGAGAAAAAAAACATGTGAAAGAAAGCTCTGAGATGACATATGACACAGATGAGTGCTGTGGGCACTGGCTGTAAATTAATGACCAGCGAAAGGATTTGGCTTGGACATGAACTGTAGCAAGTTATTAATTCCGTAAGCCCCTGAGCCAATGTCATGACTACTATGCCATTTCAGGGTTTCCATTCTCTGAGGAGTCAGGCTCACCCAGCCCTATTTGCAGTGTCATTTGCCAGCAAAGGCAGAGCTCATGGATGTGTCCATCACTGACACAGGCAACCTGCCCAGTGCATTTCTTCAGGTCATGCCACTTCCACAAGTTTTTTGCACAACCTCTGACCTGATCCACTGCCAAAATCCTGGTCAGAGGGAGCTTGTGTCATTTTTCCTTACAGTACTCCTTACCTACAGAGACATAACTCTACAGTAGTAGGTCAACCACCATGTATAGCAAGCAGTGCTCCAGCACCGCGAGCCTTTTCCATGAGTTTTTTGTCTAGACTGTGAGCTCCTTGGAGCCCATACCCTCAGTAGAAGCAGAGGAAACAGGATTCTGACACTGGAGTTACTCAGCTTTTAGCTCCATCCTTAAAAAAAATCTGCTTTGGTGCTTTTCAGTCCCTTGCAAATTTCAGAATTCCCAAATCTGGGACACAAACTGTTTAAAAGGCAGAAAACTGAGTCTGGACCCCTTTAGTTTTGCACAAGAGCTGATAAAAATGAGTGACTAATCAAAGCCAAAGATCAGATCTGTGCTGATGCTGATTGCTCCTTCTGAATCCTCTGATCACTGTTGCAGAATTTAATATGCCTTGTAGGGTGCCAGACCACACTATTCACATTTGAACTCTACCAGCACCCCTCTCGATGTGCCCTCTGCTCTCTGCAGGGCACTGCTGGCTGTCACAAGGCTTTGTCATGCACAGTCACACACCTGCAACCTGCACAAAGAGAAAGCAACAGGGAATGGAATTTTCAGTGTAAAACAAGAAGCAGGACTCTTGGAGAAATAAGCAATTGCAGGGGTTTTTTACAGTACCTGCAGTGTCCCTGCTCCTCGTCCCCTGGCCATGGTGTCAGCCACCTCAAGAGAATCCTCTGCTATGCTCCATACTAGCACCTCTGAAATGATGTGTCTGGAGAACTGCACACTGGTGCAGATCACTCCAAAGCCCCCTTAGTGCTTGGTGCTGTGGGACATTAGTTCTGGATGACTAATTATTTGGTTTAAAAACAGGTCTTTTGTTTCTTGGGCTATAAAGACAACATGACCACTTTCTGTACTTTTGACCCCAGGGAAAGAAAAGCCACAGATAATAGAATTAAACCCTCATTTCACTTGAGATAATATTTGTATTAGCTCCCTTAGTAAAATGTCATGTACACTGCCAAGTCTGCAGGTTATCACTTCCACAGTTTGAGTGTTTGGAGACAGGGCTTGGAAATAGGGGGTATTTGGGGGAAAGCTCTGAGAATTATAAGACCTGTAACTGTAGAACTTTTTTCCTACTCAGTCCTACATTTCCTTCAAGACTTGAGCTCAGACAGAATAACCGTTAGGATATTTTTTATTGGCCCAACACTGAAACATTATATAAGGTTTCAAGGCCACACAGATGATTTTCACCCTTTTTTTTAAGGCTCTCTGTAGACTTTGCAGGGAAAAGAATCAACACATTCAACTGTGATTCCAATTGTGCTCCTCTTCCAAGGGATTATTTTAAAATTCTAAGCACCATGAAGCAAGAGTGCACGTTCTCCCCATCAGTAGTCAGAACTTTTTCCTTATAATTCTGAAATCACAGCAACAATAATAAAGTTTCCTGGCTAAGTGTTAGTTTGAGACATTTCATTCCATTCCAGGGAAGAAATGAGCACTCCCTCCCTTTTCCTGCTGCAGTCCTGTTGTGTTTGGATGCCCAAATGGTTTCAGGTAACCAAGATTAGATTTTTCCATAACATGGGAGCTAGTTCTTCTACTGCCTTCTCCTTTCCCCAACATGTTATCTTTTTCACTTTGTAAATGGCAGTACACATTCTGAAAAAAAAAAATTGGTAGAGAGAACTTCAAACTCTGACATAGGTAGCACTCTGAGCAAGTTGGGTTATCAGGTAACACAGAGGTTTTTAGTGGCTTGTCTTCCCAATGAGGAAATGAAGTTGAAGAACTTAGCTTCAGAAAGTACATTCTTTAAATATTCATTGTATCATCAGCACTTCTTAGCTATAGAACACCACTCCAGCTTTTCCCATGAAGGAATCAAAACCATCCATTCTCTACACTTTTTAGGGTGCACATGTTCATTCAGTCAATATACCACAGTGTAATGTTTTCCTTAATTCACAGCTCGTGACTGTTTCTCCTTTAATTTTATCTCCATGCTGGAGTTGTAGAGGCAAAGCACTGGCCTGGTGTGTCTTCACATACAAAGCTGGCTTTTGTGGGCAGGACAGGGAGAACTGCTGGAGCCAGTAGAAGGAAAATAAGAGAGAAAGAAAGTATTTTATGTGCTTTGTGCCATATGCTTTGGTGTCTGGTTACAAAATAGTCAATTCCATTCCCCATGCAATGCCACAACTGAGACCTGACACAGTGTGCAGGCGGTGTTTAACCAGGGCATACACATATACTGATCCTCTTTAATTCTGCATCCCCTTCTCAAGTCAGTGTCTGCAGTGAGCAGCTCCAGAATGTCTGTTTGAAGCCCTTGTCCAAAACACTGAGAAAGCTGACCTGTAAAGAAACTCTGGGAATGAAACAGACAAGGGTGTGAAAGAGAAAATTTGCAGAAAGCAATTAAAGCAACCTATATTGTTATGACCTAGCTGCAGACTTCTGGGATTGGAACAATATGAAAAATATTGGAAATGGACAGATCCTGAAGTAATTCCTCTTAGGTCCTCTTTATGCTTCTGGCAATGGCCAGTCCAGTAATACCTGCCAAAAAGAAACATGACCTTGCATGTAGGAGACTGGCTTTGTTGCTCATGGTCACAATCAGAAGCACACCCCAAATGTGGAACTACTCTGCAGTCACCTCCACAGGACACAGGCACTTGTCAGTCAGGACAGGAACAGCCCCAGCTCTCAGGCAGTGGCAGCTGGAGCCTTTACTCATCTTTGCCCCAGAGTGTTTGTGCTTCCAATGGTCTCCTGGACTGTGTCCCCAAAATATTTTTTGCACTGATTTGATGCATATGTGTGTGTGTGTGGGTGTGGGTGTGTGGGTGTGGGGGTGTGGGGGTGTGTGTGTGTGTGTAGGTGAACAGACACACACAGAGATTTGTCTGGCATTATCTCAGGAATTTGGATAGATGTTTACCAGCATAATAGACTGTGCACCACTTCAAATATGGCACACAGCCCACCTCTGCACCCCACAAGCAGGCACTAGATAAACTAGTCTGTGGTCTGCAAGGACAGCTACACAATATACTGTTTTTAAGGACATAAGAAGACTTCTCTGGTTACTTAGTGTACACTATGCTGTAATAACAAATACAACAGTCTCTTACTTAAAGTATAAGGATCATTTGAACAGAAATCTTCAAAAAAATTTAAAAACCTATAAAACTTTCCACAACAGTTTAAACAGATTATTTTAAAAATAATACTATTAGTAAAGCCTTTAAAATTCCATATGAGAAGGATTATTCAGCCAAAATCCCAGAGAGCAATTGTAGATAATTTCTAGTTGTCTTACTGTTCAAGCAGAGTTTTTCCCAAGAATTTCCACTACTCATCCTTTGTTTCCAAGAGAAAAATGAATGAATGATGGGTCTTCAGGGTTTTTTTGTATTCCAAATACTTAATATTGAGCAACGTACAGGATCCAAAAAAAAGAGAAATCTTTCACGTCTCCTTTTTCAGCTTTAAAAATGCTACAGAGGATACAAACACTATTTCTTCTCTTTAGCAGGTCACTTGTAATAGACAAGCTGCTTGTGATGCATTCCATGCTGGGACCAGCTATAAGCCATGCATCTGCTGAATTTAGGAATAAAGAGCTGGTCCATAAAATGTGGAATCAGAGGAGTGGCCTCAGGGGCATAATGGTGCATTACTGCTGTGAGATCAGAGTGTTTCACTGAAAGATATATATTGTTACAGGAAAAGGGGTTCCATGCTTTTTGATTCTGCCATTATTTATTGTTGCCATTTCTCATTTTCTGCGATGCTGGATCACATGGCAGAGAGAACTGTGGAGAGTGCTCTGCAGCTTGCACTGGAGCTCATGTTATTTGCCACAGCAGAGAAAATTTTTCTTATTAGAGTAAGTTGTGTGCAAGAACTTTAAAGCTACTGCTCATCTAAGTATGAAAAACATTAAGTCTAGGAATAACTAGACTCCTTTACTTCCTGAGAAGGTCACAGACAGGCATTGTTCCTTGCTACCTCTCTACTGAACAGATCGATGAAGAGAATCAGGATGAAGAGAGAGGAAGGATGAGCAGGACTCACTTAACATTAGTCTCAGACACAGTTCCAGCTCTCACCGCTTTTTGATATCAACAAAGGGCAAATATCCATTCTATTCTGTTCAGATCTTAATTAATAGAAGTCCCCAGGCCCTGGGAGAAACTTCTTACCAGCTGATCATTATCAGCCTTAATTATTTACTAGATACACTGTGACATTTATAAAGCAAGAGCCAGTGACTAATTGTGGATACATTTCCTATGCTTTTTCTTCTGTAAGTTGCTCTCAACAGTATAACTCATAAGTGTATCACTCCTTAGGTTTGCTGGATTAAAAAAATATGGATTAAAAGTTGCTTGCATTAATTATTAATTGAACTAGGCTCATGAGTCAGAGGATTGATGTCCAAAATCAGAAATGTGTCTCCTTAGAATCAGGTGTCTGTATGCATTCCTGCAGCTGGATGTGCAGCTTTCTGAGTGCCATTTGGTAGTTCCCAGGCTGTTGGAACTGCTGTGGTACCTGCCTGCTCTGAGGCTGCTCTCATAGGCTGTTTCTGCTTAACAACTTCATACGTACAAGCAGCCTTGTCCAAAAAGATAGAGCAGGGCTGAGTGACAAGCAGAGATGGGTTCCACATGTTGGGAGCTGTCACTTTTACTAGGTAAATGTTTGCCTTCTTATCTGGAAAGCTATGGGAGGACAGAGTACGTTAGCATGGTACTGTGCCTTGGCTCCTGCCATACTGCAGCTTCACAAACCTCTGCCCTGCAGTGCTGTCAGTCACCTGAAGGAAAGGCTGTGGCTGGCTTGAATATGCTCATCTAGAACATGTTTGCATATTTTTTCTGGATAAAACACGGAGGCAGTGGCTGCATGCACACTGGAGAGTCAAGGGTGGACCTTACTGCTGGTAAGTGGTCCCTACTGGTTTCAGTTGGCTGGGGAGAGATAATACCAGTTTCACCTGAAGCTGATATGACTAGAAGTACCATGAACTTTGCTCTACCTCTGCTATTTTTTGGCTTCTCAGAAGGTCCACTGATGGGTCAAGGGGGGATTTCTGAGTATGAATTTATAGTTTGTGTCACTGCCCAGAGACGATTTTGGGAGTTACAAAATATGCCAGAAAAAAAACTGGCAGGAAACATACAGAATAGGATTATTAGATAATAGCTAAATCTAAGATACTGGTTTCTTTATTCCTTTTTCAGCACTGGCTGAATACTCCCAATTTCAATATTTCTATCAGGAGAAACCCTGCTATTCCTACCCTGTATCCTAAGCCCTTAGAATATAGAGATGTCAGTACAGTTTGTTCTCAGACTTTTACATAGCTTCAGTTGCATTCAGTTATGTCTCCTAGACCCTAGCAATGCTAGGACTGTCACTGCAGAAAAAGGTGCCTGACCAGGATGGTGTCTCTGGAGGCACTGAGCCTGCAAACCGGGCAGCGGTGGCAGTACGGTCACCTACTGTCACCACTGCACACCTGCACTGCTGCCCCACAGGTGGGCAGGGGGTGTAGCCCTAAACCCTCTCCAGGCACGGCACCAAGCATTGCCAGAAACAACAGCAGACAGGCAGGTGGATCTGCAGACTGCGTTAAATGCCCAGTACAGCACATATGGGGTGGTTCTGTGCTACATATCTGGTTTGTAAAGATGATACTTTCCTTGTAGAAAGCCTTGTCACTGTCACACAAGGTCTTTATTTCTTTTGAGCAGTTCTTGGCATCTACAAATGGAGTTTCTAGGTAAAATGCCAAAATGAGCTTCATCTCTGTAATCCCAGATCAAGTAAGGGCATCCAGAAGATTAATTTAGGAATTCTCTCTACAGGGCTGCTCCTGGAGAGTTCCAAAACAGACCCAGAGACTCTAGTTTGCTCTGATTGTTTAGGTCTCACATTTTTATTTTGGGCCAGGCTGTTAGGAATAAGTGTTTAAAACAGCTTGAATGTGGCCTGTACTGACCCTTTCCATTCCCTGTCATTTTTACCCATGTAAAAGGGGGACTCAGCATCATCCTCCCAGAGGACAGAGGTTTCAGACTGAAAATTATTGTTGGAGACTGTGTGAAGGGTTAGAGGCTAAATGGGAAAATTTTTTTTATAAAACAGTTTCTCCTGCACTACTTGTCAAATGTTGATCTCAGGGTCCTATATTTCCCATATTAGATTGATGATCTCTCATATTCTGCTAAATGTGGTATCTATTCTTCTAGATATGGCATCTTAATATTTCTTTTGAGTTGCATTTACCTTACATTCCTGCTGGAAAAACAACAGCTGAGATTTTTATATTGCACTGTAGTTTTTTGTGTGGTTTTTGGCAAAAGTTTGTGAACCTCCTTTGAAGGTATTGGGGTTTTTTTCAAAACAAATATGGATGCCGGAATACACTGCAAGATACTTCACTGATGCCATGCATTAATATTCTGAGAAGGTAACAGGTTGGTCAGTGCCTTCTTTAATACAAATGCCTTACATGAGGATATAAAACATAAAAATGGCATCTATATGTTTGATATTAAGACAGAGTCTCAGCAAACTGGTCAGAAAACGTAATTACAGCAGGACGTAATTCAGAGAAGTCATCTGTACAGAAACACACTCACCTGTGGGCACATATCAGATCAGCCAGCCCTAATCCACTCCAAAAATCAGTGCTGAAATGGCCAAGTCCCTTCTGGACTTTAAACAAAGAAATTAGTTGCAGAAAGAGAATTACATCAATTTTGCAAGGATGAGTACTAGGTTATGGGTATTTATATTTTTTTGTAAAAAACTTTCTTGAGATGGTTATTCTCCTGAACAGCCAAAACAGACATCCTTCAGACAATGGAATCTGAAACTCCAGAAACATAGTTCAAGATCAATTCCCTGATCATATACAACCTTTATTTACTTTAAATCTGGATTTGGGGGGAATTGGTTTTGATTTGGGTTTGGGTTTTGTTGGTTTGGGGTTTGTTTTTTTTTTAGCTTGAATTTTACAGCACTACAAGGATAAAACCCTCAGTATTGATCCTTTAAGGTTAAGAACTTGGTGCACTTAAATTATTCTAACCCAGAAAGTTTGAAATTTATAGTCCCTCTTGAACCTTTCTGCCTCACCAGCTTCCTTGGGAGGACCCTACTACAGGCTGCACGCCAACTGCAGTAAAATTTAAAGAGGTGAGAGAGAAACTTCCCAGAAAATATAAACATTTCATGGAAATGAAATAAGTCTTCCCTTATAGGAACTCACCTCAGCAAGCTTTAGATAAATGAAAAGGTATTCAGAATTTTAAGTGGATATAAAGCGTGGTGGTTTAGATACGTTTGTTTATGAGCAAAGCAGAAATGCATATTTTCCTGGGAGGGTCTGGGGGCCATCAGTCCTCCTGTCCCGGGGCCAGTGGCGAGCGGGGCCGCGGGTTGGTTTGCACTTCCCTCCGGGGTGACGGCAGCCCCGCTCCCCTCTGCTCCCCAGGGACAACCCCTGCCCCCACTCGCTTGAACCTGACATCCACACACCCTGCGCAGGAGGGAAACGTGCCCGAGTTCAGAGATGGGAAACTTGGGAAAACAGCAGCAAGCAAGGCACGGGAACGTACCCTGCTCTCGTGTTCGAGATCTCTGCTGACACAACACAGAAGACTCACATGGCTGTGGGGAGAAATAAAGTATGAGCACTAGGAGGGCTGTAAATTCCTCAGCCCCACTTGCTGGGCACTGACTCCAGAGGCTTACTCCTCCTGCAGCTTACTGTGACCCACGTTTCCTCAGAAATCTCAACACATCCGTGGAGGGTCTCAGAAGCTGCTGGGAAAATGACATGATGTAGGCAAGAAGCGGTTTTTCAGAGGGAAACTTTTTTAGCTGGGAAGATGTTGGAAAATTCAGATTAAGTGGTGGCTTGGAAACACCAAGGGGTCGATGCCCACTCAGTGCTGCTCTCTGTGAAGGTCCTTGTCATGGCCTCAGGAGAGACCTGCCAGGCAGATATAATGTGGCTTTTCTGGCCATTCCTCTCACATGGCCATGCACTGAACCAACAGTGACTTCAGCAAAGACCATGGGTGAACACAGCAGAGATGTGAGCTGGCCCATGGCCCCACGTGGGTGTTTGCTCACGCTGATCCCATGTTAATGACGTAAAATAAAATCAGGCAAAAAGTCACAAAGCCTGGCATTTCCACATGTTGTCACTGATTGGAAAGGTTCTGATGTCAGGTTTTCTTCTCCCAGTTGTTTCTCCAGAAATGTATAAACTCAATTCATTTAGAAACTTAAACCCATGCAATATTTGTCCATAAGAAATACTTCTGTGAGTAGTCAGCTCAATTTTTTTCTAAAGGCTCCTTATTTTTTCTTTCTACATGACAGTCAACCTCAGACAAACCCTTACTAAGCAACTGAAAGCTGGCTTCATGTTAACTGACATTACCAAGGGTTTTCAGAAAGTTCTTTTTAAGTGAGTTTTAAGAGACGGTAAGAAGCCAGCTTGAAGAAAGTTGTCAAAACATATATATGGTAAGGGGACAGTGTCAGCCTGCAACTTCTGCATGACAGTTTGGGAAATGACCCTAGGAGGAATCATCACAGGCCATAAATCTGCATTTTAGTCTTTTAGCAAAAGCCCTATCTTTCTAATCAGCTAATGGCATTTTGACAGGGTGTGCAGCTGAATTTCTGTAGAAGTGGAGTCAGGAAGACTGCAGAAAAATTCAGTAGTTTAGAGGCAAAATTTTTCACACCAATGCCTTTGAAATGGGAGCACTGGTGGTGTATGTCTGTGCTCTCAGAAAAGCTTTATTGCCCAAAATTTATTTTAGATATTTTATGAGTGAAGATGAAGTTCAAGCGAGGACATTATTGCTTTAGCCAAAAGCAGACAGGATATGGACAGAGGGGTTTGCAATGCCCCCATGCCCTCTCTGTTCTTCTTGCTTTAAAATGTAAGCTCTCTTTGAAGCCACAGTGCTGCCTCAGCCCCCATTAGGGCTCTCCCACTGCCCTGTGTGTGAGCATTGCAAAGGAGGCGAGAGAAGCCGGGGCTCGCTGCTCCTGGTTATTGTGTCTGCAGTGTCCTGGAGGCGAGCTTGAAGGAGGCAGAAGGATGGCAGCAAGGCTGCAGCTTCACTGTTCTCCGTGACATATTACATCCAGAAGAGAAAGAATTGCCTTGTAGGGAACATAAATCAGGGGTTGCTTTCAGCTTTTAAAATGACGTAAAGTTTGTATGAATATAATTATAGCCTCTGATGCAAATAAAACAAGATGTGACAGATACAGAAGGCTGCCACTACTAAGCTAATGTTATAAAACTTCAGTAAGTGACTAGCAGTTGGCAGGATGTTCAAAGAAGATTTTACTCTCCCTGACATTAATATTGTGTCTGAGATATCTCTTTTTAAAGCTTTTTGTTGAATTTTATATGCTTTTTAAAACAATGATTAGTTAAGATTGCCTTCAGCTGCATCCTTTAAGCCAAATTTATTGATTCCAAAGTACCAAATAATTTTCTTCAGTCATTGAAAACAAAGGTATGCTCTTTGTGGTATCTGTATCTTGGCAGTGATGTT
This sequence comes from Aleadryas rufinucha, assembly GCA_013397815.1. NCBI lineage: Eukaryota > Metazoa > Chordata > Aves > Passeriformes > Aleadryas > Aleadryas rufinucha. The sequence goes on from VZTH01018763.1 coordinate 149,381, forward strand.
GCATTTTCATACAGCAAACATATATTCTGTTTTCCGAATTCAGACTAATAGAGGTTATTACCTAATGTCTCTCTAAAGCCAATCTTACCTTATCTCTCTGAAAGACTGTATCACTCCACATGTGCCACAGACTGACACACATACATAGACATTTGTGTTCACCCAGCAGCAATGAAGAGTTCAGCTCCTCCACACCCCAGATAGCTCCCTACAGGGACTCTAAGACAAGAGAAGCTGTCCTGATTTGCATTTGCTTCTGTATTTTTTTAATAGATTGCTTTCCCTATGTGTGTAGCAAAGCAGTTTAAATACTTGGGCAATGTTCTCCATGAGGTGTGCAGGTGTACATGATGTAAGAGCTGGTCATATTAGACCCTGTCGTTCTCCTTTATCTCTCACTATTGCAAGGCATTTAGTCTTCACCTTCAGCAGTTGTGAGAGTCTTCTGAATCACAGCTGCATTCTCCCTGAGCAATATGACTTTCACCAGGGCATTTGCTGTTCTGACCATTAATAGAGTTTTGCAACATGCCCTATTTTCAATGGCACTGAATGAGACTATCCAGTAACCTAATACTGGTCAGTGCCAAAGAGCAGGTAACCTTCAGCCCTGCCAGCTCAACATCGCTCCCCATGCCTCAGCACCAACTCTACTCTGAGGTGTTACCACAGATTTCCTGAAGGAATTAGAGTCAAAGAATGACAACAGCAGCATATCCCAGACTTGGGCAAAGCAAAACAAGGAGATCCAACAGCTGTAGCACAACAGCTGGCAGCACTTGGCCCCATTGATGCTGCCACGGCAGAAGCTCTGGGCCAGTGCTGGGAGGGCCATGGAGCAGCTGTGGTTCACACTGTTCAGTGAAACAATTAATACAATCAATTACTTTCCAAGAATGTCTAATGAATCACTGGGCCATTAACCTGAACAGTCATAATGTATATTCCCAACATCAGTATTACTTGAATAATCCCCAAGGGAATAATTAGAAGTGCATCACTTGGAAGAATGCATGGTATGTAAAGCATTACTGGATCCTAATAAACACAATGACTCCTCAGCATACTGTCAGGGATTTAGAAAGAAGTCAGTGGATGGAAGACAAAGAGGTCAAGAGAGAGGCATGATGTGAATACCTTGCTATGAGTTTAGAGAACTTGGGTATCTCCTTTTTGGCATCAAGATTAAAGATGTGAAGCAGAGAAGGAAGGAAGTTACTTAAATTCAATGGTCAGATTGTTTCTTGATACGGGATTTAGTCCTCCCTGTGGCTAACCTACGAGTCTAACTTGCTCCTTATTTAATGTAGACCCTGGTGTCTGCACAATCCATACTTTAGTTACAATACTTAGGTTCCTTTCTAGTTATGGTTAATTCCATCCTTGAAGCAACCTAAGCAGAGCTAGCTGAGTAATTCACACAAGGGTTACTCCAGGAAGAAATTATGCATGACAAGAAGCAAATTACTCTGCCTCTGTCCAGGACAGGCACTTAACACTACCTCAGAAGCCTCCGATCCACCTTTGTGCATTGCCACAAGGCACAGAACATTCACCCTCTACGCAATATTTTAAAAATCATCTAGCCTCCCGCACATTTCACTACTACAGAAATTACATGACCAGCTTCTGCAGGTATGGATAGACATGCTCTTTCCCAAAGGATGCTAGCCTTGAACAACACAGACATGACCTATAGACAGGGCAGAATTGTGTCTTTGTCTGCCTCATTTTCCCATCCTCATAAGTTACTATTGGTATTAATATTTGTTTAGGTCAATATTAAGGCCCAAGCTGAGCACTGCTACAGCCGGTGTCCCTACACAATAAGAGCTGGTAGGCACAGTAGGATAGAGATATGACCCTAGGAGTCAGTTATTGCAAAATTAAGCTAAGCTGGCTTCTCAAAAAATCCCTTGGGTAGAAAAGCTCCCTTTATACACTTAAGACTATGAGAGGACATAAATAATTCACTGTCCTGTATCTTTCTTACTGCAGAAAAGATTTCAGGTAATACAAGCATAGAAACACAGATATACATCCACTATCCACATTTTTTTCCTCATAAGGATGAAGAGTATATTGAGTGACCTTCCTCTCCAATAGGATAAGAAATCTAATGCCAGTTTAGGAAACTTAAAGTTATTAGCAGTTACATATTACTGGCAACATATTTTACACCAGACAGCTATGAAAAAAAAGTCATAAAAATGCAATTAAATGTCTGAACTGTTGCTATTTTGGAAATTAAAACAACACACAGTATCCTTGCTGCAGCTTATATTACTTACTTATGACTTCTGCAGTTATTTTTGCCAGTTTAACCATGCTTCTTTTCCATAAATGTCTGCTGTAAATAGGTCCTCTGGGAACCCTGAAAATAACAAGATCTCTAATAAAAAAATTAATAACACTGAGAGAAAACTCAGGTTGGGAAGGCGTTTTTAGAGCACATTAAAGGGTCTATTAAAAAAAAAAACTTGCAGAGAAGCACCCCAGCACTCTGTAGCAGGTAGATCTGAACTGTCACTGCTGACAAGTAAAAGAAGGGATACCAAGTTTTCAAGAGATTGGACTTTATGGTTGCTGGGAATACTACTAGACTCTCTGAAGTTGCATTAGAGAATCTCATTCTCTTGATAAAATCATACAAAATACCATTGCCAGTGAACGGCATCAACAGTCATGTTTACATTATTTCTACATATAAATTCTTCCTGTACATGAAATGTTCTGAGAGCACTCCCCCATTCAAAAGAAGGTAGAATACAGATTCATTTACAGTTATGAATATTCCAATTGGAAAGTATAAGCTAAGGGAAAAAACAAAAGAGAATTATATCGGCAAAACACATCACAGAACATTGTCAACTAGTAGCATGCTGAATCCTGAACTTCTTTGATTTCAAAAGATAATGGTTTGGTCTTTCTTGTTGCACAAAATTTGTCACACCTTTGTCTAATTGGGACATTGGGGTTATTTATGCTGGGCCTTTCAGCTGCAGTCTGTGGTCAGGGTTTTGAGTCTTAGACAGACTCTATGCATTATTATTCAATTTTGTATATTTATTAATTTTCAGTCCTAGCCCTTCTTTTTAATACAACATAACTGTTCAAATTATTAAAAACAATTGCAAGAACGGATCACACCCAGAGGAGGTCACCATCTTAGTTTATTCTTACGATATCCAGGCTTTGTAATGTAAAAGAACAATAGAGGAGCACGTGCTTTTTGTAAAAGCACATGCGAACCCCTTGATGTGATGGAAACAACTCTGAAGACAAGTTGTAAAAGACCAGGTATGTGAGAACTATTACTCTGCAGACTTTTAAACTGCAGACTTTGGTGAGAGATATTTTTTAACAGCTAAAACATCCTCTGCAAAGATGAACAGAGATTAATGGACTGTGGCATACTACATTGCCATTAGAGTTGCCAGTTTTATTATTTATTATCCCAGCACCCAAAATGTGTCAAGCAGCAAACGAATGTGAAAGAATGTATTAACATACAGGTTACCTGAGGGAGAAGATTTAAGATTTGCCATTCTAATCCTGCAACACAAGAAACTTTGTATGATTAGAACTTTATGACAGCAGGTAATCAGAAGTCCTTACTAAATACTAATTGTACATGAGGTGGTAAAAATCCCAATTTTTAGTTTTATAACCAAACATTACTGGCAATATTTATATAGTAATGCAGCAGTGGCATCCAAGACCTATGTCTCTGACAGCTGCTATGGGCTCAGATCAAAACTCTGGCCCCCACACAATTAAAAGATTCAATGATTATGCCTTGTTGGAATTTCCTCCTGCTTGCTCTCTCTCAAGAACCTTGTATGTGGTTGAGAGCTGCCTTGCTACACTGAGAAGCCAAATGGTTAATAGTAAACTGACATCTGGTACTCTGAAAGAGCCAAGAACGTTACTGCGGAGGTCACAAGGTGAGTGGCACAGTCCCCGAATAAAATTAACTCAGAGATTTCATGTAGAGTATCACATTTCTGAGCATATTCTTGACATCTTGTCATATACATATCACCACTGTTACAAATGGGACAGAATATCAGTTCCCTTTGAAAGCAGTGCTTAAACAGCCAATCTTCTTCCCACAAATTCCCTGGTTTCGGAGATAATCAAAAGTTACACATTTTTAAAGTAATATTCTCAATATGAATGAATAACAAGTCCCTGCAAGGTGTAGACAATGACTAACCAACGGAGACAAAGACTTTTACATAATTTCTGCCATGTTTTTATTTAGTTCTTCTATTCATCTACACATGTACCTGGAAAGACTGCAGTGAGAGAAACATTATCTACAGAAACTATTTTTGAAATTATGAGGATGTAAAATGTTCTTTGAGCTTAGTGGTTTAGTGTGACAACCCCAGCTGGAACATGTGGGTGGCAGTGGTGGCTGCTACCTGCTCTGCCCCTCTACATGCTCCCTGGCTGTCTCAGTCCAGCTGACAGCAGCGGCCATGCCCCCAGTGGTACCCAGGTACTGAAGACAACTAGGCACAAATACAAGATAAAACACTTTAGTGTTTTCTCATGGGGAAAATGTAAAGCAAACTACTTTGGTTTGCATTTGCAATGCACTGAGTGCAGAGAGGGAGAGACGCTGGTTCTGCTGATATATAGTAATTGCATTTTGTCTTATTTAATCTGAGTCTATAAATACTGGTCTGTTTATAACCTAATTGCTGGAGACAGCCCTCAAATACCATCTAATTTCACCTTTCCTTCTGTGCCACACTGCTGTGCAGTCACAGGTGTAACACATGAGGAAACAGCAAAGGAAAAGCCCTTTCTACTCTGCCAATGAGATGGCTGAAAAAATGTTCATTAGGTGGTAAGAAGGGTGAGAACATACTTCTCTGGACAGAATAGTGGACACAAACCCAAGACTTATAGAGTAATATATATATATGTATCTTTTATTATATCAGCTAATACAATGGTGTCAGACAAGCTTCTGGGTATACAGGCATTCCTCACGTCTGAAATAGCAGCATATGAGAGAGAACTGAAGAGAGAAATTCAAATTGGAGAGGAGAGGCAAGGTGAGGCCAAATCTTCTCCATCAGATTCTGGCAGCTGGACACTCCATGTATCTCATCTGACTTCCCTTTGCAGGGCCAGTTTCTTCCTCAACACACAATGCTTGTCTCACCAGCAACAACAGTTTTAATCTCTCTAAAGGTGAAAGGAACCATGGATGTTATTTCTTTTGCGGTTTAAAATCTGCTAAGCACCTGCTAGAGCATCCTGTGAATTCCACAGGAGGACCAAGTACAAGAGCCTTTCCTGTCCTCAGCTGCATTTGCTCTTACATTATGAGCAAGGATAAATGTGAGCGTGATTTTCTGTGGACTTTTTTGATTTCTCATTATTACATTCTCTCTCTTTCATCTCTTCTCTCAACAAAACCAAGTTATTTACAGTAAAATGGAACACTTTTTTTTGCCTGCCTATGGACTCACTGATATTTGCATTGTATCATTTTAAGAAAGAGAGAAGTGGACAGAGTAGCCCTACAGCTTGGATCTCAGTAATGTAATTCTAACAGTTTGTAGTAAGTTAGTCCAACTCTTATGAACTACTTTTCTTTGACTAAAGGCTGCACTTTGTCTGCAGAACTTGCTCTCCCAAACCATCTGTTCTCCTTGCTAAAATATGTTCTCACTCCCCTCTAAGACTGAGGGCACCCAGACATCCTACTTCCACAGTGTCTGCACTTCCATAGATTTTACTTTGCACTGACTCCACATGTGAATGCCAACAGCTCCTGGTGAGCATTCCAAGAGTGCAATCCCAGTCTGAACACCACTAGACTTTGCTGTGCTTCTGCATCTCTTTCCTTCACTGTAAGCCTTCTGTCACCAGCAGCACCAATGCCAAAGGCACCTTATCACCAAAGTAATCTTTTCTCAAAACATATGTCAGTAGAGTACTTCAAAGCTACACTTACTGTAAGTCATATTTGATCCCAGATATACTTCGAAGCTACATTTATTTTAAAACTCATACTTGATCCTAGATAATGTCTCTTAATATATTCACGTGTGTTTGTTCCAAATTGTATTTTTAGATCAGTTGCTCTGTCATGTTTTCTCTGGCAATCTGACAATATCCACTGACCAGCAGTGACACAGCAAATCCAAGAAGTCATTAATGGTTTTATGACTTGCAGCTAAGAGACATCAATTCACCTAAGATGTAAATAGCCTTTACTGGCCTCATAAAGTTACCTCCAGCATCTGCTCTTCCCAGCGCAAAGAGGCTGAGGGAAACATCACAGTTTCAAGCCACTGTCGCAGCACAGGACTGGGGTACCAGCTGGTGATGACTGCAATGTGACAGATACCATGCACCTATGACAACAACTACCCTGAGTGCTGAATAAATGCTGGAGGACACAACAGGGCCATTTCAGTAGAATGCTAGGGATCAGCTACAAATGGTAACATGACTACTCTTCAGGCTTATGATAAGGCAGGCTAGCTAGAATTGTATTCTGCTGAACATGTCTTTCTTCTCTGTGACACCAGCAATGAGCCTCTAAAGGTAAACTACACAGGGCAGTCTCCTCACAACAGGCAACAGTGACCAGGGTCCATGTTCTGTGAGAAAGCAAAGAGAGTTACAGATCCGATTCTTTCGTTGCCTCCATTCACCATCCATAACCAAGATTTAACAAAGACTCTTTTTTTTTGAGCTTACTGGCTGTTTCATTCTTGTAAAAACACTTCCAATTCAGTAACAGTCTATACAGAAAAAAAATCTGCTGTATGGCTACAACAAGAGCCAGACAGTAAAAGCTATTTTTCTAGCCACAGTGTGGCAGAAGTGGCAGAAGTCCTATTGGTCATCTCTGTAGTTTCACCCTGGGTGAATTACTTGTTAAGGGGACTACATGACTGCCTTTTCTACCACAGTCCTTCCATTGCCTGTGCACTCTGTGCTGAGATCTGAGGGTACAGGTCCTCCCAGTGCTTTGGGATTGTACTGGGCGCTGGTTCATCACCACTTCTTTTAGAATATACCTATTGTCAGTGCTGACAAATGTGTAAGTCTGCCTTCAAACAATAACTGGAAATATTACTGGGATTAGCTTGCATGTCAGTGTCACTATCCAGTCACTTAACAATCACTCAAAGAAATGATATAAAATATCACTTTTTTACATAGATGAATAATAGAGTGTTTGTCAGTCACTTCTAGGCTGACTGAGCCCCTTTGACTTGCTGAAACTAGAGTACTTTTTTTTTTCTAAACCTCACGAGAAAATGTTGACAAAACAGGCAATTTTCTGTAATTTCTCTGCAAGCTTCTGTCAGCACAAGAGGCAGCCAGAGCCCGCTCATTTCAGATAACACCACGGGGTAACCTTTGACATCCACCCCCTCGCTGCCGTTGGAGGCTCCTCTAAGTGCAACAGTTGTGTCTTTCAGGTTGCAGGATGCAGACCCACAATTTGGGCTCTTGTTCGCTGAAGGCAGCCTTTGTTTCCCAGCTGACTAAGAAGCTCTTATAAAAGGGATAAGAAATGTAGTTAATAGCTTGAGAGTGGCCTAATCATCGGCTGCTATTACCCCTCCAATATTAGGGAGGATGACAGACCTATCAATAACAGAGCCCCAGGTGAGGTACAGCAGCTGATAAGGTGAACTTTGGCTTGATCTTTGCTCTGCAGAGCACAGCACTTATTTGAAAGAGAAGCCAGCACCTATTTTTTTTGCTTCATATTGTGCCAAAAATCATTCAGCTGAGCAGCTTCTGTTGTGTTTTTCTATCTTAAACCACAGTGATTTGACCATTTAATTTATAAGCAGAGATGAAAACTTAAGAACTCTCCTATCAGATCATAGAAGCTAGAGATATGCACCCGTGTGATGTGTCTACTCACGTGAAAGTAAAAGGAGCTGAGATGAGAAAGCAGGTCTCCATGTGCTACTCATCTCTACACAAATGTGATGCAGCCACGTACATGCACAGATTTGCGGATGCATACAGCACACGCATACCGGTTTCCAAGCAGTTCACTTTTCCTTGAGTAAACAACATGCAAAAGCTAAACATACAGCAAATGCATCATAACATCATCTTATGGTCACAACAAGTTAAAACACAAGCCAAAACTACAGACTGGAGCAACTGGATACACTCTCGCTTGGAAACAAGACTACTGAGTTTCTTTTACTACCACCTAATCTCAGAAGTTATCAGCACTTCCCTAAGAGAGGAAGGACTGAGAGCTATGGGAGAAGGGAGATGAAGATCCAGAGTTGATGAGAGGACAATGGAGACAGGGCAGAGAGTGGACATGATGATTCACTGACATCTCTCCTGCTTTTGTTCTCCGCCTCCAGTCTGGAAAGGAAATGAGAACAGGCCCTCATCACCACAGGCTTAGTTCCAGCTCTGTGGAAATGGGTGGGAGTCCTTCCAGCAGCTGCAATGGGCTGGGGTCTGGGGCTGTAAGCAACTGGTGCTCAAGCAGCTTGTACTGGGACTAACTCACTTTCCATCATGACACAGAGAAAGTTAGGATGCAAACCAGAGTCCTCAGCAGGCAGCTGCAGGCTCCCATTATGCTGCACCGAATGGAGGTTAGATTTAGAAGAGATCACAGCTAAGCAGGTTTTCTTCATTGTCAAGCTAGGTTTAGTTTGGTGGGTTTCTTTTTTTAATCTGTTTAATCCTTTTCTTTTGAAATAAGGGAACTTTTAATATAGCCAAAGTGGATACTGCTTTTAAACAGATCCAGTTTTTTGAGAATGGTTTTTTTCCATCAAGTATTTAACTGGAGTTTTGTTACTAATGCTGGACTTATAGTAGCTAAAGCCAATATAATACTTTCCTGAAGTATTGCTCAGAACTACTTAAGCTAATATTTCCAAAGCCAGAATTCTTTAAAAAGCTGTGGACACAATCTCAGGGACACAATCTCAGATGGCTCAGAGCCATGTACCACAGTCTGACACTAAAATGTTTTTTATTCTAAGCAAGTTCTGGGTTCTTAAACTATTGTGGCAATTCTTGTATCAACTTCCCTGACAGCAGCTTTCTTCTGAGCATAGCCCTGGCACTCTGAAAAGCATTAGAATTTATAATCCTAACACTGATGAGAGGATGCAGTGAACAGATTGGGATCTAAACCTGAGGAAACATGAGCCCAGAAGAAATAACCCCTGTGAATTATAGCAGTATGCAAAGGTGAAGGAACCTCCCTGGCTGTGCTCAGGGGCCCTCCATGATCTCCTGGCTCAGAGGATTAGGCAGATCCTTGCACAGAGATTGCTTCACCCTGCAAACGCTAACTTGGTCTGGGAGCACAAAGGGGAGCAGCTTCGGTCTGAATGTCACTGTGGTTCTGGAGGTTCAGCCTGGTCACAGCCAGGGCCTGGAGCAGACCAGCATGATGCCCACAACACCCGCAGTCCTCCTTTTGGCAGAGCCAGTTTCCACCGTGGGCCTGCTCACCAGCATTGTGGCAGAGCCCAGCGCTGGCCACCGCTCAGCTCCACTGGGCTGACACCCTGACATGCCACACTGGCTCTGTCCCTCTGCCTGCAGCAGCAGCTGCTGCATCGCTAAGCCTGGATGTCCTTGTGCCTTGAGAACCTCAGGCCGACAGCCTCGCCATGGCCATGGGCTGGCAGAACACAAGCAAGTCCTGGAGACAGGTGCTGGTTTTCTAGAACAAGCAAGATCCTGGCTGATCTGGCTGTGCTTTTCACATGCACTTCCACCAGCATGCATCTGGGTAGCTGCCATGTCTTGTCAAGCCCAGGATATGCACTTGGAACATCTTTCTTTGCCTGCTAAACTCTGTCTGTTCTCTGTGTCAGGGTTGATGTCTCCACAGTGCTGCAGCAATGCCATTAATTACATTAACCACCCTCCACCCAGAAATGACAATCCAGCATATCTCCAAATTAGCCTTTTTATTGAAATCAATAAAGGAGAGAACACATGGCACTAAACTATTTGGTGGCAGCTTTGTTATAAACTCATTACTGGAAAAACCTTTTAACAGACCTTTAACCACAGCCATTGATTCCACCACAGCAAGGGTGATCTATGGAGTTAATCAGCTAAGTCACTGCAGACGGCCCTGGCTGTGTGCTGCCCTGACTGAGACTCGGCCACATGTCAAAAAAACCCTCTTCATGTGCAGTAGAATTGTAGCCTCACAAAAGCAAGACTGACACCACCACCAACCCCCAAACAGGCTGATTGTAAAGGTAGTAGTTCACATTCCAGAAAAAAATAATAATAACTTAAAAAATATGCAATTCCAGTGCCAAACTGGCTGGCAACACTCACTTTGGCCTCTGCCACTATTTAGCCTTGGGGGATGATCTGCTTTCCCCAGCACCAGGTCTGAGGTTGCTGCAGGTGTTGGACCCGCACACCCTTTGCTGGGGTGCCCAGATGACTCCTTGGCCGTGCCCATGAGCTCACTCACACCACCACACAGAGCCAGCCCTGCACGAGCAGATCCCAGCACACTCCCAGTCTGAGCAGTTCTCCAGATATATGCTTTTAGGAATCAAGCAGAAGTTTCAGAGGATCCATGCACAGACTCAATTTTTGCAGGGCTTACCCTTTCTGACCCTTTTTGACCCTCTACCAGTGACATACTCAAAGTTTTAGCCCTTCACATATGGGTAACTCTCATGACTGTACATCTGAGGAAAGGTTAACATGGCTTTTTTTCCTCAGTAACTACACTTTTAAGCTCCATTTGAGTACTTTTTTCACTGAGGTTGCTGAAAGAATAGACAGCATCAGTACGTACACAGTGCTCTATGTCTCACTCCTGGCCTTGTGACAGAATTTAAACTGCAAAACACTTAGAATCAGATTGTTTCACAAGAAAGAATTAATTGAATTTTTTCAGGTATCTAATATCTAAGAGCTTTAAAGAGCCAGCATCTGATAAGAAATGATTCCTGCAGGAGCCTGGTATCAGTTTATTCCAAAATATGTATCTACTTGCAGTCTTTGGCATCAACCTGCTTCTTGAAAATTCCAGGATACAGCATGTCATGCTAAATAATTTTTTACCATTTTTTTTGTCCGTGGTGCTTCCAGAGAGGTATCTCCTCATAAGTGCCTGTGCAGTTCCAAAAAACCCAAGACCAAAAGAAATTCAGATGGAACACAAACACATTGTGTAAAGAAATGTCTGAGAATAAGGCACATTTTTTGAGACACGTGACACAGAATTTTCTTTTTTCCCCCTCAGAAAACCTCTATAACAACCACTACAATTCAGAAGTAAATTTTGAAGTCCTTCCAGCCACATCTGCACTTTCCATGCTGCACCTCAAACAGGGTGGGATAGGACAGCCCACCTCCCTCAGCCCCTCAACGTGCCCATTGGTGTCCCACGGGGTCGCTCAATGGCTGGGTCTGCTGCCTGCCCTGCACAGGCTCCATCCATCACCAGTGATAGGCAGGGCAACCACATACTGGCCAAAGCCACCACCTCGACATCAGAGATGCATCCTCCCCCTGCCTGCTGTATCAAAGCTGAGCTAAAATATTTTTATGCTTTATAGATTTTTCTTAAGGAATTTTCCCATACAGGCACTAACTTCTTTTTACAGAATTTTGTGACAATACTCAAATTCATCCTAAGGAGAATTTGTTCTATTTACTCAAATGAAGCCCAACTGTTGCCCCTGGAAACTTTCTGCAGGTTTCTCCCTGGGATGAAATTCACTATTTTTACATGAAAACATAGTTAATTCAAACTTTAATGGCCTTTAAAACAAAATTTGGATTAAAAGATGAGTAAGGATTTTCAACACTCTAGATAGCAACAAGTTTATTATTCACAGGCAGGTGTTATTATGACTGAGGGGTTTTTCAGCTTGCAGTACAAGAAAATCTTGCTTCCAGGCCATTCCATACTTTGCTGTGACTGAGGTGCTGTAGTCTTCTGGTAGCAACAGAAAGAGTCTCTTACTCAGAAGTCCTGTGCTGAGAAGATGATTTTGTTTTTCTCAGTCATCTGTGTGCCATACTGCTCCCTCTTTAAATTTTCTCCTCTCATATCCCCTTGCATTCAAAACTTTCAGTAGGATTATTATTTCTTCTTGACTGTCTGTCCTGAAATGTTATTAATTTAACAGTTTGATTCTGTACATCTTCAGTTCCCAGCAATAAAAGTTTCAAGGATTTTGGTCAAAGCTGCATCAGAACTTTAAACTGTGAAGTGCCTTGGGACCCTCCAGAATAAGAGCAGATGGACCATGCCTGGTAATGTCAGCTCCTGCATGTCCTTTCCTCATGTAAAACTACAAAACTTACAATAGAAAAGTGCTTTTTTTTCCTACTTTTTCCTTGAACTGTTAAACTGACCTTGTTGCTTAACATCAGTATTTGGCAAATAGGAGGACAAATAATTTTTCAAGAGTTTTATTTCACCCCTGAAAATATGTGACAAACAATTAGGCATATATTGGTCCAGTATTCTCACGGATATCTGGGAAATTTGGGACTCAGTGGATCCCAAGGTTGGAAACACAGCCAACAGAAGCATACTGTGAATCTTGTTGAGAAGTTCCTAAACTACACATTTTACTTTATATTTATATCCCAATTCTGAAGTTCCAGGACAGTGGCTTCTCTGGACACAGTCTGGGTATGTCATGTTTTGATCTCTCACTAAGTTCAGAGGAAAGGCAACAAAGGCAAGGAAAGCATTTTGTTCAACAGCCAAGTCCACCTTATTCCCATCTTATTGCAGAGGCCACTCCACCCCAATTCAAAGTGAAAGAAAGGAGATACTGCTGTAAAGTGCACAGACTGAAACCCTGATTTAATACTGGAACAGACTCATGCACCTATCATGGGAAATATATAAATGCGAAGCTTACAATAGTGCACACATCGCACTGTAATGCGGTATGTGTTCAGATATAAATATAACAGAAATTGTTTTGAAAATACAAATGAGGAGAAACATAGAGATACTCAGTTTTCCAAAATTCTAAATTTTGGTCATTGCATGTTTTTTATGATTGAGCCCATATCCAGCAAAATTAGATTTAGTGTCCTTGCTTCTTATGAAATTACACAGAGGCTGCTGCTTTATTCCTCTCCAGGACAGTAAAAAGCAATAAAATTCTTGCAGATTTCGACAGCAGGCAATTCAATAAAAGGCTATGTATATTTTATAAGTACAATAAACACAAGTCTATAGCTGGATCATAAATGGGGTTTTCTTTGGTTGGTTTGTTTTCCGCACGCATCAGTGTTGGAGTCTATTTTCAACACAGGATGGTCTTCTCAGTACACAGCCTTCCCTTTTTGGGGAGAAGCAGAATGAAATTTATATTTTTATAATGTATTATTTAAGCTTTGCTCAAGGGATTTTGCAATGCGCGTCTGTTTAAAATTTAAAGGTGTTGTGGAACTGAATACTTTCCTGTTCTTGATGAGTGCTATAAAATTTTACTTTTTTTTTTGTTATATTGTAAAGTGTATCTGTCTTATCATTGTGGCATTCCCTTTTCTATGAGCAAACAATAAATATTTGATACATACATAATTATTTCCTAGACTTCCATCAATGCTCACTGGTTTTTTAATTCTTCAATAATATAATGGGGAGATTAATGGATTGCTGTATTTCTGAGCAATAGTGCTACAATACATTTAGTGACAGTGTCTGTCTGCTGAAATATAAGATTTTATACAAATGTAAAACCAAAACTGTCAGCACACAAATGACCCACTCTACATAATTACAGCTGTATCAATTTTTTCTTCTCACTTAAAGAAAGAAATTTTTAAAATATGAAGAAGCTGATTAAAGAAAAAATACTCTCCCTGTTTGTCTCTGGGACAAGTTCTCCAGCACTGAAAATCAGCAAGAGGTTTATCTGAGCAGGGTCTGTGGCATTGAACCTCAAGTTTCCTGGAGAAGGAAACTTTTCTATGTAACTACACAGAATCCACAAGTACCAGTTTGCCTTTCTGATTAGTTTGGTAGTTAAAGTCTGACTCATACAGCAAAGTGTAACCCATGTCATCTTACTAGATTTACCAAGAATACAAACCTTCAGAATATATGAACACTATGGGACAGATCTAAGGACATTTTTTCACCATCAGAGTGGTGAAGCTAAAGCTGCAGTTGTCCTTATAGAATTGTAGAATCTTGTCATGCATAGAGACCTTTTGTTTACCAACATAAGGTGATGCAGACGATCTCCATCTCAAAATGCAAACAAGTATGCTTTGGAAAGACACATATGTCAGCCTCTCAAATGTCAAGAAAAAATTCCCTTTCAGCTCACTTATTAGAACATTGTATTTCTTGTTATAACAGAAAAGGTATGAAACCCACTGCCTTAAAAAGAAATTATTTAAATGAATCACAGCAGGGAGTGCAGAGGAGTTAAAACAACATACTATAATAAAAAAAAAGCATTCAAGGCAGAAAAATTATGGTCTCTAAGCTTAGATGAATGATCATTCATGAATTTGACCCAAACTTCCATAACCTCGGGAAAAACATACAAACATTAGTTAATGCTGTTTCCATTTGCTTCCTTTGTAAAACATGAATTTTGATTTAATAAACTAGCTTTGACCCTGCAGCCCTGCTCCCGCAGTCAGTGTTATCACAGGAAGACTGCAGAACTGATCACATGAAGGCAATCCAAAATGCTTTTCAGGCCACACTCATGATTAATCATAACTGTCACTGTAGCAGATTTTACCTTTAAAAACATGAATTTTTTTCCTGAAGAAAATGATGGAGCAGGAAAGCAGAAAATGGTAGCAAAAGTAGCTGCTAATTCCCCAAATCCTGAAAAGTAAATCTGTAAAAGAGCTCACAGCACAGCAGTTTTGTTGCTAATTTGAGAAGTTCTCTCTGTCTCTTAACCATATAGAACAACTTTTTCTGTATTTCAAATAATAATCATATATGACTCACATCACAATGCCCCTCTTCCACTTATTCCATCCACTAAGTGTGCTGCAGCCAGCTGCCACATCTTGCATCCCTTTTTCAACAAATATTTGTACAGGAATATCCTTTGTTTATTCATTACTCAGCCCTGTGGGATCCTGACTCTTAACAGGGACTGCCAGTGCTAATTCAGTATAAATGCTGAGCCAATATAGTATTCCAAATCTTTCAGTGACAATGTTATGAAAAAGAGCAAGGTTGTATGTATTCTTCAAACTTGAAGAAAATTCAAGACTTCATGACTGGCAAAGGATCAGGTGGGACAGAGGACAATGCTTTATTATTAACCCTGTTTAAGATGCTGTATCACATAAATGTAGAAATCCATCTTAGCAAAGAATTTAGTAGCTTCCAAAATTATGAGAGAGAAAATGAGGGTTTGGTTTGTAATTCTTCACCATGATCTCAGAATTCTACTCCATAGTTCAGAGCTGTACGATACAATTCCCATTTCAGTTGTCTTCTATTAGACATGGCAGAGACAGAGGCATTTCAAAGCAAGGAGGGGAGAGGAGTCTGGCAGGTGAAGAATCATCAGCACCATTTTAGCTGAGAAGGTAGCAGGAGCTTTTAAGACTCTCACTGAGATCCCAGTTTGCAGTACGAACTTGACATTAGTTGGGATATCTTCAAAACAGCTATGCTGTTGTGGGCTTACTGCTGGGGAATTGCGGTGCTGTCACAGCCAGAGGATGAAGCTTGTTGAGTCAGGTATCAATTGTGTGTGTGTTTTGACTCTTTACAGAAATCTCTCATTTAAAAAGTGGAGTACATGGCTGCTTTCCTATTCCAATGCTTAGGAAAGCTACCTGGCAGACCAAGCAAGGTGCAGAGTTAATACTGTGGTAGTCTAGAGTGAAAATCCACAATACCTCCCTACAAAAGTGGCTTGTGCAATCAGTTGTGGTGGAAGTCAGATGACCCTTGTCAGGCTACACCTGAACAATTTGCCTACCAGTAGGGAGTACTTGACTCCCTGCATCTGGAGCAACTGAACCCTTACTCCTCATGTCTCCTGCCATGGTAGCCCCTGCTGCTGTTTATGTTACTGCAGGTTGAGCTGAGTTCTCCTCTGTTATGAGTTGATTTCACATCTACTCTACAAATCATTGTGCACTTTTTGCAACACTTTGCAATTCTTACTGTGGGATCACATTGTTCTCCACACAGGCCAAAACATATGCTTCGGTTAGCTGTGTGCTATTTCATCTCTCAAAACTTCCTTGTCCTACTGTTTATCATTCTTATGTAGTGCTTTATTTGGTCATGTACTCTTATAATGCTGTCTTGGGGTGACCATGTCTATAAGAGACAACTACATAATTGCGTTGCGTTAAACATTGTCTTTCTCTTTTCTCATTTTCGTATTAAAGTTTTTATTAGGGTTCCTATTAACATAGGAAGGATATGTACTTAATATGTGAATGTGCACTACCAGACTTGAAAATACAGGCAATAGACCAAATTCTGTTCAGATATAGTACTTGCTAACACCGGGATGGCTTCTGTCTAAGAGAACTTCTTTGACTCCCGTGGAACAGCTTGCTCTCCCTCCTACCCCAGGGTTTTAGCATGTTGCCTTGCTCCAGTTCAGCCACAGAAAACCTTTATGGCTTTCGCTCAGGTGAGGCTTTCAGGTGACGCGAGCTGAGAGCCGGGACCGCTCTGCCTCGCAGAACCTCGTGCTCTGGTTCAGGGTTTTGCCGAGGCCGCTGCGCTGCCCAGCGGGGCCGGCGCACCCAGAACCTGCCAGGGCTGCATCGGCGGCTGTGAACCGGGAGGGCCGGTCCAGCTGAAGTCTTTGTGATGAATTTAAAAACTGAGATACTGTCGTCCCTTTTCTTTAAAAAATATTGAAGACTAAGCACAATTAAAATTAAATTTTTATAAGTTTATTTGGGAAGTTTTCCCGCAGAAAGGGGCGGATTTCGGGTCCGCAGCAGAGCCGGCCCAGGCGGGGAGCGGCGCCCCCTGCGGGCCCCAGTGCGGCGGGACCGTGCCCGAACTGTGCCAAAGTTCCAACACGGGTGTGTTGGTTGCGTGGCCATTGAAACGGTTTGGCTGTGGGACAATTCCTGTGCTCCAGCACATCAGGCATCTGTGTGGAACACGCAGGCCGAGCCAGCGCCCGGCGAGGACAGCGGGCTTCAGTTGTACTGGCTGGTGGTCCCCTCCTAGCAGTGTCCACAGCAGCGATGAAAATATTGTCCTGGGTAGCAGCTGCGGCGCAAAGGCGGAGGAGAGGGGAGGGGAAGAGAAGAGAGGAGGGCTCGGCCCAGGGGTTTTGGGGTGCGAATGGCCCGTACTGAGCGCTCCTGTCAAACCATCCGCTCCCAGACGGAGCCAGCAGGGGGCGCCACCGCCGCCCCGGGTAAGAGCCACGCTGCGGGCAGGGAGCAAAGGGCCGGGCCGGACGTCACGTGACCGGGACGCGGAAGTGCCCGCAGGAAGGGGGGTAGCTGCTTCCGGTGCGGGCCGGGGTGGGCGCGGGCAGGGCCGGGGCCGGGGCCGCACCGTCCCGCTATGAGAGAGACGCCGCGACCCGCAGGTGAGACGCTGCCGATCGTGGCCCTCGGGAGGCCGTGCTGCCGCCGGGCCCGGTCCGCGCTGGGGCGGGGCGGCGCGCGAGGCCTTCCCACCCCCCGCGTCCGCAGGTCCCGCGCTCTGTCGGGCC
>VZTH01018788.1:0-15295 GCA_013397815.1 Aleadryas rufinucha
GACAATCCTCTCATTCCTTTCATACTCAACAGGGATGAATCCAGAAGGCTGGAGAAGGACTTCCCACAAGGTTGTGGAGTGACAGGACAAGGGGGAATGGATTCAAACTGCCAGAGGGTAGGGATAGATGGGATATTGGACAGCAATTCCTTGCTCTGAGGGTGGTGGGGCCCTGGCACAGGATCCCCAGAGAAGCTGTGGCTGCCCCTGGATCCCTGGCAGTGCCCAAGGCCAGGCTGGACACTGGGGCTTGGAGCAGCCTGGGACAGTGGAAGGTGTCCCTGCCATGGCACTGGATGGGCTTTAAGGTCCCTCCCAACCCAAACCAGTCTGGGATTCTGCTGGAAGGGAAGAGGAGCAGAAGCCAACTTGCACCAGGATGGGGCAGAATGAGACATTTTGGTTAAGAAACTTCTGGATTTCCAGTGTGCCCCGAGTGGGTTTTGTGTCTGATCCTGCCTGACTTGAGAATCCCAGCAGCAGCCAATATCTGCTTCCTGTCCCAATAACTTATCAATTTCCTCTGTCAATAAACCAGAAAATGGTCAAGAAGAGGCCTGAAAAATGTCCCTCTTTAAAAAAAAGGGGGTAAAATGCAGGAGCAAGAGAGCGTTTGTGTCCCAGCTGTGGACTCTCACTGCTCTTGGCTGTCACACGCCTGCTTAAGGAGTTATTAATCCCATTAAATACCGAATAAAGACAGGATCTGCCGAAGGATATGAGCCGCTAATAAACTGTAATAACTAATTACATTTATTTTCGCTTCATTTTAAATTGTCTCAGACACTTAACAGTGTCAGTACTCTGTGCCCGCGGGGTGCCAGGCAGAGCCCAGGCAGCCCCAGAGTGCTGGGAGTGCCCCCGGTGCCAATTACCTGGAGAGGCTTCGCCAAATTACCTGCAAATGGTTGTCAAAGCCCTTCAAATATCCTCTGTCTCCAAGCCATGGAAAACGAGCTTTGCAAGTGTGAGGGAGGCTGGGAACAGCTCTGGATTCAGGGGACTGCTTGGTTTTCAGGAAGTCCCTGCTGGCAGCAGCAGACGGACCCGAGGTGCTCCTGGTTTGTCAGGAGGATTCAAAGCCCACGCAGGACCCTTGGGAGCCTTCACAGAATGAGCCAGGCTGGAAAAGACCTTTGAGATCATCAAGTCCAACCTGTGACCCAACACCTCCTCATCAACTAAACCCTGGCACCGAGCACCACGTCCAGTCTTCCTTCCTTCCCTTCCCCAGGGCTGGAGCTGTGCTGGAGAAGCCTTGGACAGCAGCTGTCCCCAGCCTGGGGACAGGACAGCCCCGTCCCTGCTGTCCCCCAGCCCTTCTGGAGTGGGTATTTAATGACAAACCTCTGCAATTCCCCCCACAGGTGGGAAGAAAGGATCTACCCCTGCTGCCAGGGCCTCCACTGCTCCAACAAATTGGGATTTCCTGGCCACCCTCGTGAGGAGGAGCCTCCTTCCCACACATCCATTGACCTGGGGAGTCCCTGGAGCCCAGCTCGAGCTGTGCCTGCTCTGTTCTGACATGGTCTGGACGTCCTGTCCGGCCCATGGACCTTCCTGCACTGACCCTGGAGTGCTTCCTGGCACTCTGAACTTCCCTGATGGTCCCTGGAATGCTGACGGAGCCTGTGACTGCTGTGGGACTGTGTCCTCCCACCCAGGACACCCAGGACACCGTCCCCACCCGTCCTGTGCCACTCCTGGCTCCCAGATGATTCCCCCTGTGGGACAGCCCTGTTCTGCTACACACAGGGCTCAATCCCTGTACAGAGTGTTCATTTAAGTGTTGGATTCCAGATCCTTGTCCCTTCCAACTCAGGATATTCCATCATTCTGTGTTTTACACAGCTCTGGGCTCCAGGAAACTTCTGGAAAAGACTTTCCCTGCTGCCTGAGCAATCAGCACCCTCCAAAATTCCTGATGTGGCCTTTCCTTGTGGGTTGTGCCTGCTCCTCTGAGTGTCACTCGGAGGTGAACATGGACCATGGAACATGGAGCCACCCTTGGCATGGGGGACGAGGGGAATCTCCCAGGGTGTTGGGGAATCTCTGAGCACGGTGCTTTGATGGATTTTGGGGTCACACAAGGGACATCAGCGTTCCCAGGGCGTGATTGATTTGATCTACAAAGGCAATAAATCAATCCACGGCTGTTGGTTTGTGTGTCAGTGAATTCCAGCCTGGATTTTCTCCTGTGGCACTGCTCTGCTCACCCACATCCCCGCAGTGACACGGGGACAGCTGGGGCTGGTGACAGCTCTGGCAGGTCCCAGCCCCAGTGCAGGTTCTGAGGGATCCTGTGACACATTCCTGCCCAGGACCTGCTGTGCTTTTCCCCCGCTGTGACTCCTGTCACACAGCATTAACTTCCTGCAAGTCCTCACTTGTGTGTCGTGTCTAAAAGGGGAAATGGGAAAGAACATCAGCTCTGGCAAGATCCTTGGGAAATCATCCTAACACAGGCCAAGAAATATTTCGAGGAACAACTTGTTAACTGTACAAGAAATACCAACAAATCCTCCTGAAACGCAGCAGCAGCAGCAGCAGGAGCGCTGCCAGAGAGGCTCCGAGGCCACTAAATGAGCGAGGCATGAAAGGAAAAGCTCAGGGAAGATAAGGCTGGAGCAGAAAATCCAGATGAATTCTTCACATTGATGTTTGCTGGGGAGGAACTGAGGAAAATTCTGTCAGTGGAACTTTTCTTTATGGGTTAAGAATTGGAGGAACTGTCTCAAATTAAGGAAATGAGTACTCTGAAATCCTCACTGGGGCTTGGAAGTGGCAGGCTCAGGGATAAATATGATAAAAGGGAAGGATTGGGCATGGCATTTATCAGGGCAAGGACTGCCTTGCACACTCATTAGTGCTCTTTAAAGGAGGAACAGAGCTTTTGCACGAGGATGACTTGATTGAAGCAATGGATTATCCAAAAACTTTCAGCAGGATCAGGTGCAGAACTGGAAAAACAGAGGGAACAGGAAGAAGGATGTTCCAAAGTGCGCTGTGATCTCCATAGGGGGGAGATGGAACTGAAGGGAACTGTTCCATCAGAAAAAAATACCCTGGGAGATACAATAACAGTCCTTAAGACTGGCACCAAACAGGTGAAAAGGGCATTGATAGCCTGGTGTTTATAACCCCAAACCAAGAAGGAATAATTTGTAACACACATCAGCGAGTCAGGGGAAAAGAAAAAGGTGTATTTTCCATTCAGCTTCTCATTAATTAAAAGTGTGGAACTCTGCTACAAGATGCTTTGAGCTCTGAAATGCTGCATGGATTCAAGAAGGAATTAAAAACCTGTTAATTTATAACCTCTTGTTCAAAACCTGCCCGAGGTACAGAGTGACAGCAAAGAGGGGGACACAGGGAAAGACTTGGGGGCCTTCCTTCCTTCCTTCCTTCCTTCCTTCCTTCCTGTACATTTAGGATCATTTTCCCTTAAGCAACTTTCCCTCCACAATTATTTACCCAGGATTTCAGCAGCCACTTTCGCTGGTCAATGACAAATCCATCTGCAGTTCACCCTTTTCAGCTCTTGTTCATCACCTTAAACCAGTATTTCCTAAAAGCCCCACTATCAGCAGCAAATTTCCCATCAGTATCCAACTGTTCTCCCAGGTTGTATAAAACCAGGTTTGTGAAATCAGGGATGGGCAGGGACCAACCTCGGATTTCATTAAGCTGAGGGGGAAATGAGGATTTGGCACCTCAGACAGGGTACCTGGGGAAAAGGGGAATCTTTCCTGACCCATGTCCCATGGCCAGAAAAGCCCTACAAAGCCAGAAAAAGGGGCAGAATTCAGAGCTGGGATAAAAATGTGCAGATTTGGGGCTATCAGGGGTGCTTGTCCCCTTTGCACCCCCGGGCTCCATCAGCGCTGCTCGGCCAGCCCGGCTGTGGCAGGATTTGGTAGCTGTTATTTCACATTCAAAAACCTCATTTGCTCCATTTCGTGTGTGTGAGGGTGGAACTTTTCATTCAAATCAGTGTCTGGCACAAAGGGTTTGAAACAAGCCCTGGGTGGGATGTGCCAGGGATCAGCTCCTGCCCTTTGCTGGTGGTGATGGAGCAGGGAGTGGCGGCTCTGGTGTGTGACCGGGACAATTCACAACCAGGATTATGAAAACCCCTCCAGGAACAACTCGTCAGGGGAGGCTTTAGAGCTCTGGGAAGCTCAAAAAGCGGAGCTGAGTGAGAACTGGGAGTTTTTCCCCGAGGGAATTTCTAAGTGAGACAAAATTGTCATTTGCTCTGCATTTAAGTTTCCAGGCAGCAGCTTGAAACCAAACGGGATTTTCCTTTTTTTCGTCAGCTCTGTTTTCAAACGGAAAAGTTCCATTTTTGCTTTGCCTTCTCCGTGCTTCCCTCTGTGAGAAAGCCACAGAAACAACAAACAGGGAGAGCAGCTGAAGAAATGACAACGTTTTCCCTCATAAAAAGGAAGGTTCCCAATAAATCCTCATCCCTTTTGCTCTGTGCAGAGCCTGTAGCTCTCTCTCTGCAAGAAATATTTCTTCACATTGTCACGGGCACAGAAAGTCGAGGCAAACGCTCTCATTTTCCAGCTGAAAAAACTGGACTTCTCCAGTTTAAGATTTGGAGAAAAAGAGAAAATCCAAGAAATATTTTGCTTGGCTTCTTCCCACCAGCGTTTTCCCATTGAAATACATAGAATGGAAATTCTCATTCGTCACCGTTTCTGGAGAAATTGTTTTATAACAAATCTCCCAGACCTGAGCAGCGACAACGAACCCCCAGAAGTCATTTCACACAAATAAAATCTCATCTGGGCACGGAGCTGGGGTGGCAGTGCCAGGGGAAGCTCCAGCAGAGGATGCCTTTGAAAACAAAACAAAACCCAGCAAAACAAAGCAAAATAAAGTGCTGAGAATTTGCTGCTGACGTGGGAGCCCAGGAGGGGCTGCAAATCATCTCAGAGGGCAGGAGATTCATCCCCTGAGCCCCCCCAAAGGCACAGGGAGCTGAGGAATCTCAGCTCTGGTGGGAGCTGGTTCATTCTTGGACAGCAGGAGCACGGAGGTGAGCTCGGGCTGATTTCCAAGGCACTGAACTTGCTCAGTGCTATCAGATCAAGAATCCGATCACACCCTGCTATCGAGCTGAGCAGCCCTGGGACTGGAACCGCTGTGGCTCACGAGCTCTGTCACCACACTGAGCCAGAGTAATGAACTTGTCACAGAATGCATTTACCTCGTGGCAGCAGGGAATGACCCTCTGAGACCCGAGCGATTCACAGCCCTGAACCCACCCGAGAAGGGGCAGAGCCCTCAGAGTAACAGAGCCCTCCTTGGAGTCACTCTGGAATTGCCATCCTTGGCTAAAGGGCTAAGAGAGAAACCCAGCCCCGTTCTGAGCTGAGAGTGTTGTGTGGGTCAGCGATGGAGGTGATCAAGGCAGGGCTGCAGGATTTATTGGGCTGCTTCTCTGCGTTTAGAAATAAAAATCCCGAGCCCTGGCAAAAGGATAAATCTCTGCCTCCGCACAGGGAGCAGGGATCGGGTGCCAGCTCTGCATCCGAAGGGCTGCAGCTGAGCTCCGAGCTGAGCCAGGCACATCCAACACCAGCAGGCTGCTCAAGGACAGCCCTGGCCCCGGGGCTGTGCTGCAGCCAGCTGGGCACCCTGCCCTCGCCCTGCCCTCGGCCAGGGGAAGGGCAGAGGGGCACGAGGGGCACAGCTGAGACTGCCTTGGTGCCGTGCCAGGGAAAATGTCACAGAGCAGACTGTCCTGGTGAAAGGAGCAGGGCTGGGCTCATCTGCCAGGGCTCAGGGCAGGGCAGGCATCTGCACAGGGGTCAGACCCATCACAGAGCCCCCTTCTCCATGAAATCCAGGCTTGTGCTGTGCCAGGCTGGCACCTCGTGCCTTCCCTGGGCATCAGGGGCTGCCTCAGGGAGATGTGGCCACAGGCTGTGCCCACAGCACTGCTCAGATCTGGACCATCCTTTCAGCTTTTCCCCCTCAAGGTGACCCCTGGATGGAAGTGTGGACAAAGCTCCCGTGGCACAGGTGGAGGGGGAGCTGTGTCCAAAGGGAAAATCCAAACGACTCCTGTGCCTGGCAGGGAGTGACAGCAGTGCCTGGGGCTCACGGGCCAGGCTCCCTGGAAAGGCCAGTGGCCCTGGGTGGGTGGCACATCCAGCTCTGGTTTATCCCTGTGACAGGCAGCTTCAGCACAGACGTTGGGATGTGTGGGGCAGGGGCTGAGCCCAGTTCCTCTGCTCGGTGTGGGTCATTACCAGGGCTGGTACCCCCAGCCAGCCACGGCTCCGGTGTCCCTGGAGCTGAGAGCTGCTGCTCTCCATCCCCTTTGCCTCCCTTCTGTCTTCTCCACTGCCAACAAACCCTTCTATCCCCTCCTCTCTGCTTCCCAGCAGGCCCCAGAGTGCACTGAAGCAGGAGAGGGAGCTCCCCATGCAGGGGGTGGCACCCCAGGCTGGGGACTGCACCTTCCCCGTGCCAGCACAGGGACACCTTCAGCTTGCACGGCCTTTCCTGTGTGGTTTCAGTCCTGCAGCACCGGGGAGCTCAGGGATCCCACAGTGACCCCCACACTGCAGGACCAGGGCAGGGATTATGTGCAGGGAAGCTTGAGGGTGTGCTGGTCCAAGAGATCAGGACTCAACACCTTAAACAAGGGAGGGCTGAGTGCTAACAGCAGCAGGAATGATGCAAATTCTCGTGTTGGAAGGTCTGGCTGCCTCCCATCGAGCTGAGCAAGTCAGGAACTTGCCAAGAAACAGAATCCTGCCCTCCCAGGAGTGTGGTGGGTGTAAGTTTGGACCTGAGGGATGCTTACAGCATCTCCAGCTTTAGAGTGTTACTTGGGTAAAGAAAACCTGTGCCCAGAATGAAAAACAGAGTTCTTAAAGCTGTGCAGTTGGGACAGACAGCACTGAGCTCTCTCACCTCCCAGGGCTCTGGGACACTCTGCTCTGTTACCTCGGCAGCTCTGCTCAGGACACAACACCGGGAAGAGAGTTGTAACCCCAGAAGTAGAGAAAACAACATCACCTGAAAAAATGAGGTATCAGTGAGAGGGTGGAGTCCAGGGAGAAGTCAGGCACCCACATCCAAGATCTGCAGGAGGGAGGGCAGAGCTGCAGAGCTCCCAGAAACGAAGGACCCGTGGCTGCTACTGAGACATTTTTCCTGGCTCCTCTTCATTTTTGACTCCATGAAAAGTTCAGGTGGGTTCTGGCTGCTGTCTGTGCCTCGGAGGTGAGGAGAGAGTGAGAATTACCCCAGCTGGAATTTCCCTGCTCCCTGCTGCTCGTGGCTGGGAACACCTTTGGGAACACCTTGGGCAGAGGCAGAGCCAGAGGGAGGAACTGTAATTCCAGCTCTGCAAAATCCCCCCTCCCCTTCCCCTCGCCCCAACTCTCTCTGAACGCTCTGCAGGCTGTGAGAATGATGAGGACAATAAAATGTGCTGCTCAATTATCCCGTAGAGGAGTTGCTGTAATTCCAGCCCACGATCCCACAGCCCCCCATGTCCCATGGATTAGCACAGTGGGCATTACACTTGCTGGGAAGAGGATTAGGGAAGCACAGGAGGCGGAGGGGCAGCTTTTATTTAATCTAATGGTTGTTCTACCCGATTTCCTGCAGGCTCTTTTGATTTGCAGTGAGCAGGCAATGGAGATCAGCTGGGTTTTTAAAGCCTTGCTGACACAACTCCTGATAAATAAAGATGAGCTTCTACCAGCGAGTATTCTCTGGGAAACAAAGGATTTGTACCTTGGGATCTTTTGGCCAGGGGCACAGGAGCGGGGAGAGTGTGGCAGGCAGGAATTAACATGCACAGCCTGGAACTGAATATTTCCAACCCTAATAAGCAACAGGAAAAATGTGGAGAGCTGCAGAAAATCAGTTTGAGATGCAGACCCGGAAGGGATGGGAGCCCCTCACTCCAGGGTTGGTGTCTCCTGGGGACACGGGGCTGTTTGGTGGCTTCTCTCTCCCCCTGTGTCACCAGGGGAGCCCCAGGGAGGGTCCTGCTGCAGAGGGACACGAGTTCAGCTTGCCAAAGTCTCCCTTGGGATGTTCCCAGCAGCACAAGGAGACGCTTGCAAGAGCCCCTGGGGTGGGATTTCACCATGGCCATGAGGTGACCATGCCCAAACACAGGTGGCAGTGCCCAGGAGTCTCAGGGACATCACCTGGGCACCCAGCTCTGGGGTTTGGGGTCTAAATGCAGATTCCTCCAGCCCCCTGGGAAGTTGAGGTGCCCAGACAGAACTGCTGCAGTGCCAGGGGGGATTCCAAGGTGCAGTGGTGAACCTTGCTGGTTCCCCCTGAGGCAGGAGAGGGAGGGAATGATCCAGCAGGATGTAGGGCTGGATGCTGCCTGGGGGAATTCCTCTGCTCTGGGCTGGTCCCTGGCTGGGCTTTTCGCCTTCCCCTGGTGTGTCCTTCTCCCAGAACTGGCTCTGTTGTCCATCTCTCCTCCGAGGGTGATGGGTCCTGAAGGGCTCTGGCAGGGCCATTCCCATGGAAAGGGACAGGTTTTCCCTTGGAAAGCTCTCAGGCCAGGCAGGCGGGATCTGGCTGTCCCTGTTGGTCTGATATCCCTGTGAGTGGCACTGGGCAGACAAGAGTGATGACAGAAAGCCACTCTCTGTCCCTTCTGCTGCCCAGGAGTGCACAGGGAAGGGTCTGGAGCAGGAGTCTGGGGATGTCTCACGTTTGGAAACCCCAGCTCACAAGAGAGGCTGCTCACAGCTCATCCAGCACCACCTCTGAGCCACCTCATTCCCTTCCCACGGCGATTCAGCCTCTCTGAGCACCACTCCTCTGTCACTGCACGGCACCAGGGAGTGGAGTCAGGGATTCCCATCCAGGGGCCTCAGGCACAGCCGAGCTGGGAACCCACGAGCCACGGGGCAGCCATGGATTCAATTGCTCTGGCATCCTAGGATGTGCTTCCTAATTACAAGTCTGCTTTGAAGCCTCCTTCAAGGGCCAAGGGAACAATTTCTGATTTATGAAATAATATCTTTGCCTTTTCTAAAGTAAATATTTGGTGTCTGCTAAGGTTAACTCTGATTCATATCCTGCTGCAGGCTGAGTTCTGTAATAATGTCCCTGTGTTTGTGATAACAGACAACAGCTTTGGTAGAAACGACGGAATTCAAGTACCAAGCAGTGTTGCAGCGGAGAATCCCAAAGGAGAGGAGCCAGGGAAGTGGCTCCTGTTTATTACTGCTGGAACATTAGCAGCAGCTGGGTTAGGTCACCTAAAGACTTCTGTGCTGGATGGTTTCTAGCTGGCCATAACTTTCCAAAGCTTTGCAATTTTCTGCTTGTCATCACTGTTTCTTTATGTGTGATCCTGCCTGATTCATTTTTTTTCCCTCAGAGAGAATATCTTAGGAGAAAACACAACTCCTGCATCCCCTCGGATAAACCAGGAGTGATTGACCTTCCCTGGGCAGCAGAGTGCTGCTGTCCCACTCTGAGTCACTTACCTGCTCCCAGGAATCCCAGGATCACTGAGGTTGGAAAAGCCCTCCCAGAGCATCGAGTCCAAGCTGCCCAGCTTGTCCCCAGCCCAGAGCTCTGAGTGCCACCTCCAGGAATTCCTTGGACACCTCCAGGGATGGGCACTCCAAACCTCCCTGGGCAGCTCCTTCCAACGCTGACCACCCTTTCCATGGGGAAATTCCTGCTGATGTCCACCCTGAGCCTCCCCTGGCCCAGCCTGAGGCCGTTCCCTCTCCTCCTGTCCCTGTTCCCCCCGGCTGTCCCCTCCTGTCAGGGAGTTGTGCAGAGCCACAAGGTCCCCCCTGAGCCTCCTTTTCTCCAGGCTGAGCCCCTTCCCCAGCTCCCTCAGCCTCTCCTGGGGCTCCAGCCCCTTCCCCAGCTCCGTTCCCTGCCCTGCACACTCTCCAGCCCCTCAGTGTCTTTCTTGTCCTGAATCCCCAGCACCAAAGGTCCCTCCTTTGGTGTCACCAATTTGTNATCCCCAGCACCAAAGGTCCCTCCTGTGGTGTCACCAATTTGTCCATCTGTCCCAGCACCTGCAGGCCCCACAGAGCAGCTCGGGGGCAGTGAGGTCCTGGCAGGGTTGAGGGACAATAAAGGCTGGAATAGGATAGGCTGGAATGACACCAGGGGAATAACCACAGATGTGTATCCAGGAGTCACACAGAGCTTGGGTTCACCCATGGAGACCTGCACAATGGGAAAAGCTTGGACTGGTCTCTGCTGCTGTCCCCACATTCCTCATCCTTTTTATTTTTAACTGATAATTCCTACATGTTTTCCCTATTTGAAATATCTCATTTTTTGAGCTCATTCTGGGAACAAAAGGAACACATGGCTCAGGCAGAGTTTGATCTGAGGAAGCAGGAGCCTGGTGGCTGCTGAACAGACGATTTCCTTCTGGCTCTGCCTGCAGTACAACAGTGTCCGGCTCTGTAGCCGTGTCCCTCATCAGGTGACCCCAAAGTGCTCCACAGCCACTGTCACTGCTCTTGTCAGGGGTAGAAGAACCCTCTGTAAATTAATTTTAAATGCATCATTCCTCTAAATTTCTGATGACAGCTCCAACCTGCGCCTTATTTTTCATGTCTGGGCTCAGCCCAGAGCAGAGCGCTTTGTCTCCATGAGGAAGTGTGGAATTGGACAGGCTGTTTTTGAATTATGGGGATCTGGGAAAACATTCTGCATTTCCCTTCCTTGGAAGGCTGCAATAAAGCTTCCATGCTGTTGTTGCTTATTTATCAGGAGAATGCCTTGGAGCAGAGAGTCCAACTTGTAGTCACTTATCTTCAGGAATAACTCACACCCGAGATGGTTTTGCCCCGTTAAAATTGATGGAGTTTGTGCTGGCTTAGGGGATCCATGCAACAAGCTGGAAATGCAAACAGACACAGGCAGGATGAACATCTGGCTGAGCTGTTCCCTGTGACAGAGATAATTAACACAGGCTGGCCCTCTCTCCTCGTTTGTATCCTAGGGAAGCTCAGGCCTTGCTTAGATGTGCCTGGGACAGAAGACTGAAATTGCTTCTTCCAAAAAAAAGTCACTCATGGAATCATGGAATTGTTCAGGTCAGAAAAGACCTTTAAGACCATCAAGTCCAATCATGGTCACCACTAATCCACGTCCTCAGGTGCCACATCCACAGGCTTTTTGAACCCTTCCAAGGATGACTCCACCACTGCCCTGGACAGCGTGTTCCAGCACTTTAAATCTCTTTCCATGAAGATTTTTCTCCCAATATCTAATCTGAACCTTCCCTGGCACAACTTGAGGTCATTCCATGGTGCTGGTGAGTTTTACTCATTGCAGCCCTTTTCAGGACAGGGTTTATGGTTTTATTCATTTCAATAGGAACTTCCTCTTTAGGAGATATAAAATCAGGATTGGACTCTACCAGACACCAGAGACCATCACTGGAGGGGCAGGACAAGGGGGAACAGGTTCAAACTGAAAGAGGAGAATTTTAGGTTGGATTTTGGGAAGGAATTCTTGGCTGTGAGGGTGGGGAGGCCCTGGTACAGAGAAGCTGTGGCTGCCCCTGGATCCCTGGAAGTGTCCAAGGCCAGGCTGGACGGGGCTTGGAGCAGCCTGGGACAGCGGAAAGTGTCCCTGCCCTTGGCAGGGGTGGAATTTGATGGTCTTTAAGGTCCCTTCCAACCCAAAGCATTCCATAATTCCATGATTCTGTGAGCACCAGGGTTGAGGTACCACGAGAGGTTTCCTGGGAAGCATTTTCAGCAAAGCCTGGCAAGTCTGGGTGTGTCCCCTGCCAGGTTTGTCAGCTGGAGAAGGAAAGTGCAGCGTGAAAAGCTGGTCCCACCAAAGGGAATCCAAAGAGGAGGAGCCCCTCTGGCTGGGGCAGGGAGCAGGGAGTGTGGAAGGAGCAAACCCAGGGATCCAGGATCCAGGCCCACTCCTGTCAGCACCACCCCTCTGGCCTGAGCTGGAAACTGTGAAAAGAAAAGCACAAGTCCTTCTCTGCTGCTGAGCCTGTCCCAGCCCCCAGGCCTGGACCTGCTGGCCTGTCCTGCTTTGAACCAGAGCTCCAGTGACAATTCCTGTGCCAGCAGGAGCAGGGCCCTTTGCCAGCACTCCTGATGCTCCATTCAAAGGAGTAGCAGGAGGCCTCCGTTCAGGAAATGCTGATTTTGTCAAATCCTTTTGCAGTGGCTGTTCCCTGCCTGCGGTTATTAATAGTCTGATGACATCTCCACCTTCTGCTTCTCCTTCTGCAGCCCCACGGGCTTGGATGCCAAAGTTTTAACTTTCCCAAGAGGGAATCTCTCGCTGTGGCAGGATTTCTGTCACACAGCCACCGTCCCCTCAGTCCTGAGGGTGCCAGGGTGGGATTTCGTGTGCCAGGCTGCAGGGAGATCATCTCCCCCATCTCCCCAAAACAACTTACACCCTGCCTGGGCAGCTCTGGGGTGCTGTAACCAAAAGGAAACCAAATACTGAGAACTCTGTAACTTGGGACCAATGAACACTGAACCAATGAATCTCTCTGGGGTTTGACTGTACGAAGTTTGAAATATCTGGTAAAATCCACGTGTCATGGAATGATTTTCTCTGCACACCTGGGCTATGTGTGGATGAAATGATTTCTGTTGCACATCCTGGCCAGAAATAATGTTTTGATTCTCTAACACTAAAAATGTTGTTGGAGGGTTTTTGTTTTTGTTTTTCCCACAGTTTTGGTGAAACCAGGATGTGAGATATTATTGTAAACAGCACATTAAGCCTTAATAATTACCAGTGCAGTGATGCTGGACCTTTCCTAGCCAGGCAAAGCCTGGAGAAGTTTATTTCTTGCTCAGTCTCTCAGGTGCTTTCATGATTTTATACAGATGAGGGAGAACAAGCTTTGCCCATTCAAAAGCTCTAAAAAGTGATTATCAGCTTCCCAAGTGACAAACACCTTGCTGAAGTCACTTCTGTCCCCACTGGGTGCCCCTCAGTTGGGCTGAGCCCAGAGCCTCCCCTTTCCCCAGGAGAAATCATGGATGCAAAATTCCTTTCCCCTGCACAGACCCGTTTGCAGTAGGAAAAAAAAAAAACAACAGACTTATACACGTAGAGAAGAATTTTCCATAACATTTCAAGTGCAAATGTTCACAGGCAGCAGAGACATGGAATGGTTGGGTTTGGACATGAGGACTGTGATGGCCCTGCCCAGCCAGGCTTCAGATATCTCCAAGGCTCAGTGTAGTGCAAAGTGTAAGTAGGAAGAACCAATCCTGGGGGAAAACAGGACAGAAAAAGTCAATAATTACCCCCTGACTGTGCAAATCCTGGGATGGGAAGAGATGGATGCTGTGGGAATGGTTGGTCTGGATGGCTCCTGGGACCCACGGGACCATTTGAGACAGCGCTGGGTGAGGCCATGCAGGGCATTCTGCTGTGTTCCACCGGGCAGCTCCCTCGGGAATTCTGCCACCAGGGAGGATTTCCAAGCAGTCCAGTCATGGGCCTGTGCTCAGAACTGGGGGCTGGACAAGCCTGGTGGTCCAGGCTGTGGGGACACTCATCCATCGAGCCAAGGGAGCAGCAAACAGCACCTGGAGCCTGCCAAGAGAGGTTCCAGCATTTCCTGGAGGAGGAGATGTGCTGCAGCTCTGAAGAGAGGGTGGAGAAGGTCGGAATGTGGAATGGATAGTCCTGCTGGGAAGGAGAACACAGTCAAAAACATTGACCTTGCCAGGAAAGTCATAAAATTGTTTTAAAGAAATGAAATTATTGTGGAGGCTCATTTTTCTCCTCTCTCACCCTCCTAAAGCTGGGCTTCCAACTGGCCCTGCTGCTGTGAGAGCCACGAATGCCCGGTCTGTGCCCCTGGGGACTGTGAGGTGCTCAGGCTGCTCTTCCTCCCAGCAGCTGCGAGCTTGAAGGATCGTCCTAAACCCCCAGGGCTCTGGGTAAAAGCTTTGCTTCAGCTCGGATGATGCAGCAGCAAGAGCTCTGCTCCCAGGCCGCTCTCACGGTGACAGTCACGAGGGGACACCAGCAGCAGGTGCCAGCGTCCCTTCCCTTGCAGAGGGACATGACAGCAACGAGCAGATCCGAGGTTCCAGCTGCCTGGCCCAGCTGGGCGCTCAGCCGGTGCCACCTCGGCTGCAGAGAAGGATGTCTTTAATGCCAGTGCTGGAATATGACTCATCAGGGCATTTTTTTTATCTTTTTCCAAAGGAAAAAAACCAGCAAAAATCCCGCTTTGTGCTCTGTCACGAGGAGAGGGATGGGATGAAAGGTAATTGGATCCTGTTGCTTCCTAAACAGCTAAATATTTACATATAGGCTGGGCTATTAATCACGGCCCCATATGGCAGCAGAGCTTTGCCGAGCACTCCTGGGAGAGCTGCTGGGAGCAGTGTGTTTGTCTCCCAAATGCCTCCCTGACAGCTCCACTTTCATCACAATCAGCTGTGACACCATAATTACAGATTTGGGGAGGTTTGCAGCCTCCCCGTGATTGATTGTTTGATACACACAATTTAGAAGATAGATGTTCTTATTTAAATCAACTCCTCAGCGAGGGAAGTGGCGGCACGGGGAATAAACGGGAGCATCCCAGTGGCCAGGACGAGCCCCGCATTCCTTACAGCCCCCTCTGCTCCCCGGGCTCCTGGCCAGGTCCTGGCAGGTACATAAAGGTGCTGCTGCACATTCAGCCTCTGTCCCCTCCTTGCTGGTGACACCACCACGCTGACTCCTTCAGCTGTTCCCAGGCCTTGCCAGGGTTTGGTTCCCTGGAAAGCCTCGTGGGAAGAGGAAAAGGGAAAAGGTCCCATCCACTGTGGCTATCGCTGGCCACTGATTGATTGCTCTCAGCTCCAGCTCAGGCTGCCCTTCCCCAGGGGCAGTAAATCCCAGGGAGGGACAGGATGGATGAGGTTTCTTTACACATATTTCATGTTTTCCAGCTGCCAATTTTATGGAGCAACAATACCCAGCGTCCAGCTCGTGTGTCAGGGCTGGGGTTTTTTTATGACCTTCTCTATGGCCTCTTCTGTAGATCCCAATAACTCATCCTGGCTCTTCCCACCTTATTCCATGCTGGTCTGTATTTACAGCATCCCTCTTTTGCCAAGGGCATGGGAATGGAGGGGAGGGAGCACAGGGAGGGGATGAGGATCACACCCGGGGGATGGAGCTTTGCCAAAGAGCTGCTGGAGAGATCTTCATTCTGCTTTGGTCAGTGCCTGCAAGGCCTGCACATCATCACAGGTGGCTCTCACTTCTGAAAAGAGCTGCTTGAACAAAACCTAGATACAATTATTTA
>VZTH01018791.1:9518-19730 GCA_013397815.1 Aleadryas rufinucha
TTGCGCTGGGTTCCCTCTTGGGCCCAGCTGTGGTGGCCGTAGCCTTTTTTTCCTCTGGAGGCTGCAGCAGCAGCAGCAGCAGACAGACACAAGAAGTCCAAAGTCCTCCATGACTCTCCTCTGGGCTGAAGCAAATTTCTTCTTCATGAGGAGTTTTAGCACGCCTGGAATATAAAGGCTTCCCACGGGGGCTGACAGAGCATCCCTCCAATCTCCCAAAGGGAGCAGTGGAAGAAGCACGACCAAAGATACCCTGCATAGAAGAAAGGACATAACCTCCACGAATGCTCCAAGTGAAGTGGGATTCATCCAGGCCCCTCTATCCCTATTCCATACAGGCCCAGTGTCTGTACACAGTTGTTGTCCTGGGCCAGGTCCAATCCTGTTGTCCAGCTCAGTTACTTCAATAAGACTTCAAATTGCTTAACAAATACCACACAAATGTTTAAACCCTGAGAATTTGTACTCTGGATTCAAAATGTGATTTATTTTCATCATTGCCGGCAAGATTTATCAGCCCCAATTAAGGGAATGGCTGTTCTCTTTAAAGTGTGGTTCTAGTCAGAAAAACTAACTAGAGTCTCCTCTCAGTGAGTCAAACGCATGGCCAAACCAGAAGGGAAAAACTGAGAAACGTTTTTCTAAAAACGTTCTTGTGTTTTTTGGTCAGAAATTTTTGAAGCGTAGCTGAATTTAGAAACATTCAACCAACTGTAGTGAGACAGGAATCAGGAAAGGAATTGTGAAAATTCAGTCAGGTTTTTTCCCTCTGTTCTTCATCAAAATTTCATTATTTTATGCCATTTTTCTTCAAAAAGTGCTGGCAAGGACTATGTGGCACATCTGCTTAAGAAAGACCGTTTGCAAACCTCCTCCCCTGTGCAGTGCAGGCAGGAGGTGACTCTGTGGATGCCCACACAGGAGAATAAGAGCTCTTGTTCACATGCTGTGGGCAAACCTGCTGAAACATGGGATGTGAGGACTTAATCCTGGGCATAAAGGAGTGCTCTGGTAAATAAGGCACTAGTTCCTACTAACGAACTCCGTGGACTTGCAGTTCCAGTCATCACTGCCCTGCTTCTTCCTTTCCTCTTCTGTGGCACTGAGCTCCAAGGGGGGCTCTGCTCTGCCCTGAGAGCTGTTGGAGCACAGCCAGGGAATCCCCAGGCCATGGATTCAGAGAACATGGAGTTCATTCTCCTCTCTTAAAAGCTCTTCAATTTGATCTCCGAGGTGCAGGCCATGATCGGAAGGACAAGTCCAAAAAAACCCCAACCTCCAACAGGGTAAAACTTCAAACAAGGCAGAGCAGATGGAGAAATACAAGAAGATGGGCCATTGAGTAGCTGCCACTAGGATCCAGAGAGACCAGCTTTGGCACCATCTGTCATTAAGCCACTGCCATACTGTTAAATGCACCACATCTGGAGGTGGGAAGGCATGAAAGATGGGTGCAGAGAGAAATGCCAGAAGGGAACAGCCCCATGAACTGCATTTGCCATTGGCAGGAAATTTTTTAGACCAAACTTACCTTGAAACTATATTCTTTTTCTGCCTGTGCAATTTCCCATCAAATTAAATTGTAGGGAAAAGGTCATGATAGGGATTTTAGAGATTTCCCCCAGACAGCACCAGAGCCTTTTGACCCAGTTTGAACCCATAGACTCTGTGCACTCAGATTAGGGTGCCAAAAAAGAACCAGAACTTCTTTTCAGGCCAGATGGTGGATGTGATCCTTTCCCAGTAAGTGTGAGGAGAATGTTTTAATCCTCATCAACTTGCCTGGGTCGGTATGTATTTCTCTCCTCAAAAAACTAATTTGTATTTAAGCCTTTTCTGTTCAGTACTTCAAGGCACATAACAAAAGGATTTTCCTGCCTGGAACAGAGTGCTGTTAGACAGTTCTGGCTATAGCTCCCACCTTGGACATACAGCAAAGAAATTTGACCTGTTATGCTCACTGTCTTTGAAGCTAGGAGGGTCCTGATTTCAATCTCAGCAGCAAAGGGCACATCTAAGTCTTGATTTAAAAGGTCTGAAATTACTCTCATCATCTCCCCCACCTGCTTGTCTCATCCAGCCAGTCTCACCTCATCCCGCCTCACCTGGAGTCAGGCATAGGCAGCTGGATCCCATATGCAGGGCTGTCCTGGGCAGTCCACCAGTGATCATCAGGGCCAGATGTCCTGGACTGGGGGCTTGAGGGCCACTATTCCCCTCTTAGTAGCCATGTCACATAGCATGACCATGACATGGTCATGCTTTGTGGGGTCCCTGTGATGCAGCCTGGTTGTCATCCACCCCAGCTCTGCAGGAAGGCACACAGGAGGAGCAGGAAGAAGCCCTAGGACTGACTTTCCCAAGCCTGAGCCAGACCCATGAGGAGAGAAGAATCCCAGGAAACACCCTGGTTTCCCCTGACACCACCAGCAATACCTTCTGCAGCCAAAGACCTTAGGGCAACCCAACCCGTGTGTCACCGGCGACCCCTGCTAGCAGCCCCGCCTGTACGTGGCTGCCTCACAGAGGACGCTGAGCCACTGGCATCGTGCTGTCTCTGCCTCACACACCACTCGGCATGCAGGCAGCAAAGGGCTGGGAGGATGTGCAGTCTGCAGGGTGAGCCCCCAAACACTTTTGAGGAGGAAGAGCTGATAAGCCATCAGCTGGCAGATGGTTGCCAGTGAGCAGAGTCCCCAAACCATCGATGCTTCTGGCATTTGGAATGCAATCTGCTCTCCACCAGACAGCATTAGCTGATGGAGTGGGAGGTTTTCTCCCATGTGGGAGGATGGTTTACAAGTGCTAAAATTGCTCCTGGTGCTGCCAACAGCTCTGAGAGACCAGGTGAAAAAAAAGCAGGGTCACGGTATCTGTTGTCTCAAGATTTCTCCTGTGCAGGCAGGCACATCCAGACAGATGTGAATGATTTTGATCTCACCAAAAAAAAAGAAATTTCCTCCTCACAGGATGCATCAGCTTGGCTACTGCTCAATGGGCTCTGGGAATCACTTCAGCATCACAGCCCTGTGCCTCCAGTCAGGCTGCACAGGCACCTCCCAAGTACTCCTGGGGCTTGTCATAGGGCCGGCCCTGGGGTGGCTCTTTGCCCTTGGCTTTGCTCAGCATCTCCAGGCCTTTCCTATAAGAGGAACTGCTGGAAGCGTGAATTTCCATGCCTCAGGTCAGCTCACCGGAGCACATGCACTTCTAGAACCAGTGGAAAATGACACAAGGTCCTATCCCTTGTAGGTGCAAACCCTGCCTCCTTCTCCTTGCAATATTATCCTGTGGGAATCTGCAGCTGTTCCATGCCTCCTGGTTAGGAGTAAAGCTGCGGAGCCATGAGGCCCTTTGCTTTCAGCTCCATGCACACAGGCAGGTTTTTCTCTTGCCTGTGCTGGTTCTGCCTTTGGAGCAGACAGCTGTTTGGATGTTTGAGGCCAAAGCCTGATCCTGGACCACAACTTTCCCAGGTCTGAGCTGCTTTTGAGACATCTGCCTCCCAGGGCTGAGGAGAGGTTCTCAGGCCTGCTCAGAAGAAAAGCGTCGCTGCCTGCTTGGCACCAGAGCTTGGACGGGAATTCTCTTGTTTTTCATGAGCAGGCTGAGCGGTCAGCACATACCATGAGCAATAGTCAGAGGAGCAATAAATAGCCAGACCAGAAGGAGACAACCTGTTCAGACTGGACCGCTCATCCCCTGTTCCGGCGGGATGACTGCTGCTCTGTGTCAGGGTCTCATGAGAGCCGGGCACAGAAAGCCTCTATCCTGTCCCAGCCTGCCCCGAGTGCATCCTCCAGGCACAGCCATGCCTAGTGCTCCAACCAGCCTGTCCCAGGACAGGGTAGGCAGCCATCAGGGTTGTCTATGTGGGGTGTCTCACTCCTGCTCCCAGAACTGTGCCAGAAGGCAGATGCCATCACTGCAGACTGGCTGTGGGACTGTTCCTCCACGGCTGGTTCCCATTCGGGATCACATCCAACCTTATTCGTGCGTCCCAGTGAAAGCCCCAGCTTTTCTCATTCTCCAGGAAAAGGACCACTTTGTAAACATTAAGGTTCAGTAACACGTTCCAGAAAACTCTGTTTTCCCAAATTATGTTCCTTTGTGATCTTACTCTACCCCATGACTGTGGGGTACAGGAGAGGTCCCAAATAGCCAGTGAAGCCCATTGTTTGGCATTCTCCTTTCTCCCCTGTAAGGCCTGCAAGAGAAGCAGCCATGAAGGTTGTTCCTACTGCTCCAGGTCACCTTGTGCCAAGCATCCAATACGGAATAGCCAGGGGTTGTAAAGTGTTCTGAACCTGAAAAGTGCTAACTAAGAAAATGAAGCCCAACACGAGTGTTATTAATAAATGCCAGCCGCTGTTATATAACTCCTAATCATGAACTGCGTCTTTCGGCCCCCATTGTTTCATTGTCAGGCCCTATTATCTGGGAACTCTTACCCACCGACCACAAGAAATAGCCTGGGCTCTGCGGGTTTGCAAACTTTTTTGCTGGAAAGCTTTTCATGCAATTGTTTTTGCTTTGCGCTGTTGCCTTCCTCATTGTACAGATGTGGGTGTGTATCGCAGCCCACACCCTCTGCCTTTTGCCTCAGGATAACTTCGAAAATGAGCTGATCCGTCTCAGCGAGTGTTTTTCCTAAGAATTCTCTTTAAAAACAACAACATTCAAACAAAAAAAAACCCTCTCATTTTCCTGAAGTGAAGCTTGTGCTGGGGAAAGATGCTGGCCTGCAATCCCAGCAGAATAAAGACTGCACTGTATCCTCAGAAGAGACTCCCCGCAGGACCAGCAGCACCTGAGCCTGGGCCTAAAGGATGGAGGGAGTGTGGGGTACCTGGGTCTCTGGAACTCAGTTGGAGCAGGGCAGATTGGAGCTTGCAGGGCTGGGCTATTGGTGTCCCCCTGCCAGACCCCAAGCTTTCAGCCACTCCACTTCAGTGCTTCCTGTCCTCTTCACCACAGCCCTTCCCAAGATGGGTTTCTGTGAGGTGGTTCTACGTGGGAGTCCACATGAAGCTCATCTGGCACTAGTGCAAGCTTGTAAGAAAGTCTCAGCTCTCCTTTTGAGCTACTTCAGGCCGCTGCAAAGGTTTCCATGCCCCAATCAGTGTGTGGATCTTTGAGGCACTTTCCCACTGGTCAATGTAAGGTACAGCAGCATGGGAAACTCTGTAGGCTGATCACAGCTCACCAGGGTAGAAGCACTGTCATTTCGTAGGGCTCAGGCCAGGACCAACCACACTGAAAAATGCCTTTCTGGTCAAATTATAACACTTTGTTGAACTTTGTCTCATTTGGAAGAGAAACTTTAAATCAAAACCAGAAAATGTCAGGCAAAGATCTTCTGGCGTCCAGTTCTGGAGGCCTGTGTTTTCTCTATCAACGTGTTTTAAAAACCTGTGAGCCTTTTTTTCTTCCTTTCACTGGAAAGCCTGAAATGACACAGAAAGCTAAAAATAGTAACAATACCCAACCAAGTCATTGGTGTTTTTCAATCAGTTCCAATGCAAACTTTGATGCTGGCTTGGGCAGGTTTTGTTACTTTTCTGACCATGGCCTGTTGTTGGGGTTGTAAATGTTCCCAACCAAAATGGTCTAGAAGCCACCAAACCATTCCTGAACGGTTTTCCCTGTAGTTCATCCAGTGCCTCGCACCTTCGAGCAGTGACAACCTGTAAGTGTATTAATGTTCTTGGAATGGGGATGGAGGCGAGGAGCACCCACAGCAGTGATGCAGTACAACCCCAGCGTGGTCCCCAAGCAGGGACTGTGACCTTGGGATCACCCTCACTCACCATCTGCAGAGATGGGCTCTGGGACACTGGTCATAGGACCGTCCTTGGTGGCTGGATGTCCTCCCCACACAGGTCTGAGCTCTCCCAGTTTTCCATCCTCTGGCCCATTCTGGGCTTTGCAGCAAAGGGCAGGTGCAGAACATACATGGCCACCACTGGGCATCTTCTCACCTCCTTCTGCCCAGCCATTCCCAGTGCTTTCCCTTTAAGAGGGAGCAAGACACGAGGCACAGAGGTTGTGTGTGCTGTGCAGGGAGCTGGGGCAGCCCAGGAGACTGCTCTCCTGGGATCTCTGCATGGCAGAGACATCTACCTAACAATTGAGGGAATACTTTCCATCCAAATAATCCATCTCGTGGTCCCCTCTTCATTTGTGACACAAGGGAAAATGTGAAGCAGCCAAGATGCATGAATCACTGTCCCAAACAACATATAATGAACTCATAAAATCAAAGGCAGGGTTAGAGTCAACCCGTGCTGCCAGGGCTCCTTGGACATTGTCTGGAATGAATTTAAGTTGTTACAAAACTCTCTGTGTGTTTCTCTTCCCCCCAACCCCTCAAACCGTCTTTCTTCTCTCCCTCTTCACACCATGTTTTCCTATGAGCTTCTTTCCCTTCCCTCCCTCCCACCTCTCCTCTCCTGCCTTCCTTCTCTCACTGTTCACCTTGGTCCCTCCTTCCCAGCCCTTTGTTCCAGCCCTTCCTTTCAATATCCCTTCTTCCCCCAACCACCTGGCTGCCAGCCAGGTACCACTACCACCTTTCAGAAATTCTCATTTTCAGGACAGCTTCAGACAAAGGTCTTTAGTTGATTCAGCAAGGCCTGTGCCACCTGCTCTGACATGGCTACACCAAGGGACCCCCTGGGCTCCTCCCTCTCAGGGAGCTCAGCCCCAGACCATCAACAGAGGCAGTGGAGGGATGACCTCCCCAGACAATCTCCTCCAGGAGAAGTGTGGCCATGTGCACTTGAACGTATGCTCACACTTCTGCTGCCTCACAGGAATTCACAGAACCACAGAATCTCCTGAGCTGGAAGTGGCCCCCAAACATTGAGTCCAACTCCTGGCCCTGCACAGGACACCCCAACATTCCCACCATGTGGCTGAGAGAGTTGTCCAAACACTCCTGGAGCTCTGGCAAGTTTGGGGCTGTGAATTGCCTTCATCCCTACGGGCCTGCTCATGTGCCCACACTCCTGAAGAGGACAAGGAAACAGGAACTTCAATCCCACCACCACTTCAGAAAACAGGGATTTGTTTATATCACAGTAGCTGCTGCTGCTTGCAACTGAGCAGGCTCTGGAGCCACAGGAGCTGCTCGAGGCAAGTTTGAGCAGCAACAAGCCCTGCTGCCTTGGAGACATGGGCTGGCATCTCCGTGCTGCAACTCACGGTCCCAGCAGAGGCTGGGGCCCCCAACCCTTGGGCAACCAAGGGCCCCCTGTGCCATGCCCAACTGAGCAGCAGAGGCACAGCCCAAGCTGCCGAGGCTCTCTGGAATCCCAACACAAATCTACCCAAACACTGAATTCGTTTGGAGCAAACAAGACACAAGCCAAACCTCAACCCCAGCCATGCCAGAGCCAGCCTAGCAAGTTGCTCCCGGCTCACACAGGACAGCCTCCATCTGCCAGGCAGGTTTGTGGACCTCCTCCCCTGGTGTCTCGCTGGGAACACCCCTGAAGCACCAGGCACACGCTGTGCTCCGATTGCAACATCGTTCTGCGCTGGACGCCTGCTCCTCCGATGCTGCGGACGAGGTGAGCCGGCAGGGCTCACATTCCTCCGGGACGAGAGAGCGCCGCCCAACTCCTTCCGATCCTTGCACAAGGATTGGAGCAGGGAAACCAGAGCAGACGGGAGCGGGGTCCCCAGCACATGAAGGTGCTGAGGTAGCTGATGAGGTTTATTAAAAGAGCCCCTTGTGCTAAGTTAAACTTTACTTCTGATTTCAGGCCCGTGAACAGCATTTGGGCCCCTGGAAAACAGCTCTTAAAATTCAGGTGAGATGTTTCTCAGGAGAAACCCTCACTCTGCATCTACATAATCCCGCTCAGCAGAGGTGCTGCTGGCGGGCAGCTGTGCATCCTTGAGAGGCCTCGTTGCCCCGAGAGCATCCCGAGGCTCCTGCCGTGGCACAAGGCGTGCAAGACGCGCACAGCATCCTCCCACTTGTGACAAGTACAGCATCCTTCCCCTGATGGCAACAGGACAGGCGCAGCATCCTCCTGCCCATGGGAACACACTCTTAACTCTCAGTGCCCCCGTGGGACCGGCTTTTCCCGCTGTTCGATCCACCCGCTCCCGGCTGCAGGAGCCTCTCCCCGGCACAGAGCGAGCGGCCGCAGCTGCGGGGGAACGGCTCCACCTCGCGGCCGCCGGGCCGGGCCGGGGTCGCACCCGCAGCTCCCCCGGGGCTGGAGGGTCCCGCGGCTGCTGCGACCGCGCCCTTGAGGACACGCGTGTCCCTTTTCCTGCCGCGGGGAAGGAACATGGCGGTGCCGTAGCGGTCACTGCAGAGCGGGGGGGCACAGACAGGAGTATCAGGTGTGGGGGTGACATTCTTGAGCAGCCTGCACACGCAGTCATGGCAGTGATGCGGGAATGGAAGCAGTTAAAGATGAACCAAAATGTGTTCAGGAAAGGGCCAGGCTTAGGTCTTGCAACTCAGGAAGCTGATGAGAGAGAAGGAGGCACAAAATAAATTCCTGACCCCAGCTGCTTGCTGGGTTGGGAGACCTGGGACACACTCATCACATTCAGCATTGTCCAGGAATGTTTCCACTGTGAGCAGAGACATGCAAGCCCTTTTGCCATGGGCTAAAAGTAGCCACAGGGGGATGACATAGAGCTGAAGGTGTGCTAGAAGAGCAGGACCTGGAATGCCTGCAGAACTGCCGCTTCCTGGGAGCATGGAGCGTGTTTGAGGGCTGTGTTGCACATTGTCCCCGGCCTCTGCAGCATCTTTCCACAGCATCCCCCAGCCCAAGACCGGGAATGGCAATGACACCAGAACATGGCCTCAGCACACACTGCTGCGGGTTCAACACCTCTCCAGCCTTGCCCTGTTAGAGGACTGCAGTCCCCTGAGCTGCCCCACCTTGGCCTGAGGCTGTAAGATGAAGCTCCAGCACCGTGCCTGATCTGTGCGATGTTCATGCTGGGGTGAGCAGGGGCAGGGCAGGGCAAAGCCCACATACTTTCACTGCAGTGGTTCTGTGTGTTACATGCAGTTATGCGCGGGGTTTGTCAGTGATGTTGCACCAGGTTCCTTTTCCCAAGCCACGCTCACTGCACACCTTTCAACAAACAGACCCTGTCTCCACCAGGGTGACCTGCCCCTATTGACCTTTCTGGGTGGCAGAGAAGAGCAGTTGTGACCCAGAGCAGGGATACTGGTCCCCGGGAAGGGCCAGTTTGGGCTGTGCCATATTCCCACAGTGCTCAAACCCTGGGTGCTGCCAGCATCTGGACCCCAGGCTGGGGAGGCAGCCCAGGACATCTCTGTTCCCCAGCTGTGCAGAGCAAGAGGAAGGACCCAAATACACCATGGATGCACTGGGCCTACGGGAAAGCTGGTGGTGAGCAGGAGAGTCAGGGTGGAGGGAACTGACCCACAAGGGCTGCTGAGGCTCAGGTGAGCCCCAAGCCACTGGTGTGGCAGAGCATGGCAGGATGCCTTGGGCAAAGCACACCCCATGAGAAGGGTGTCTGTACCTCCCTGTAAGGCCACATTTCAGTTCCTGGGAACAGCTGCTGCAACCTGCACTCCAGAAGAAACCATGTGTGGGGACAGGCTCTGAGCACAGGGTGGGAAGGGAGATGTGCCTGTCAGGAGACTGTTAGTCCCAAAAGGGAGGCAGATGAGGTGCCCTTGGAAGAGTAAATAGCACAGAAAGAAGGGAAACATGAGAATTATGGAGTCATCCTGAAGATGACCCAGTGGCTGAAACAGGATCCTCCTCTTACTGCACTGGGAGAGGGGCCTGTGGGACCAGCCAAAGGAGAGTCCTCCCTTCTGGCAGTAAACCTCTTCCTTCTCCAGTGAGGAGGTTAAAGAAGGACGTGGGGAGGCAGTAGGTAGGGTCTCTTCCCTGCTTGTCTGAAAACATGAGCCTCCACCTCAAGGAGCCGTTCCGACACGCCGGGATGGGGCTGGTGCTGCCCGCCGTGACACGTTCTCCTTCCTCGGCGGAACTAGGGGCTGGATTACAGCTGGACTCCAGCAAGCGAGCCAGCCGCGGGGTGCCGGGCCCCGTGGCCTGTGGCTGAGCCCTGCCCCGATGCGGAGCGGGGACCCCGCACTGCCGCGGCTGCTCCTGGCGCGGCGGGGCCGGCAGGGGACGCGCGAGCACCGCGCACTGACCGCAGGAGCCGCGGGGGTGTCCGGAGGCGGGG
>VZTH01018808.1:0-274024 GCA_013397815.1 Aleadryas rufinucha
CTAAATGAGATCAAACTGCCCTATTCTCATTATTATCTTGTCTAAATAGAGAAAACTGACATGGGTAACATCTGTTGCAAATTCGTGGACACCTGGCCCTTTTTGGAAACAACAGTATGGCAAGAGGCCCTGGATCTCAAGTCCAGTGCCAGGCTCTATAGGAAAGTGTGCTTTACTGGGAACAGACTTTTATGTTTTGTTCCCCACCTTCTCCAAGCTTGATTCAGTGTGCCCATGATCCTCAACTGCCTCCACTCTACTCCTGGTTGTTCCTAAGACACATCCTCTCACTTTGTTTGTCCCAGAGAAGTACTTTAATTTCTCATCCTACTCCTGGTTCTTTTGCATAACCACTCCTCCTCTACTTTTCTGCACTGCTGCCCACTCACTGCTGCACTGCCTTCTCTCTCATCCAGTAGTCTTGTTAACTAGTCGCATTTTCCCTTTCTCATATCTTGATTATATTTTGCTTGTCTCACTAGCTGTTCAGTTGCCTTCTAAACGGTATCAGTTCCAGTTACCTCCTTCAGCTTTGCTCTCCACTATCACTGCCTAAGAAGTTCCTGCTGTCCTGCTGGCACTGAAGCTTCTTTTCAGACCCATTTCTCCTTTTTTCAAATTTCACAAGTTCCTGCATCACTGTGCAAGCTGCTTGAGAGATCATGAGCATTGGCTGCTCTCAGAGTTTCCTGGTCTTGCCCGAAAACATTTAAAAGTCTCTGACAGAAGCTCTGTGCCAAATTCCCAATTTTGCCCCTAGTCCAACTCACAGTCTAAGTTTCTCACTTTGTTTGCCATGCACCTTTCCAGTGTCTTTGTATCAGCTCTGCCTTGTTTCCTGTGCAAAATATCCAGTTAGCTTTGTCTTGTAAACTGCTGGATCAAGGGGCAGGAAGAGAACTGGAAAAGCACACAACTCATCCAGTGTGGGGGTGTAGACCATGTACAGTCACAGCAGCACAGAGCTGCAATGGCAGGAAGATGTCTCCCTCCACTCCACATTCAGAGAAAATGACACTTTCAGGGCATTTATATTCTGGAATTTCAAAATGTGTGCTCTGTCTACATTGACTTATCAAATGTGTGTGAGTTTTCATGTATAAAGAAGTTGCTCCTCACTAAATGTAAAATTTGCCTCCAAGCCAA
This sequence comes from Aleadryas rufinucha, assembly GCA_013397815.1. NCBI lineage: Eukaryota > Metazoa > Chordata > Aves > Passeriformes > Aleadryas > Aleadryas rufinucha. The sequence continues at coordinate 1,147 of VZTH01018808.1, forward strand.
GAACTACTGGAATTTCTAGGCAAAAAGATAGTTCTGACAATGTATATTCCCTCCAAACTTTCTCGACGCTGATCTCCCTCTTTTAAAAAGGGAAGTTAGTGGCTTATAAGAGCCTTAAACATTCTTCTTAGCATTCTTCCAAATTCATCTACAATACGAAAAAATATGTCTCAGGGGAAAAAATTCCATCAATCTTCTAATGCTTTCCACAGAGAATAATCATCTGAGGATTAGAACTTGAAGATCAAACTAGAGAACTGGATATAAGAAAAACCTCCCCTAACATGCTTCAGGAGTAACCTGTTATCAGTGCAATGGACCAGCTGGTAGCTTGGCAGTATGATGAATGCTCAAAACAATGGAAACCAATCAAAACCACAAATGTTGGAGAAGTAAAAAATGAAGTAGTTACTGTCTTTGATTTGTTTTACCCCATTCATATAAGTTTAGCACTCAATGGCAAATATGGAAATTCTAGTTCAATAGAATGGCCTGTGCACTGAAGGTGTATGTGGGATATCTTACATCCACAGACATGTTTATCTAGCATTGTTTCTACCTCTGTAAGGTACATACCAAGATATTTTAAAACAGTAATTTTATTTCCCTTGTAACTGGTTTTTTTTTCACAAGTTTTAATTAAATATAACAAGAAAAATAGCAGCTGGATTAAATAACGTGCTGTGAGAGTAAAACTACCCAGTAGTCAAAGATAAATAATAATGTATGACCAAAAATGCTAATGCCATACTATAAATGAAGTGATCAGCTGATTAGCCACTTAATTTCTCATTTGAAATCAAATTTGCATACCTAACTTATCAATTCAGATGTGACAGTAACATTAAAATTAAATATGTGTTTTGGTATTTCAGTAAATGACAGCCATTGGTTAAATAACAATAATACTAGCCTTTGGGACAAACATGTAGAGCACATTGCCTAATTCATTTCATTTTCAAATGAACAAAGAATGACTCTGAATGCCCTGTTTCCCTACAAATACGACTGGAAGGGTTTGTTGCTAACTCTGGAGACTGAAAGATGGTGGCTGCAAAAAATAAGCCCCATTTATAATGTCAAAACCCAACCTCTGAAGCAGAAGGGTACTGTTCAGATATCAGCTCCCCAGACAAGATTAGTGTTTTGGATGTGGTTTGGACATAGCTGCTCGCCAGACATACTAGGTCTCCACGCAACAGTCTTTGTAGCAACTAATATCAACTCTCAAGAAGGAAATCTGAGATTTCTAAGGCTTTTTAGCTGAGAAAAACACCCCCAAACATCCCAGACAATTAATGGTTTATGAAATATTTGATTATTCATATTCAGAAAAATGACCACCACAGATCACAAATCCATGAAATTTTGGTCAATGTCTGCTTTACTGATGAAGGTATTGAGCCACTTCAGAGACATTAAGAGTAAAATTTTGCAAAAAATTAAAGACATCTCTTCTGATACATTTTTCAGTACTGCTAATTAATGCATTGTTGATTAGGACCATGTGTCTGAGATAATTATATCTTATAACAACTTTTGCATTATAAATTCCTATTCATAAATCTGGGAACAGAGACACATTGCAATCCATTGTGGATGGATTATCACTGCCTTTTAAATGTGATTGAAAAATAATAAGGAAAAGTAAAATTTTTTTTTTTTTGACCAAGTGACAAGAATTGAATTTCACTACATACAGGTTACCTTTTCTTACATTTTCTGTTTGTGACAAAGTTGCTTGCCTGGAGTGTTAATTCACAGAGGACAGAGAAAAGAAAAAGGAGAACCTGGCAGATTGGAACTCTATCTGCTACTGAACATTTGGAGTGATGGAAACACAGCCTAAAGAGATGTAGAAACAAGCCATAGTGCAAGCCGTGTGGCAAAACCTGCATGCAGAAATCATAAAACTATAAAGACTGTAGGGCTATATGTAGGGCTGTGGATTACCACATGATTATCTTTGCTTACAGCACATATATATTTACATATATACATATATATATATACACACACATATATACACACACACACACACACACACACATATATATGTGTGTATATATATATATATATATATATGCAGTGCCCAAACATATGCAAGGGTGGAGAAAATATTATTTGCCCTATGATGTTTAAGGCTTTTAGTCACTTCTGTTGCTACTTATCATGGTTATTTGTCCCATCTGCACAGCAATGTTCTGTGTGTCAATTTGTGAAAACTATAGGAGATCACCACCTACATAAATAAGTATATAAATGGAAACATTTATGGATTGAAAAAAGAGACTGAAATGCTGCATTAGTTTTGTCTTTATTCCTTACTGCGTTTCACATACCTTTTTTCCCAGAATTTACAATCTTTCAGCACAGAGCACTTTCTGTGTTCTCAGTCTCACAAGCAGCCTGCAGTTTCAGAGAAAAGGTTTGTTATAAGCTTATTTCCTTTAATTTTGTAAGTTCTTAGAAAAACCCAACAACTTTTCTATCTGTCAAACATTGCCATGCCAGAAAAATTAGTCTGGTGGATGTGGGCATTAAAGTGCTTCAATTTTCTAGCATATATTTATCTCAAAATGGTCCATTTGCTGCAAAAGAGAAAACCTGGCTTTTCACAGGTTTGGAGGATTAAAGGAAACATTTAAGAATAGAAAGTAAGGCTGCCCAAAGTGTGCAGAATACCCTGCCTTCCGGGATGTGCACCAGCCTTCTCTTAATAGCAGACCTCTGCTTTTGGCAGCAATTAGGAGGATAATTCCATTAAGAAGAGTACTGTCAGAAAACTGTAAGACTAATGTTTTTTTGAACAAGGTGTTGCTCTTGGAAAATATTACACAGGACACAGTTTGATCTTCTTGACTACCCCTCTGAAGAAAGTGTTGTGGAAAGAATTCATACTCTGACCATCAGCTCCTCACCTAACAGCCCTGAAGGGCATTAATTAGTAAATCTAAAGATTATAGTGTCAGAGAGAATGTTGGTGGCACATATTTCATCACAAAAGAGAGTTAAATTTGGCAGCTAGTCTGTCATTTCTTTGAAGGGTAAAAGAAAAGCATGTGCTTTCTTTCTCAGGAATATTCACATTTGGAAGTTTGTGGACACTGGCACTTTTGTTAAACCAAAATCCAGTGAGTGTATTTAAACTCTCTCAGCCAGATGACAAGCCTCAGTTTCCAGTTTTTACTGGCTTAATAAGCAACCAACTTGTCACCATGTCATAAAAGAGCCATGGTTACTTCTGTGCCATGCCACCCCTCCAAAAGCTAAGCCACCAGAAATTGCTGAAGAGTCACTCCATTCATCTTCTCCCCAGCAGCCCTAATGGCACTTCTGGAGTAGGCAGACAGCATGAGTGACAGCCGCCCTGAAGCTACTTTAATGTGTTTCACAGACACAGGCTGGCATTTGTTACCTGAGGTTCAGGGATATGCTTCAGTGTCTTAATGCCTCTTCCTTCTAGTTCAAATTTGCTTTAAGCACTATTCTGCTATCCCAGAAAATCAAGGCCAAACTGCAAGCTATTAGTTACTGCCTGGAGTAGGAGCTAGCCACAAGCAGTGCAGAATGAAAACCTTAGTCTTGGGATCATTTGCGACAGCACTGTATTAAATTGATTTTTGCACCGAAAGGGTTTTTTCCCCCTCCATTTTTTAACTAAACTTTTGCTATATATATCTGTCAATGATACTTTTTTAATACATAAAGAGCCCTTGATGGATTTGAATACAAAATCTGAGATAATTCTATCCGAGGAAACTTGTATTTCTTGCAATGACAAAAAATTAGACCTAACTATTTGTTAGTAATACCAGGTGGCATCACCATTCCCAATCAATGCTATCAGATGATGTGCAGAGAGATAAACATAACTGTTGATGAATCCTCACAATAAACAGAGATAGAAACCAGCATCCAGAAGGTGATTGATTTCTTTAAGGTACTGTAATGAATCAATGTCATTGCTTCTGTTAGGTTTCTGGATCCCTGGTTCCCAGGCCTAGAACTGAGAGACAGAGCCACACTGTAATCATTATCTTTTGTTCACAGAAAGATCAGAAGTGTTGAAGTAAACTTGGGCTGAAGGACAGTTTCTTGGTATATCAACAGAGAAACAGAGGACAGCTACGTCCTCATACAATGCCGAGTATCTTTACACATCCTAGGACAGCCATATTTATAATAGTTAAGCTCCTCATCGAAGTCATAGCACTATCCAACATCCCATTTATTTATTTATTCATTTTATATCTTCATTAAACAACTGGGAGAGTAATAATTTCTTTTTTGGCCACTTATTTTTTACTTACATATGTCTATGACCACAAGATTCATGTATTGCTATTTCCTCTTCTAACCCTATTGCCTTTTATTTTGACAGCATATATCTGTCTGCTCATTTTTTAGTTTTTCCTAGGGTTTTGGCAATTCTTCTCTGTCTTGTGTTGTGTGCAGCCTCTTGTTGCTGATACTTCATTGATCATGAGTCAGGATGGAGGGAGAGGCTCAGAGGAGGGTCTCAGATGGAGGGTCTCAGACTCAGTGCAAGTGGTCAGTGTTGCATTTCTTAAGTAATTTTATGGTACTAACGGAAATGACTTGGAAAGTGATTTCCATGTTTTTTTGCAATGTAGCTACATTTGCTGCTGGCTCACAGGAGAAGGAAGCAGCTCAGGAGATAACGCTGATGGATTAGTGGAATGAGAAACTTGTTCCAAAGGCAGCTTTGCTGCTGATCCTGTTTGTCCCACTTGCATGAAAAGGAGGTGGGAAAACGTTATCCTTCATCACAGCTGCTACAGGTGGGCAAATCACACTCTAGGTTTGGGGGTTGTAATAAACTGGTCCCTAATCAAATTTCACTATAATTCTTTTATCGTTACTGGTATGCTTCTCAGTTTCTGTTTTTTCATTTTGCCTAATCCATCCTATTTTTGTATTTTCTCCTAGTTCAGTTCCAGCTGCTCTTTTTGTTTTGCAGCCATTCTCTTCACTGTTTAAATGACATGTCAAATGCAACACTGCAGGAAAAGTGAGGAGCCAAAACGGGAGAGAACTGCTGCTCTCCCCATGCCTGCAGCACTCTGCCACTCCCAGGGCTGGTGGCAGTGCCTACAGTAACTGCTTTCTTCCACTTGCTTGTGACTCATGATTTCTTTTGCATAACCACAATAAGCAACACCCACACTGAACCATCAGTCAGTTCAGCAACGGCAGCAGAAAAAATTTCTTTATTTCTTAGGAAATATTGCATTTTTGGAAAAAAAAGGAAACCAAAACAACACAAAACCCCAAACCACTACTTGACAAAGGCTTAATCATTCAGTGTTCTGTTTTCAAGGACTATTTAAATTCATTTTTCAGAGAAATTCTCTTGCATAGCCTATTGAGGAGTTTCCAAAACAATTTGATTTAAAGGAATTACTGAGATTTTATAGAGTTTAGGTAGTCAAGCTCATTGTAACCTACTAATGGCAGATTTAGAAAGAATAAAGAAGATTGAATGTCACAGTTAAATAACTGACATCTCCTCTGTGCCAAACCCTTTACTGTCTTCCCTAGCTTACATTACTCTAGCCACTTCAAATGAAATCCAAATAAAAATATAATTACTTGAGGAACTCTGAGAAATATAGATATAAATTACCAAGACAACAGCACATGCCTTGCAGTCAGGCTTCAAACAAGAGAACAACCAAGACTGCTGGTTTGAATACTCATGTCTAGGTCTTTTGGTTTCCTAACTTTAGGATGTATATAAAAATGAAACTGCTGCATAAAGACCATGAACTCTCAGTGATCAAAGTATTTTCTTTTGGAATAGGAGACACATTTTTTTTACTCTTTATTGACATCTCATACATGGAAGCTAAAAGTTTAGATCACAGTTTTGTGAACACATTGCTGTATGCTTTTGAAATAAGCACAGTGAGTAAAGCAGAACTTTATCTTCATGAGTAGCTCAGAGACATGGGGCAAAGTTAGCATATTTCCTCCTTCACCCATCACTTCACTTTATTTAAAGAGTCAGTTAATGTACAGTCAAAGTGAAAAGCTTTTAAAAAATTGGAATTTCTAATTATTTTTTTTCTATTTTGCTTTAGCTTTTAAGCAACTTCATGTAGAGATGGGAAATTGCATGAAAAAAGCATCTAAAATAGAGCACAGACAGCATGCATCGCCCCACCTGACTATTTTTTTTAAATAAAATCAATTTTCATTTCTATTTTTTTTAAAAAATAATAATGAAATGCATTTATTCTCTGGACTGACTGAGATACCAAAGGTTCCAATTTAATTTACTTGATAATAAACTTTAGCAGGGCCACAGTACGTATGCTCAAAGAGGAAATTAGCATGTCACTTACTGAACAAGATAACATTCACTAGATGTATGGGTATCTTTTGTATTCTTCTCATTTCTTGGCTTTTTCACCTCTATTCTCAGCCCTTCATACCAAGAGAGAAACATGAATACTTATCCGCAAACACACCTTTGTAGCTCTCATTTCCCATGTAAATCAACAACTTGTAACAAGTGACAAGAGCTGGCAATATTTTCATGATTCATGCCCTCAATTAACACCATTCCAGTGGCATCCATGCTGGGATGGATTTTTTCCTGTGTTTCTGTTAATGGGATCCAGAGTCACAAACCCGGGAGGTACAAAGCCACACAATGCTTCTCCCAAAGCTTTCATTCATTTGGCCTTTCAGTGACACTCTCCAAAAACCTCTATTAGCATTTCATGTTTGTTATTACTTGTAGCAGTATCATCTACAGGGCAGAAGGAAGTTCTTAAGGCTGAGGTTTAGAAACAGCTAAATCCCGGGGGAGAGGATTCCTGAGTTTATTCTGTCAATGTTCCCAGTCTTGAAATGTAGCTTTTCCACAACACAGCCTGCTGCTGCTGCTTGTGCTCTCTGTGTAGATATTCCCCATCCTGCCACTTAAGCCAAAGGATCAAGGATGAGCAGTTCAGTGCCTGCCTGCATTGCAGGAAGCCTCTTGCAGGCCAAAAGTTTTTCACAATGCACTAGATGTAAAACTAAAGACCACAACTACTAAGGCACTTCCAAGTGTAACTACCTCTAAAACAATCAATCTTCACATATTTTCCTATAAACATCTTTTAAAAGGCTCTATTAATTTCAAAACTTTATGACTCTGTGACTGTTTTCAAGTACAGAGTCGATTACTTTGGATGAAATTTGAATTTTCTTCTTTGCATTAATGGTCAGAAATAATTAGCAAAAGCACCCTTAGCATGTGACCTCACAGAATGGTTTTGCTGGCTTGGTGATTGCTATTCTAAATAGACAGAACATTTTTGTTAAGACAGTCTTAGCTGCAGAGGTCATGTGCTGATCCATACAGATGAGGGAATGCAATTGTGTTCTTTCTTATTCCTAAGGACCTCTGAAACATTTTCAGGCTAAACTGGCAATTAATTTGTTGAACTGAAATTCATTAAATGCTCAAATTGCAAACATGCAGCTGAGTATTAACAGTATATGAATCATATTTTTCTATTTTATGCAACAAAATAAATTTCCAGTTGAACTCAGTAGGACGAGTCACACTGCCTAAGGGAGCAATTTCTTAACTCAGGGGACTGAGTCAGATTCCTTTATTACCGTTATACACCCAAGAGGGAAAAACACAGAATAGAGTTGAGCTAAAATGTTGATTAAAATGAGACTTCTGGATTATTTAGTAGAGGAATTATTGTGCATGTGGTGACTTGTCCTCCTAATTCAGGTGTCTAAGGGAGAACCCAAAAACTAGTATGACTGCACACAAATTACAGTCAGCTGGGATAAATACCTCTGCACATATGGGCATGGTTTGGCATGATATTTTACACTATCTCCTCCAAATTTTCAAGGAGCAGCAAGAGTTCACTGTATGCTGCCATGATCATGGTGCTTTCACAGGCTCAGACCCTTCTGTCATGGCAAAACAATTCCAGGATACTCTGCTCTTCACAGAGAAAACACACATTTCCCTGAGTGGTTTGCACTGTGGCACTGGATGCCATTTCTAAAAACGGCAAGAGGAAGGGTCCAGGGACTTACAGGTCAGCCAGGCTCACCTCAGACCTTGGAAACATCAAACAGCCTGTCTTTTTGGGATGCATTTGCAAGCATGTGAAGAACAAAAACTTTACAGTTTTAATCAGCAAGCCCCAGATTTACCAGGGACAAATGATGTTCAGCAAACCTGGGTGCCTCCTACAACAAAGTGAGGTTTGTGGATGTCATGTATCTCAGCATTAGGAAAGCTTTTGACTCCATACTCTGCCAGCTGGCAGCTGAGGAATTGTGGACTGGAAGAAATGATGTTTAGATGGTCTAAAAATTAACAGTACCACTGGGCTTAAAATTTATCAGTGAGTAGCTCGACATCTGCTTGGTGGCCAGGAGTGAGCAGAGCAGTGTGATGGCTTCTCTTTTTCACTGTTTGATGTCTTAATCAATGACCTAGGTGATCACCTCAGATGTAAAACCTGCAGATTTATCAATGATGCTAAATTAGAGGGAGTTACTTGCACAATGAATGTCATAACTGCTGCGGTGCGTCAGCCCATTTTGGGCTGTACATCAGGGGAGATATCTAGGGGGTGGACCTCTTAACCTTGGGATCCGCCCCTGAGGGCGGATCCCAGGAGGAGACAAGGATTTTNGACGAGTGTCCATGTGGGAGGACAGAAGCTACATCGCCTCCCAGGCTCACCGGGCGGCCTGGGTAGCCGCGACAATAACTTGAATCCACAGGGATTTTGATAAACCAGAGAACTGGGACAACAGAAACTTCATGATGTCCAACAAGGAGACAAGCTAACTTCTGCTCTTGGGATAGTATAAGCTCATATGTGATTAAAGAGTTAGTAATAGTCCTGCTGAAAAGAAGATTATTGTTGGACTCTTGCTTGAATACTCTCTTTCCCTGTGAATAAGGTAAAATGAAGATCAGCCTGTGTTGAAAGGAATTGCCTAAAAGATATGAGGAAGTCACATTTCCCTTCTGCCTGGAGCTTGGGAGGCTTCATGTGAAAAAGTGAATCAAGATTTGGACAACCTACTGGGCCACAAGAAAATACTGAGAGATCCTTAGACTGTTGAAGAGTCTTAGGCTTGGTCTAAAAGCAGGCAACAAATACTTGAAGGGCAGTAGAAAAAAAAAGGACTTACAGAAAACCTTTTCATTAGGAGGAAAACCTTTGCAGTGTAGCCCTGTCAAGCTGTGTGGGTAAACTCTGAAATTTCCATCTATTTTTTGAGGTTTTCAAGATGCAGCTACACACAGTTATGCCTGATCTGACCTAGTATTGGCAACAGTCCTGCCTCTTTGGGTGAGCAGCCTCAAAAGTCTTTTTGAAATCCTTCTGTGATGAGCAGCTTTATGTTTACCCTCCATTATTCTATACTGCCTAAGGATTTCTACATATACACCAGAAATCCTGGCTGCTCCACAGAATCTGAAGATTAATAGCTTGGAAAATACCTTTTCCATCGTTGTCTGGAAATCCTTATCTCTGTCTCCTTTGCATGCAGAATGTATTTTTACCAAGACCTGGCTCCTGTGGTGAAAGCTTTATGAACTGTAGCTGTCCATACAAATCTGTATGTAAATTAAGATTACACAGACAAGCTAATTACAGAAACATCCTATATTTCAGAAGTTTGGCTCTTCAATTTAAGTATGGTGTACCTTTTCACAGCAAACCCAGCATTTAGTATGAAGAGTGTTGGGACTGCATACCTCCAGAACAGACATCTTACGGCACACCTGCTCATAAGCAGCTGATAAAGGAGAAGTCTGTTGTTCCAAGGGACAGTGCAGAAGAATCAAGTCCAACAAATAGTCATTTGGGACTTCCCTTGCACTTAACACACATACATAGAGAAGAAGTGAGGAATCTGTAAACTCCCCATGATGACTTTCCTCATCATCTCACCACAGGAGTGGGGCTGCCCCCAGCTGTAATCCTGGAGAACTCTGTGTATTTTTCTCCACCCAGCAGATATGAGGGAGTGGGAAGGATGGCCTATACAAAGTGAGACAGTGGCACTGGTGATATATTGAGTCCAGAGGTATTTTAGGACACAGTAGGTGATGCAACTGGTGCTAGAGATGCTGATCAAGCTAGTGAGCAATCCTCTGTAGAACATTTTTAGACATTAGTTTTAACAGACTGAAGAATCTTCCCAATCAACACATATTACTGAAGGCAATTAGTTATTATAAATAATTCTCACATGAGTCAAAACTGAATGCAATTTCACTGTTGAAGAATAAAATATAACCCTAGCCAAGGATTTTCTACCTTCAGGTTCCAAAAGTTCCTGGTAAGGAAAATATCCTCAAACAAACAAACCCCAGAATTCGTTTCCTGATCCAGGTTGTAAATTGATAAAGGAAAACAACACATGATAGAGAAATGCCTTACTGTCTGAAGGCTTTATTTTTAAGACAAGAATTTTCAGATTTTTGAAGTAGATGCAGGTGCTCTCTTTTTGAATTAATGCCAAGAAAATTACAGAATTTGGCACAAGACTAACAGAAATACAGTCAAAGTGAAAATATGCCTTAATTATTATTCTACCTTTAAAGCTGTATTTCTAAGCCACCCCAAGAAGCTCTACTTACAGATTTGTTTGCTTTTCTTTCATTTGCTTTCACCCATTGTGCTTTATTATTCTTCCCCTTAGACCCACATCTAAGAAGTAGGAAATTAATCGCCTCCACGTTGGTGGGTTCTCATGCAACTTGTTTCATATAGAGTTTCTCAGTGCTTCAGAGATCATCTTACAAGTACATATTCAGGCTGCAAAATAAGCACAAATAAAATTAGAGGAAAGTAGCAATGATAATTTAGCTAGAAATTATCAAGCTATGTGTGCAAGCAGTAAAGGCAACAGGGAGAGGTGAGGGGTTTGAAAGGCTACAGGTATTAGCCCAGTGCATAGCTTTTTCACTCTTTCTTCTCCCAGGCCCCACCGTCCCATGTCTATCTCTAGATTGCTGTTCACGTTTCCTGTTCTCTTGCCCAGACCACACTCCTTGTTAATCTCTTTGCCTGTGTCATGTAGCAGAGAATATTTGTCTAAACTATTGATAGTTGTAGATGAAGTTATTTGCAAATGGCTGTTACCAGCTGTGAGTTTTGGATTATGTCTCCTCTAAAGGCACTTGTCTAGTGTCACTGGGTTGGGCTTACCCTGTGGTAAGGACTGGGAGGTGCAGGGCTGGGATGGTGGTAGCTGCACTCATCATTAGCCAAGGCATGGGCAGGGGAACAGACACCTGCCCATCTCTTCCTCTGTCTGTTCTACCATACGCCCTAGACACTTCCTCAGATGTCAGTTTGCCCCGTTTCCCACTTCCCCTATTCCCTGATTTATCTGATGAACAGGTAAAGAGGTGAATTCCCTGTACTCAGCTGAATCTCAGTGGCTCCCTTTACCTACCCTGCTGATCTTGAAGGCCCCAGACCATTCTTAGAATCTTGCTGAGCTGGGGAAGGTACAGGACTTGTCTCATACTCTCCATCATTTTAATTCCCAACCCAAATCCTCAAAGATACATCCTGGAAGATGACAAGCAGAGGCATTGCTGGGATAACAGCTTTATGAGGGTTAGTATCACGGTGTAACTGTCGCCAGTTATTTATACATATTCAATCTATACTGTTTGAGAATTAGTCTGAACTTTAAAATTTACTTGCCTCAAAGCATTTGCCTTAAATAGATATTTCATTTCCTCAAGTAATGGGCAAGATGAGGCTTGCTCGTTATGTCCCACTCTCTTCAGTGAATCCTGCAGCACGAATTACAAATCTTCACTTGCTTCTTTGAACAAAGCAGTTACAATGTCATTTATAGAGTGAAGCTCTGAATAGAACTACAGCTTATAGCTAATATGTTCTCAACACCCCACACAATTGTGTCAGACTCCTCAGGATGAAATTTCCACTTTCTGATGCTTTTTGGAAGAGCTGGGTTTTCTTTTGCTGCAAAAATTACAAGGCTAATTTCACTATTCGTCACTCTAACCATGAAATTTCTATATACAACCATATTGTTCTGGAAATTGCACAAGTGTCCTCTCCTAACTCATCTTCCAGATTGTTGTAATGCCAGTCAGAATGGTTGAAATCTTAATTTGGTTCTTTCTGAGGAAAATACATACAGAGACATAATGCACGTATAGTCCTTTCCAAGTACGCATTTTTTAAACTTGTTTACAGCTCACTGGCCTGTGTAGAGCCCAAACGGTTCTGCTGGGCAAAGTTCTAGTTCTCCTCTGTAATTTCTATTAACAGCTGGACTCTGCCCTTTCCTACCTTATAAGAGAAAGGGCTTAGGAAAACCTGGCAGGTTCCTTGACATGCAGTGAGGGTTTTTTAATTCTTCATTACAGTTTAAAAATCCCTACCGGGGAATGAATTTTCTGATCATTCAAACTCATGCAAGTCAGGGAGTCTATTATATTAATGGCATATTTCATTGCTTTAAAATTCAAAAGGGACAATCTATGACACCAGTTAGGAATAACGGAGAGGGAATAAGCCCAACAGCCAAGGCAGTGAATGACACACCGCTCTGCACAAAGCCCATTTCAGTCCTTGAGCACTGCAACTTCGTATGTCTGAAAGTACTGTCACAACGGAAAATTCATTACCTTAGAAGGAAAAGACTTTTTCTTGTCCGTAACTGTCAGTATCTCCCCAATAAAAGAAATTGCAGATTCTGGAGATATCTTCTTACGATTATTTTGTCACTGTTATGCCACTGCAGAGTTTGGGTAAATCCTCTAGGAACCAGAAAAAATTATTTGGAGGAATTCCTAAGGAGAAAAAAGATGGATGACATTATTAGGAGACCCTCTCCTCTCTCTAACCAAATGCTCTCAACAGCAGTGATAATGTCTTTCAGTAAGGTAAGCTACATCTGAAAGAGTTTAAACTATGGTCATAATGACTGTAATAAATCCATGAATACCATCTGAAATGATTCATAGAAACTGCAATAATTTACGTTTTATCTAAATTGTGTCAACATATAGTAGTACCAAAAAAAAAAACAAAACCAAAAAAACCAAACCAAAATCAAAAAACCTCAAGCCTAAATTCAAAAATGTATACAGGAAAATCCCTAAACTATCAGTGAATTTTACTGCACTAGAAACTATGAGGAGTCTGACAATATAATCTTAATTTTGTTTGATTTTAAGAACTTTATTTATTACTATGACCTCTGCTTTGCTGTAAAACTTTCTTTTTTATGGTAGAAAAAGGCAGTATCTTTGAATCTTAAACAGGAACATCAAAGACTGTCATCAAAGAGACAGGCTCTTCAAGAAGAACAAAAAGAGACGAATCACCAACCACATCAGAGGGCTGAGCTGAACAAGTGAAGGACTGGAAAGATATGTTCTCCCTAAGGATGCTGAAAGGTATCCCAGCAATTGTGATGATACAAGAGGGAGGAATTTGCTGTCAGATATTGTTTTTTGGACACATCTGTAAATCTCCTCAGTTGTCTACAAGCAAAGCTACTGCAAATTTAAGAATGGCTTTAGCAAAGCAGACTACTTTACACCTTCTATTTGGTCAAATAAATAAACCAAGGATCCTACTTCTGCAACTTCTCGGTAGTGCATGCAAGGGGTTTGCAGTTATCCTGCAGTAGTGTCAGGTCCACCACTGGTGTCAAGAGTCTGGGAAGTGGCCTGTAGTCTTCCAGTAAGGGGTCATTGGAAAGCAACGCAATTTTTCCCCTGGAAGGTGTTCCCAGTGTGCCAAAACTTTGTGTGGTGCCTATACTTCTGCTCTAACCACATGGCATTCACAATGTCCCAGCTGTCAACAATAAAACTTATATTCCATGCCCATGGAGTTTGTTTTTCAGAGCTCTTTTTTTTCCTGTCAAAACAAGAAAATCATACTTTGTTTTCTACCAAAACTTGAACCATTTCATATGCCAGCAGATGACTATCACTTTCAATCTTTACTGGACTGGGCTCAGTTGTGACCAACAATACAGTTCAGAAAAGGCTCCAAAATCTTGCACCCATGCCAACTGATCTCCCCCTCTTTTGATCATTCTATTTCAGCTTCTCCCTTTTATTTTTAATAACTACAGATTTATTTATCTCCCCTTAGATAATTGCCCAGATTTAATATAAGCCATCCATTGCAACATAAGAAAAAAAATGTACAAACCAGATAAAATCTGACAGAAACAGTCAGTATTGATTCTGTCATTTCCTAAAATCTGAGTTCATATCTTAGCTGTCTTACCAAGCCTTGAGCAAAGCCTTACTTATGCAAGTTTGAGGGGGAGAAAAAACCCCTTAAAATCTAAGGGATGAATTTCTACTGAGCTGTATCAAGAGTTGCCACTTCAGGAAGTTTTGTTCTACTGGTGTTCATCTCCCTAGTTCTTGAATCTTGCCTACCTCTTTTCATCCTTTCTCTCCACTGCCTACCTCTGTCATCATGCCTAAGATGCTTCCCATTCTCTATTGCCACTGAACACAAGCTGGTTTATTTTTCATTCCTTAATCCCTCTTCTTTTAAAGTAACTCCCCACTCTCTTGTTTTCTTTCCCTTACAGATTTTCTGTTTCAAATTAATTGTTCCCAGTTCTCTTACTATTGTCCTCTGCTCTGTCTTCTCTTCTGTACATCTCCTATCTCCAGTTCCTCACTTGTCTGTGTTTTGGTCCAACCTCTTCCCACTGAAGAGAAAAAAAAGCTGTTTTCTAGCAAAACTCAGAGGGGCCAGCAGACGAACATTGTTCCTTGGACAAGGAGACAGGCTGTCAAGTCCAGGCCATTTGCTGGAACATGTCAGAATTTTGCTGTCAGATTTATAAGTTACTACTTACAGTAACATAAACGTGTAGTTTTGGCTATCTGTAATTGATTTTTACAAAAATAGCAAGATACTCTATGTTTCAAAACAGTAGACCATGAAGTGGCAGTGGCAGTGACTGACATAATCCCAGAGTGAGTGTTAGATCCAGCTGTACAGGGGGCTCCTGAGCTCAGAGACATCTGAGCATCACCCCTGAGCCTTGTCAGGCCCTGGGACCTGGAAATCCTTGTCAGACAACCAGGCAAGTAGGGGGCGATGCTGGGAGCATCCACAGGAGATTTAAACTGCTCTAGGGAGCACAAGTGTATATGTGTAGTAAAGGCCCTAACAGAGGAAAAAGACACTAAAAAGAATAAAAATATAGACTAATTATTATTAGAAGTGAGAAATCAATAGCAAATAGGGAATAGGATACAAGAGAGTTTCTCAGTCAAACATCTTACCTTTTAATGTAGAAAAATATTATTTTGTTAGCAATATCAATCCTGGAAACGCCTTAAACTTTCAAAAACAAATAACTGATGCACCTGAGCAGAAAAAAACCCACTATTCTGAACCATTCAAGTTGTTTAATGTTATAGGCAGTTAATAGGAGGATCTCACAGTAATGTGTGCAGGCTCTTCTTAGTCTTATAGGTGCACCACTTACCATGGTAATGATTGCCCAGTTATAGCAGTGAGTTGAATATAGTCCTTGTAAATTTAGTACAATATTTTAAATGTGTTTCCTGAAAGCACAAGTCCTTGGTGGTTGTAGGCTGTACATCTCACCACTGTGTTCTCATCATGTCAAATCCATCAAGTGAAGTGACATTACACTCAGTCTGCACTAAACAGTTCTGGTGATTCACTAGACTGCAGTCTTCCTTTTAAGTCTGCACTGAGTCAATACTCTGATAGGGGTTTATTAAAGAGAACCCTGATGTTGCAGGTCTAATCATTTGGTGGGGCCTACTGTTGGGATGTGCACTCTTTTTGATCACGTAACACAGTAATTTTTCTGAAAGTCACAGTTTGCCTTTTAACCTTGATATCTTGGATAAATTCCAGCTCAGGAACAACATTCTGAAAACTCAAATCCCTTGATAGTTTCAGTGACAGAAACCAAGTTACTGCTTGTACTGTTTATTATTGATGAAGACTTTAACTAGCGGTCGTCCTCTGCACCAGAGGTAATCACCTCTGGTGATTCCATCCCTTACTGAGTACCCATTGTGCAGCTGTTCTCTGCATCTTAGAGGTGTTATGAAAAATAATCTTTTCAGTCATTGTGAAGGCTCTGCAGACTTAAAGGCAAGAGCTGCCATGTAAGGGTGAAGTATCATTATGTTGCTTGTGATGTTATCGTTGCATTGATTTTTTTTTCAGTAGTGTCCAGCTATGTCCATACAAGCTTAAAAATACAGTTCACAGGCACCTAGGAAGCAATTCTTTCCATAGCCTTGGAAAACAGGGCATTAAAATACTTTAATTTAAAAACCTGGCATATAAATTCATAATCACTTGACTAGCTAGGAAACAGAATTAAAAGAAGCTTGATATGTTTCCTATTTTGTATGAAATAAACACTGTCTATAGATCATATTTAGAAAATGTAGATGTAAAATGTCTTTTGGGAAAAAAAAAAAAAAAAAGAAAACAGAGCTTTCTAGAATCTTTGAAGGAGATCAGTCTTCCAGAATGAGAATGAGTCATCTATAATCACACATCACATCTAAGCAGTTCTTTGTCAGGTGTACAGGTTTAATTTCCTGCTGGATTTTTACTTCTGTCAGATAATGTGTGGGGTAAAACAGAAAGTTATTTGATCCATGAGAATTTTTTTGCTGTCCTTCCTTCCCTCCCCCATCTCTAAAACTGTCATTTGGATGGCTCAAATTTTGGTCTGTAACAGTGCCAAACAGCAATAGTATTTTTTACAGTATTTTTCTTTTCCTCTGCCAAAATTCTAACACAATTTTTTTTTTTTTTTTTAACATTGTCCTAAAAAGCAATAGAACAAGTAATTTGTCAGGGATCCAGTGCAAGCCATACGTCTGCTAGGATCTCTGGCCATTTTAAATCTCTGAATCAGAGTGCAGGGAACAACTGTAAACAAGTGTGTGACTGCACAAAATATGACACTTCTCCAGCTGTTAGGAAAGCATGGTGGAGACAAAAGTTTGGAGGGACTCTGGTTAAAGCCTCTCCTCAAAAACCAGCTAGGGAAAAGTGAAGAAAGGTGAGTTCTCTTCCTTTCTCATGCTGAAGTAAAATTTATATGTTAATAAGTGTTATGTTCCTCTTAGAACTTTTACATCTTTTACTTATGGATAAAAACCTATCTTAAAACAAAGAATAAAATCAGGTATTGTGCTGCTAATATAGCTTCCTCTGATCCTGAAATGATTTAGAATTTTCTAAACTGTCAGAAAAAATTGACTGAATGAAGAGTTGATCTTTCAGTCACTCAGACCTGGATCATGACTGGAGTTTTCCATATTTCCCTGTCTGAACATCAAGGAGTCAGACTCTAGCTGCTGGGGCAGCCCTGAGGAGAGAATATTTTCTGTGTAACAATCTTTTCAATAACTTCAATTATGACCTACAAATAGAGGTATATCTGAATTGCTCCATGTTCTTTGCCCTTAATTTAAATTTTATAACTCCAACTGTGATGGCTAGAATCTGGAACTGTCCCTCACAATGCACAAATGAGAAAACACTCAGCAGCCTGCATGGATTTAAATAATTTCTAAATACTCCCAAGGCATCCATTTTCTCTCTGTGTACCTGAAAAGGAGCTTCTCAGAACGTTAGGGTGTATAATCCTCTGGTAAGTGCTAAGTAGGCTGCTATTTTTCAAGCAGAAAGAGCTGTTCTTTTCCCTCCCCCACACTGCCCTCCAAGAAACGTGGTTTTTGTAAGAGCAAAATGGAGACTTTATTTTAAGTCTCTATAAAAGACACACAGAGAATGAAAAAAAACCAATCAATATGAGCCCCTTTGGTAGCTGAAATTAGATGCTTCATAATGCTGTGCCAATCTCCCAGAGCACCATGTACTTTACCTTCAGTGCCTCTTCGCTTCTTTTTGTCCCTTACTTGTGGGAATAATATTCAGTCTTAGGGTGTTTGTTTGGTTTGGGGTGTTATGTGTGTCAACTTTTCATATGCCTTAGGATTTTTTCATTAATTATTAGAAAAAATGTCACATCCCACATCAATGATTGGTGTCCCTTTTTAATGAAATGCTCCCACATTAGGTGTTCCAAGTTCAATTAGGTTGTCAGGGAGCAGGTTTTGGTTATATCCTAAACAAACTAAATCAGTAGCTTTTATGAAAGCTCATTGCTAAGGAAGACACACAGAGCAGGCAGAAATAGTATGAGTGATAGGCTGCTCCGAGACTGGCTGAGGGAAACTGATTTTGAGATATTCCTGAATATATTAGCATTGTACTAATGAAATCCCTTCAGAAGGACTACTGAATTTGCAGTCGCTGCCTCAGAGTAGTTTTGGATGGTCTACTGGAAAGAACAATATCAAGCCCAATTTAGGACATGTTTCCTTACTGACAGAGTGGTCACACGCTGGAACAGGCTTCCTAGAGAGGTGGTTGATGCCCCAAGCCTATCAATATTTAAGAGGCATTTGGACAATATTCTTAAAACCATGCTTGAACTGTTGGGAAGCCTGAGATGGTCAGGCCATTGGACAAGTCGTAGGTCCCTTCCAACTGAAATAGTAGTTCTGTTCTTGATTTGATTTGATTCAATTTGATTTGATTCTATTTCTTAGAATATGCTGTTCAAAACATTCTATCTAGCAGTTCTTCAGAGGTGCAAGCCAACTACAGTTCTTTTTCTAGCAATACCCATCAAAAGGCAATTCTGTTGAACACTCCTATGAGAGAAGTGTGTTTCAGTGGTTATCCCTGCCCTTTATTGACCTTCACAATCCTGATTAAGTCAAGAGGCCGAGTACTCCATCTTGTTCAGTATGCTGCCTGACTGAAGCAGCATGAAGCAGCAGGAGTAACACCCCAAGGTTTTTCTGCTAGTTTGGATAAACCAGCAGGGAAATTTAATTCAGCTCCTCATTAGCAGAGCAGCTTCTGCAGGACAAGGCATGGGGAAGTGGTTAAAACAGGGCATTCTCTCTGCTCCACTATTAATATGCAAAAAATTTCTTCTCTGAGTGAACAAAAATTTAACTGTTTTATGTACAGAAACACCTGGCCATTGCCTTAACTTCCCTTCTATTTTCTCTTTTCTTAAAGATGAGAATATCACCAGGTTCAGTAAAGAAGGATATAGCAGTTCTACTCACTAGGGATAACAATAAAAACCCTATAAAGAAGTTGATGCTAGTATGTTAGCATTCTTACTTATTAAACTCAGCACATTTAACTGTTTAATAAAATCTAAGTTTATTAACTGGTGGTATCTACAGTAATGCAAGCTAAATTTCAATTCCTGTTTTTCAATCAATTAATGGGTGATGGTGTTCTGAACTGCAGGCAGGACAACAGGTGTACTCCCTGCATAGCCTGTACCCCTGCCAAGGGTTACAAAATGTTGAATTCTGCATCTGTGACCTTTATGTAATGAAGAAGGTCATTTTAATGCTAGGACAGCTGCACTAAGCCATATGGTGAGCTAGAAATGGTGTGATCACCACTCAAAATATGTTGCAAAGATATTATTCTGGTGCTGCATGCCCTCTGGTATCCTCAGGCAGAGTCTTATTTATCACGCAGTAAAAGCACAATAATTCGAAGAAAAATGATCTGGAGTACTTAAAAAATATTAAGTACTTAAACAGAAGTATTCACTGCTGGATCTGAAGATCATCTCATGGACATTGCTCTTACATGCCCTCGCCTTTGGCTCGGGATGCACACTGCATTTGCTGCAATCCATCATAGGAGCAGTGAAGCCAGGAGCTCTCACAAGTAATGAATTAATGAGGCTAATTAGAGAACTGTGGGTTATTTCTGCTTCTGTTTATATGGCATCATGATTTAAGCCCACAATATAGCCCAGATGCCAATGAACTGGATGAGAAGACCCCAAGTGGTGAGCACCCAGAATAGGAGCATTCCTTCAAATGGTTGCTGTCCAGCACAATGATCACTGCTCAAATGTAAAGGAAGTGGCCCAAATTTTAGATTTGTCCATGAATGTCTCTCTTCGTACAACTTAGCGATGCAAGAAGACCCCCTATGTGGATGGAGCTGATTTTTAGGTGAAATTAATGTTGGAAAAGGTATTCAAATCCCAAATAAATAATGTTTGTGTAAGAATGCAGTACAAAATAACCAGGAGAGTCAGTCTGCTTGCTCTCAAAAGCTGCCCTACTATTGTTAAGAGTATTAAGATTAGAATCAGGATGTGCTGAACACAAGTGAAACACCTGTGATAAATGCTCTGAAAATAACTCAGCAGTACAGAGCTCTTACTGGGTCACAAATTACTTGATTAAAGCTGGAAAAGCCGAGGTTGTTTTTGTTTTTCTTTATCAAAGCCATGACAATTTTTCTTCCAGCAAACAATGCTTTAATGCTGAGCTGTAATGGGATTCTTGTCATTCAGATGCAGAATATAACATTTTAGTGATTGTCATGTGGTTTTTTTTCTAATGTTATTCCATTGTTACATTTGAAAAGCTTGATGACTGGATAAAATGAAAAAAAAAATTAGAGTATTTCACATAAACAAAGAAAGACCATGTCCAAGAGGATTCCTTGATTTTAGGAAAATTGCCCTTTCTTGTTATATAAAAAAAGAAAGCTCTGGATTGATCTGCAGTTTCTTCAGATTAAGAGACTGATAGCTTTGTCTCAGTAAGGTAATTTAAAATCAGTTCTGAAATAGGCCAGCAAAATTATCACACCTTTTTTTTGAAAGAATCAGATGTAATGAAGGAGATTACAAAACAAGGATATGTGGTTATGATGGGTGTCTTTCCTTTTCCCAAAAAACTAATTGCCTGGAAGGTAATCAATAATTAAAAGAAATTTGGGCTTGATGCACAAAAATACTATTTTCAACATCATAAATGGAAAGTTTAAGAGGAATCACAAATCACAAATCACAAATGGAAAGTTTAAGAGGAATAATTTATAAACAAGATTAATTGACTACCAGAACTTCTACTCTACTACTAAGATTCCCACTGAGCTCTCCAAAGCTTTACCTCTTAACTAAGAACAGGGTTTTTTCCGAAGAGGTTGCACATCTGAGGGTAATAACTGTATCTGCAGTCCTTCTGCTTGTGTTGTCTGCCCTTACAGTGGAGGTATGAGGAAGTCAACCTGTGCATTCCCCAGGCAGGCCAGGTTCAAAACCTGGTTTATTACAATTCTGCCTGAGCCTACCAAAAAAAAAAAAAAAGCCAACCTACTCCCTGTGGTTATTTTTTCAAATGAAAAATCAATCTAGAATGTCCTGCAGCTGCAATGTGAGCCCAGCAGCCATAGGAGGAAATGGGGAAGGTGTTACTTCCACCAGCTCCTTCCTTTGCAGAGTGCTTTTTCTCAGAAAACACTAATAATCTCCTGGCAACACCTGTAGACTTTTGGACAATAGGAGTGTACTATGGGGAATCTGCACTTTGATATTCCTCCTGAACTCTAGGGGAAGTCTCTCCACACACCGGTTTAACTACAGGATTGTATTTTCAGCATCTGTGCAGTTAGTCTCTAGTGAAATACTGTGTTCGAGACACTCACTAATTTATTTCTGCTCTTGCCAACTGATTTACCCTGCATATTAATATTAACAATCATGTTTGTACAAATGGGTCCATTAATTCTAACTTCATTTCCTTTTCAATTGGTAATATATGTAAAGAACAATAACCAATGCAGCATAATTTTACCCATGGCTATTATAAGTGAGTACACAACATCACATTTATTTCCTTCTAAAAGCATTGCTTTTAAATGAGGAAAAGGATATTGCAACAGTGCTAGCTTTTTCCTTCCCTCAATGCATTGCAGAGATGTGGGAGGGTTGAGGAAGGAGACATTTAAAACCAAAATGGAGTTTGAGAGCTTGATCCAAAGTCTGATTCCTCCAAGGGGAATGTTTCTTTTTACTTTGTTAGGGTTTGGTACAGGCCCGTAATGAGCATTAACAAAGATGCCCCCATAGACATAGAAAGAGAAAATGTTCTGGAAACTTCACCACAATAAACAATATTTAACTGAGTCATTATGGAAAAAGGAAGAAACTTATTACAAAGCATGGCTGAAAACATACTGTGAATTTTAACTCCAGAAAAACCTGAGTTCACAATCCAAATCATGCAAGCTAAGAAAAATTAGTAAACATTCTTTCCTAGATTAAATTAGGATTATTTTTCAGATTAGGAGCACAGAAATAGGTCAAGTGATAGTTGCTATCATACTTCAGTATTAGATTGTACAGCAGGGAACACAGTCAGGAAAGTTAAAAACTCCTTTTGGGAAACTCAAGCAGTGACAAGGAAAAGAATAGAGTTGTACTTACTCTTGAGTTTGTAACAGGCAAGACCCTGAATAACCAGGAAAGAGACAATTAGATCCTTTATTACAGAAAAATACTAAGAGGATCAGCTGATCTTTTTTCTGTGAGAAAAAGGGGTGGTTTACTGAGGAATTCTTGGTAGTATGACTAGAGCTTCAAAGCTCATATAGATTCTCACACAGAACATTCCAAGGAAAAGCACTTCAGTTCAACATCAATATTGTCATCTTGCATGGTCAATACCTGTACACCAAACCCAGCACTTACATCCCACTGCAGCAGCTTCCATGAATCTGACAGGGAAATTTTATTTTTCAATTGAATTTTCTAAAGACTGTCTATATCTTTAAAACTTTTGTAAGAGGGGCAAAACTCACGAGTTTCTAAAAAGATTTTTTGCCACTTTCTCTGGGAAGTATTTTTACTATCTCCTATCAACTCTATCCTAAAATCTTCTTACCAGAATGGGCTAAAGCATCAACATCAAAATAAATTTCCCAGTAGAGTAAGCATCTTCAAACAACTGACCTGGCCTTAGTGAGTTGAAATATCCATTGCCACCAAGAGTTCTCTCCGACACCTACTTCAGAAAGAAACATTGCAAAGATAACAGAAATGAGCTGACTGATTTCTTTCCAGAGCAATCTATGTATTTTACTTTTCCATGTTTAGTGATGATGTATAAGATAATTTCTGAGAAACACCTGTCATGTAGGTCATAGCCCACCACAATATTTGGTAGTCAGTATCAAATTGTGATCATCTTTCATGTTATCCTGGATTTTTTTCCCTTTGGACTCTGAGAAATTAAGATCGAACATTAACTTTTAATGAAGTGTACTGGACAGCAGCTGATTTAGCCTATTTACTTTAGTAAAACTTAGAAGTGGATACAAATACCTGACAAAATTGCATGGTACAAAGAGCTGGGGGTAGAAGTTCTGCCTTAGGGCATATCCAGTGCTTCACAGGGAGCAGGCTACAAGCTGGCACGTGATTTCATGGCAAATTTTTCTCAGTACGATGGTATCAGGTGCCATTAGGTGGTTCTTTCGTCCATCAGGTTTATCTCCTTCACTGACATAGGCGAACACAGTAAAAATTATTTCAGAAAGGTCTAGGGGACTACAGAAGCCCCGAATACCCTCAGTGTACGGTTAAACAGTAAAAGCACAGAATGTGTCACAGATGCAGAGAGGAAGAGATCAAGGGTCTCTGCAACAGGAAGAAATCTGTGCAGTTAAATTCCTAGACTGTCTGTGGTAATGCCCCATGAAATTAGAAAAAGTAGAAATAAAACAAGCTTCGAATGTCCACCCCACGGAAATATTCCTTCGTTCCCACAAACGCATCAGTCTCTTTAAACCTGAGCAAGCTACAGTAATCAAGCTTCTGAGAAATTTTAGAAGCAGTAGGAGTGCTCCAGTGCTACTCCCAACAACCTGTCTCCACCTCCCAGCACATAAAAAGAAAAGACTACTTCTCCTCTTTTTTTCTCCCATCGTCTGTTTCCCTCAAACTAAATTATGCATCCAGAGAAGAATTTCCCAAGCAGCTTTTTCTTTCTCATTCTCCCAGCTTCATCTTCCTTTTCAGTACCCCTTCATAATAATTCTTTTCGGAAGTACCCTCTGTATTTTGATTTAATTTCCCAAATCAAAAACCCACTCTGCATAAAAACTGTCTTTAGCATAAAGTTGGCAGACTTTCTCCCTTGCTGATAACACACATTTAGGTTTGTTGCCAACAGTTACTTCAATAATAGTCTCACTGTCTTACTGACAATTAACGTAGACTTCCCTGTTAGACTGGTAATTAGGCCTTCAAAATGTCAGAATCTGGTCCAGGTTGAATATTCTGGATAGTGGTTGTAAATGAAAAAATAAAAATATAAAAGTGAATAGAAATTGACAATGTCTGGCTGAAAAGCAATCTGGATTGCAGTGTGATCCTGCTTCCTGGTATGGGTGGCCAGGCTGGCTCAGTCTTGCGAATTCTGGTGGATGGCCCCCTCCAGCTTGCTCAGCCAAATACATGTGGTTGCTCACCAGCTGAATCGGGTACTTTCATATGAGTAAAGAAAACAAAATCTGTCAGCTGCAAGACAGAGGAAGATCTCTCTGAAACACAAAGTGCCACTGCAGTGGGTCATATTTATTAGTAGTCTTAACAAATACTGCAATTAAAATGTCTGGAATGAAACTCATGCTCCAGTTGTATAGTAGGTGATGGCAGAAAGACAAAACCAGGAGCGAGAGGGTTCCTAGTTATGCCAACTTATGAAAGAGGACCTGCAACATTCCTGCTTACTCAAACCAGGAAAATTGGGTAAGGGGCATCTTCTATTGCCCTTTGTCCTAATAATATGCATATTTACAAGACATGCCACAGAATCAAAATAAATGTTCCTTATAAGTTTACCTTCCCTGGGAGGATTTGGAGAGTTAAGCCGCTGCCAGTTGAGGTGCACAGCCTTCTTGACCCGTATGTCTCTGAGTCACTTCTGTTTTCAAAAACACTGATTTTTCAGAAGACACACATTTAACCAAGTTCTGCCAGCTAAGCTTTTTAACACGGCAGCCCTTTTTGACCTAGGCAGTTAGACAGAGGATTTTGATTCAAAGGAAAATCTAAGATTAGACTGACATCTTTCCTTTGCAACCTGTATATTTCTAACTAGGGTTCCATGGGCAAAATAAGAAAACAATTTGTGTATGAGGAAATTCACAGCCCCCTTTTATTTAGCCCTTTTTCCTAAACCCCATCATGTTTAGTTTTCTTCTAATTACTTTTTTTCTTAGACTCTCCAATGCCTTTTCTTCCCACCTATTTTCCTGAGAAAGGAGAAACCCTTAACCATATACCTTTATCCACATGTGCCCTGCAAGTATGCCAGGGTTGGCTGTATCCCAGAAAGTGTTATAACATCTTGGTCTTAAGGAGAAGATACCAAATGTTCTCACTTTTTTTACATTGTTTATTAATAGTGAAAGATATGTAATATTAATGTCAGGGTGATTTAATCCAAGCATAGCAACAAGTTTTGCTACTGTCTTCCAATTTAATACATTGGGAAAGAAAGGCAGATTCTGTTTCCAAGTTGCATCAAATGTAATTTTTCAGTACATATATAAAGGAAATTATAAAAAGCAGTTACAAATTTTCTCTTCTATTTAGAGGGAAGAAGACTGTTCTGGGTTTTTTAATTTCAGATAAAATATCTCTGTTTTCAGTAAACCTTACATATTTAACATTTAAATGAAAAATATGTTCTAGCCATGGAAAAATCATCGATTTGGCAGCAAACTTATTCTAGAAAATGGAAGAATCTTTATTCTGAAGCAGCAGTAATATTGTTTATATTTTGTGTTGGTTTTCTTTTGAACTGAGAAATCTGGTTATTTAAAAAATAAACCAATATTATATTTCAGTCTGCCATATTCTGCAGGCAAAAAACATCAGACTTGCAAAGTGCTGTAATCACTGGAAATAAGAAACTGGAGTTGATAAGCTTGGCTTCCCTTATAATCATTTCAGGTGAATTGGTGACAGCTGAAATCAAATTCTGGAGATGAGCAGATGTGTCTTTAAATGGCTGAGATTACTGAGTTCCTCTTTCCTGTGTATGCAGACTTAAGGAGGAAAAAAATATATTTTAGAGGTTTGCTAATACAGCTTTTAAAACAAACTTTTCATCTTTGCTAATGTTTTTGAGAAGGAGAGGGCTTTTGATTGAGAAAATAATACAAAATCCAGCCCCCATTTTGAAGGATAGCCTCTCCCCCTCTGTTTCAAATGCTACGTCTATTGCATTTTATTTACAGATATGTTTATTTGTCAGCCTATGTGTGTGGAGTAGTGATAAGGAGGTCCTGGTCTTCTCAATAGGCTAGAGGGCTGAGTGCTTCCACTAGAAAAAAAAAATTGCTTGTGGGTTTGATTTTAAGGTTTTTTTTAGTTTTAACTTTTCAGATTTTTCTCCAAGCTCCCCACAGCTAGCAGAGAAGAATAGAGAAATTCCAGCTGTGGCAGAGCTGAGAATGCACAATTTATGTTTGATATCTCTTCATTTTAGGTAGGGTGGGTTATTAATTTCTGAGGTCAGTGAAAGAGGTGGGCATGAGGGTGATGGGTTGGAAAACATGGCTCTGGACATAGCAGGAATCTGGGGTGAAAAAGGGATGAATTAGAGAAACCTGGAAAGGGAAAATAAATATTTCCTTCTGGAAAAAAAAAAAAAGGATTTTTTTTCCTATGTAGAAAATCAAAGGGAATAAAAGAGGATAAAGGAGGGCTTGAGGATGGAAGCTGTGACCCAAGCACCATTAGCAACACAGTAGCTGCTCTGAGCTAAATCTGCATTTCTCTTATCCTATTAACTGGGAAGGCCAGGTTATATTTACTGCTTGCTCCAATTAAAGAGCAGCAGAGAGCAGCATCACCTCCAGAGGAAGCCTCTGTGGCTGATTCTTTGTGCCGTTACTGCTGTCCTCCCTTCTTCCTCCCTGCTCAACTATGACCCGGGGAGACCCCTTGTCCTCCTCTGCCCTGGGCTTGTCAGAGGACGGGCAATGCATATCCCAGCTCTGCTTGCATTTAATCTTTTCTTACTGGCTTTGTGAGCATGTTGTCAGGAAAGGTGGGAAAAAGCCTCTCCTCACTGAATTGTAAACCACAAACAGGGAGGCTGGGGTGGGGGGGTGTCAGAGCATTATCTTGAAGTGTATTTTAGTGCCACCTGGGATTTAGGATATTCACAAAGTAGCAGAAATTTTTATAGAGGGCTTGACACACACAAATGTCTCCAGTGAAGGAAAAGAACAAGTCCTTTTTCAGCTTCCTGCCTGCTACCCACAGAAGAGCTGCAGTGGGAGTGAAGTTCTTTGAAAAAGATCATACCCTCCCAACCTGGAAGGACCTCACTCATCATTTCAAAATATAAGAGAACAACATGCTAGAGCATTCAGCTGGATTTTCAATTGCTAAAAAGCTTCACTTTCCATGAGAACAGGACTGGGTCTCCTGGGTTCTCTAGAGGGGCTTAAGACCTCCTTATCATCTTTTCAATACACCACTGGAGCTGGCAGCTGTACCTATGCACCAGGTTTCTTTTACTCCGATCCACTTTTATTTTATGTATAGGATAAAGCAATGAGCATTACAGATTGCCCAGCAGAGGCGTGTTGTTACACCTCAGTGGGGGTAGCCCAGGGTGGTGGAATAACAGCTCGGTTCTTGTGCCAGGTAACTGAAGGGACCATGCAATTGTGCAGAGACAGGCACAGTGGGACCAAGCCAGTATCTCAGCCTGCAAGCCAGTGTGAGATTTAACAGCCTAATGTAGTACCTACAATGCTGCTCAGTGCCTGCCCTGTTGAGGACTGCAAGGATTGTGCTGGTGAGGAAAGGGGAAGCAGGATTAGGCCAGATGCCAAAGGCTTGTGAACCATGATTTGTATGCACAGTCTTCTTCTACAGCATCTTTAAGAGCCAAAATGGCCATCATGCTTATTTCTTCTCTAGTCCACCTAGAAGACACTAGAAACTGCACTGTTAAAGTTCAGGAGAATTCCTGACTCGCAGTCGCAGACATCATTTCTCATGAATAGGCTGCGATCTGGTGAGTGCCTCTAACAGAAGATGGCTGCTGTGTCAGACTTGGATGAGAAAGCCCTTCCTGATTACCCCAGTCTTGTTACGTGAGAATTTGTAGCATATTTCCGTTGAAACAAAGAAACATGGCACGTAAGACAGCCAGAGACCGGCAGCATTTCTCTCCCAGAGCTACCGAGTGTTATTATCTTGGAAGGCAGCAGTGCCATCTGGGGACGGAAAAACAATATTTCAGTCACAGTTCAGCTACTGTCTCAGGAGGGGGGTGGTGGTGGAAACATGGAAAAATAAATAGAAGCCTGCAGTAGCTCACAATGATTTTCTTACAGGATACATGTATCAACAATCCCCTCTTGGATTATTGCTCTCAAATTGTTTTACATTATTTTTCCCTTTAATACAAAGGTTCTACCCTTCCACAAGCATAAGTGGGGTCTTGCCTTTTTAATGTTTATATCATTTAACAACTGGCTACATGGTGCAAATGCTCTGCAATGAATTCCCTGTAATTCCTTGAATTACAGTATTATTCCCTTTTTGTTCACTAATACCAGTAAACAAGGAAAGAAGTGATTTGCTGAGCCCAGCTAATAAACTGTTCCAGAGGCCAGTCTGCAGTCTTTGAAATTCACAACAAATAATAATGCAGACATTACCATGCCCATATCTTTCGACATCCTACTGAGTCTACTGTCATTTTCTTTACACACAGCATTTATTCTGAAACACGTGTCTTATTCCTGGGAAAACTGCTGTCCTTTCTTCCATCTCATCTAAGTCTGTCAGGATTTCCTTCTGTTTCACTAAGAGAGAAATTTCTGCACATACTTACATAGCTAATTATTTCTCTGATCTTGCCTAAAATCCATGTAGAATATAGAGCTGGCAGTCTTAAAGAAAACCCACAACCTCAAAAACACACAAGCCCTGCTAGATCCAATAGTCAGCAATGCGATTTATCAAGAATTATTATATGCTGGCATGTAGCCAGCTGCTTCTGATCTCCTGAACTGCCTGTATGTTTTCTGTATAGGTGTGTTCATATCAAGTGTGATGACATTAGAGGCATAAGCTGAGACCACAGAGGGGCCAGAAGGGTGGTTCCTGCTCCCTTTCTGCCCTTTACCTTGTGCTTCCGTCCTTTCATTGAGTTGGCTCAGCCAAGCAAATTGATTTTGCTGAAAACTTTGTGGTTGTATTTTATTTTTAATTTTCTGAGGTGCAGGTTAATCTTCAGCCAGATCTGATCCCTGTGAACACTGGCACAAGGGAAAGTTGAGATCCTGCAGTTAAAGTTGCTATTTTGAGAGGTGGTACAAGATATGCATCTGCTTACACTGAGCATAGAACCACATCCTCCCACATGCAGTTTACAAATCTAATAACTGAGTCATATCTGAGGTTTCACTTTTTAGTCCAGAAAACTATTGCATGAAAATTCTGACAGTTCATGAGTATTCTCAAAATCAATTTTTTGCTGTGAATCATACAAAAGGAACCTTTGCTGTAAGTCCAAACCAACATAAAATTGAACAAGACTCTCAACGCTGAGTACAGAGATTTTTATGTAGATTCTTATAAACAGATTATATAAGCACACCCAAATAGATTACCCCAAACAATATTATTTGAACACTCACTACTTACTTTTTATTTGCCATTTAACTGCAAATAACTGCCCTCTGCATGAAGCCACTTCCTTTTTATATTGTTTGCTATTTTAATGAGCCCATCTATCTTACCTCTGCTGAAAGGATTCTCTTGCAGTAGACAGAAAACATTTTTAATTCTGTCTTAGAAATCTTTATTTTTACACAATTTTCATGGAGAGATGCTTCATAATAAATGCCGAAGACCTTCTTATGTAGATGTTTACGAAATACATCTGCCATCAGACAGGCTTTACTTACTCACAGGGTAGAAATAATTTCATGCAGCATTTATGCTGTCAATCGATTTAGCAGTTTGCTTAAGAATGAAGTGACCAGAATGATGTTCAATTCAAATGTGGTTCTCCAGCACAACTGGTTCCAGATGTTCCAGCTGTGGGAGCCTCCAAGCCATCAGCTCTCAGAAATGATGAAGAAGGTACAGGTAAGGTCAGCCCTCCCAGCTGAAATCCAGTCTGCAAGATGACTAGGAGCAACTTCCTGCCCTCTTTTCTCATCTCTTCTGTAAATACAGAAGGGCTTTTGTTTACTGGGATCATATGAAGATTTTGGAACCTGACATTAAGGCTGGCCACCCTTTGTGCACAGCATTTTGAAGCAAATTTTTGCATATTTATCCTACCACAGATAGCTGCTGCTACTGAAGCTTGCCAGAATTTTATGTACTTTTATGAGTACCAAATTTTTCTCTAATGTAAGGCAATGAAAATGCTTCTTTTATGTGGACAACAACAAAAAAATGTTTCTGGCCTTCAGGTCAATATTTCCGCAATAAGAATTAAATGTACTTGATAAGGTCCTCAAGAGGTTTGTTCATTCTTAACCAAGCCAACAACATTTCCTCGCAGGTACAGTAGAGCAAGCTTTGGCCACTTTACACAGAAACTAGTACTGAGCATTAAAACTGCATAGCATCCTATCATCTCAGCTCAGCTTAATGGCTTTTCTGTCTGAAAGTCTCAAAGCACTTCTGAACCCCAAAAGACACAGGTGATGTATTCAAATCTGCCCAGGGGTTTTGGACACCCAAATCTCATTAATTATAATGGGAAAAATGGTCTTTCAACCCCCAGAGGCAAGTCTGAAAAACTCAGCCAGATGGTATTGTTATTAAAGCACAGAGCTGGGAGTTAAAAGCTGCTGTGAAGAGCTTCACAAAGAAAACAGTGATGTGCACGAGAACAATTAGCATTACTGGATTTACAAAAAAAACCCCAAACAAAACAGGTGCATGGGTACATAATTCAATATAGTCTGTTCTACACTTGGCAACACCTAAAAGCGTGGGCATACAAGTCCTTAGAGCTTTTAGTTTTCTTGTGTCCTGTAAAATTCCTCTAAGATAATTCCTTCCTGTCTGTTGGACTTATTTTGCTTCTGTAGTAGCACCTATGGAAGTGGTTGACACATGGCCGAGTTTTATATTTGTACTTTAAAACAATTCTAACCATCATTATGTACTGAGGGCAATCCAAATGGAAAGAGATTACACATTTTTACTCCCACCGGTACTTTAAAGTTATTGTTCAATTCAGTAAGTGCAACTTATTATGAAAGCTCCATGTTGGAATATCTTCAGGATGGACTGCAAGCCAATGTGTGGACTACAGGCCATCAAGGCTTTTAACACCTGAGAAGAAATAAGAAAAAACAATAGAAAACCCCCAAACTAAAACAAAGATGCCCAACCACTAACCTGTTTGATAACATAAAACAACTTTGTGTCTTCTGTTTTATGGGAATCAAGGAATCAAAAGGAATAAAAATATTGCATGTTGAAAAAGAAAAATTCGGAGAAGGAGGGAATTAGAAGATGCTTTCAAATCTGGATTTTCCTTTAAATTACACAGGCCTTCCACAAAATGTGGTGGAGTGGCCAGCACAGATCTGTTGTAGACACGTGTCCTATGACACTAGGGATTATGAGAACCCCCTGGAGCTAAGTGGAGAAATTCTCCCCAGGTTAAAGTAACTAAAAAGATCTGTCTCACAATGCCCTGTTCTGTTACAGAACTGTACCCCGGCTCTGTCTCTCCTATTGGCCCACTGGCTTCCCCTGCCCCTTTCTACCCTATATGGCCCTAATCCAGAATGTTCTCCCTTCCCTGCTTCCCTATTCACCATTGTCCTTTAGTTCCTCCCTCACTGGTTTCCTATTCGTCCCCATACCTTAGCCCCACCTATGTACTGCCCCATGCCCTGAGCTCTCGCGACCCCCGTACTTAAGCTGGAACTCTATAGGGGTCTGGGTCTTTGTCACGAGCAGCAGGGATGGAATAAAGGCTGCAGTGGATCTGCACACAAAGACCCTTCCTGCCTCTTTGCCACTGACCTGTCAAGAAGCTGTCCGGTGTGTGGGTGCTTGTGTGGATGTGTGTGCAGTAGCTGCCGAGCGACTTTCAGTCAGAAGTTGGTTGTGGAGGCACAGCACCCCACCAGAGCACCCCCAGAACCGACACAGATCTAATCAGGTCATTGCTCAGCAGGTCATGAACTGCTTCCTCCTGGATTGCAGTGGGGCTATTCTGCTGCCTGTCCCCATCTACCAGCTCAGAAGGCCAGTTGTCCTGAGGTCAACCTGTCTTATTGTTGAGAACTGAGGCAAAGAAGGTGTTAAGTACCTCAGCCTGAGAGAATGACAGCATTCATTTTCATTTGACTAGATTTTGACCCTTTAACTGGAATGAAAGCTTGCTAACAGTCAATGGTAGCACAACTCTTGAGCTGCTGCACTGCAGAGTGGAAAGGCATTTTCTCCTGGAGACCTGAAGCAAACCCTGGGAGCATCAGGGCTTGTACTATTCATAATCCATACAACTGTTGGTCCCCTGTAACCACTATAAGAGAATAACTGAAGCTATGTCTCAGGGATTATATCTCAAGGATTTGTGACATGACTACTTCCTAATTGTTTTATAGCAGAGAACTTGTTCTCTTATCTCCTTTGGTCCATAATACAGGATATTGCTGGAGTCTCAAAAATCACAGCAAGAGGAAGATACCTATTTTTTTAAAAAAAGGTATTACATTTTAGAAAATTTCTGTTTTGGATTGTGGTCAAAGCATTAATAGTCTGTTCTTCTGTTTATCTTCCACACACCTATGCTTTTGCATCTGAGTCCCAGTCTTGGCAAAACAGCATCTTGTAGGACACAGTGACTTCCAGGATCTTTGAAGCGACACTTTCTTGGAGTGGGAGTTGGGAGTTGTATTTGTTCTGAAAATGAGCGACCAGTGAAGGTGGCAAATCCCAGGTGGGGTGTGATGTTTCCTCTGCATTACATGAACATTGATCTCTTTATTGGGAAAACATAAAAGGGATATGTGCAGGGTATTCCTTCAGAGATAAATTGAGTATCCAGCTCATAGTGTACCTTTTCTGAGGAAGCTGACTGGTCATGGAATAGGTTCAAAACTCTCTGTGGAACAGTGAAACCAAGTCACAGCTGTAAACAGCTGCACCTATAAGGCATGCCCAGAGGACCTAGGTTTAAAGCACTGTCAGTTTTACACAGTTGCAGTAAAGGAGCTGTTAAAGGATTTTGGGAAATGGAAGCAGAAAGTATCACAGAGAAGCAAAAGAGTCTCCAGAGAAACAGCCATCTGAAGGGGAAGTGAGAAGATGGAAGCTGGACTTTTGTCCCTGTCCCAAGAGTGGTGAGGAAATGGATGGAGAGTGGAGAGCAGAAGAGCATGAAGACAAGTATAAGCACCTCACAAATGTCAGGGTCAGCATATGGGGCTGGACAGGCCTTTGGCCAGACATTCTACATCTGCTCTTTTGTCATTTGCTGGTGTGTCATGATCTGCATATTTGTATTAGTGAGAGCAAGGAGGATGACTCTCTGCATCTGTTTACTAGCATCTTGGTGGGTCTTTAAAGAATTCAGAGATGCCACTGCTCTGAATAATATAGAACTCATTAAAAATATGAAATGAAGGTTTAGTTCCTGAGAAACAAGGAAACTTGAGGGTTTTCTTACAAAAGATTTATTGAGGGTTACCTTCAGGCCTGTCTCAGTAAGTATAACAGTTTGGTCATGAAAGGAGCCAACCCTGCAGGCTGTTCAGACCAAACAAGACTCAAGAACTGATGAGGCCAGAGCAGTGGTGACTCAGTAATTGGAACAATAGGGGATGTGCAACCGATATCACTGGGACACCACATGGAAGGAAATGTTACAGCTTCTCTGTTTGCTTTTATTTTTGGTGTAGGATACTATTTTTTTCAAACCAAAAGTTTCCCTATGCCCCTGTTTATAAATTATATGTGATTTTCTTTTAAGAAACTGTATAAAGTAGATGGGAAGTTTCACAAAAACAGGTTTGTAGTGGACACACTAATGCTGGCTGAACTGTAACAGGAGATATCTATATAGAGGAAAAAACCCCAACTCTCAGAGGAAAAAATGCCCTCCCACCCTTGCCTTATCTTGAAAGGTAGCAAGAGAAAGTTTTTCCCCATTCTGGTAAGTAGCCTTGCCCGAGGCCATTGTTCCAGCTACACTGCAGGGAAAGAGCCTCGAGGAGCCATCTCATGTCCCAGCCTGCCCTTTCTAATATGTACCCTTTTTGTTAAGGAGGCAGCTTTAATTAAAAATATGTCTGCTTGAGAAAGAACAAGGGTCATGATCTTGCTCCACAGTGGGAGCCTGCAGGAGAGAACTGGCCTAGCTTTGTTAAAATGCCTTTCTCCATGAGCCGGATGCTGTCTCTGCAGTGTCCAGTCCTTCTCATATGCACATCACGCTTCCACCTCCTGCTCCCAGTGGCTCAGTTGTTTTGTGGCTGTCCCAGCAGAAATAAGTTCAGCCAAGATACCTCTTAATGACAGCTTACTGATGAAGGTGAAGCAAGGCATGAGGAAGGGCACAGGCACGCACGCAGGGATGCCCATTATGCTTAGTGTGTACCCCAGTCCACTGGAATCCGCAGGTGCCCATGCTACATCTACTGTTTGTAAAACTGTCTGAGCTTATGCTATTTTATTTTATTATCCTAGCAATTTTCAGTTGCATAGTGGCATTTTGCCCAAACAACAACAATAAAGCGGCAAATAAAGCTAAGGATTAAGACTTCCTTAGACTGTGAAGTTTACAAAAGCTGTGGAAAAAAGGAATAGAATTCATGGTCTCACTATCAAATATAGTGCTAATTATTATTTAAGCTGTAACCCAACTAAACAAGGCATTTAGAGACTTTTATCCTGAAACTGAAAGGACACTTTCTCTTGAAAACCTAACCTTTTAAAGACCTTGAAGTGGACCACCACCTTGTTACATGCGTACAATGCAGAACCCCACTGACTCTGCAGACAGACTCACCTGCCACAGAGCTGCCTGCAGGAGGCCTTTTAAAAGAGATCTGAACTCCTCAAACTGCCAGGGAAAGCAGCAAGAGGATTAGT
The DNA here is from genome assembly GCA_013397815.1 of Aleadryas rufinucha. NCBI lineage: Eukaryota > Metazoa > Chordata > Aves > Passeriformes > Aleadryas > Aleadryas rufinucha. Next base: position 36,220 of record VZTH01018808.1, read on the forward strand.
GACACCTCATTTCTCCTGTCCGCTGCAATCAGCTAAGGACTTGGAAAGGACAGCTTTATTCTTTTGAAGCCTAAGTTGTGTGGGGTAAATTGATTCTTTTACCCTAAATCTTTCTCTGGTGGTAGGAGCTGAACTGATTTCCTCCAGGCACCCAGGAGTGTCATAACAGGTTGTCGGTCGTTCATTACGCTGCTCCTGACACCTCTTGCTGATGGCAGTGGCAGCACCATTTACCTGTTGTTTTTTTCCTGACAGAGAAATCACAACAAATACAAGTCAATCACTTTCCTTTGGAGGATAGCTGGAAGATAGGAACATTGCTTCTGAATTAAAGCCATTCCGAAGAATTTTATTGTCCCCTCGGGCTAATACTGGAGGGCCAGCTTGTTAAATGGTGTAAATCAGCACAGTCACAATTTCACCTAAGCTTCTAAACAAAAGGTTTTGTTGCCACTCTGAAGAGATTCCTGACCTCTATCATGAGAATATTTCCACATATCACTCTAGTAAACCATTGACAGTTGAGAGCACAGTATAAATTTTGATGATGAAAAGATTCATGTAACCAGAGTGACTGACAACACAGCATCTACTTTGCTCAATCGAAAGCAAGTGTGATGTATCCAGCATAACCCAAGTTACTGTGAAAAGCAAACACATTTGTAATTCATCTGTTAGAACAGCAACAGAAGCAAATTAACTGACTGTTACCATCTGAGAAATAGGATAGAAGCATTTTAGTTGGAAGAAAAGTTCATGAGATTTACCTTATATTCTGCTTATTTAGTTTTATTGCCTGAATCAGAGAGGTCCTACTTCAACAAGGAATTCAAGTGTATTTTCAGACTTGGATAAAGCAAACAGAACTTTGAAAGCCTTTGGGCTGTCAATCCATAACCCAGTAAGGCAGCCTTTCCATTAAAATTCAATGGTTATATCTACCCTGACCTTTGAGGGCCTCTCTGCTTGCCTCTAAAGTTTAGGCACTGTCTATCCTTACTGTGAATTTGCCCCCTTTGAAGCATCTGACAGTGCAAGTGCCTGAGAGTGTCTCAAAATTAGGTGTCTTAGGATTCTAGGAATGAATTCAGATGTTGCCAGAGACATCCCCTCCCCCCCCGCCCCCAGCTTATCCAGAGAGAACTGCACTCACTGAAAGCTGGGAAAGGCAGAGGGGACAGGCAAAACTGCCCTTAATGGTACCTATGGAGGGCTGTGCAGACAAAACCAGCCTCAGAACACACCCCTCTCAAAAAAGGGCTGGACCATAATAATTTAAGCATAAATTAGAGAAGTAGCTATCAAATTAAATAAAGCCATAATTCTAGTTAACTGGATCTTTGGCTGGTTAAAAATTCAAGGCAGCATTTTCGCCCTGTAGTTTTGCAATCTAATTTGAAAGACATTTATTCCCTCCCTGCTCCACTTCACCCAACCGTGACGATCATCAAACAGAAGTTGTTCAGCCTCATTGCATGAGATGAGCTGTCTGGCTCACAAGCAGTCAAACCTTCTCCTCCCCTCCAAACTCTTTTGTAACTGAGCTATTTATCACCCTTTTTATAACAATAGTTTAAAGGTGTAGAAAAGTAAAACATCAGTGTGTAACCTGCAACCTTTTGGTGACTTTGCCACAGGAGTGGGGGGAGGAGGGAGGGAAACGGCAGGGGATGGGGGTACACAGATTTTGAAATGCAGATTAATCACAATTGTTATTCTTACAGAAAATTTCCATCTGCGCTTGTGCCTAGTTCTCAATTTGTGTCGCTGTCATTATGACTCCCTTCAGCTAGGGAAGGAGGAGCCCTGGGTTTTGATTCAAATTTCTAATGAGAGAAGAACAGAAAAGAGCTGAAAAGAGCAGAAGGTCTCCATACGGGTGAGATCAGTACCCAGAGAGAGAGTGATGTAAATTAAATGGCTATATCTAGTCCTTCAAGCAAACTGGGTCTGGGCGGACTCCCAGGGTACTCGTGCAAGGAGCAACTCTAGCCACTGATTTAGAATATAAAAAGTGGTGTTGCAGAGGTAAATAAAACCTAGTGGAAGAGAAGGAAGTGAACCAAAGGACACAACCTCTTTTGGAAATAAAGAAATGTACGTAAAAGTGCATTATATAACCTGCATTAATGATATAATGAGACATGAGGTAAAATAAAGAATAACACTGACAAAGCATATTTTGAGTCACTGCCATTTCATTAAGAAGCCTCTGTCAAAGCATTTTTTTTGTCCTAAGAGAAAATGTTATAGACTCCTAGGAGTGGAAGTGAAAGCATCAGATCTGAGGTAGAAGCAAGGCATGTGAATTAATCATTCTGCAATGACGAGTCCCAAACAAGGCAAAGAAAGACAAACATGACGCAATGTATCAAAAAAATGGTGTGCTGGTCCTCAAAGAGTCCTCCAGTATCTTTAGAACTATAGGGATGTAAGAAAAATGATGCAAGAAAATTTTAACCTGTAATTTACACAGACATAGAAAATAAGATACCCTGGAAAAAAAAAATCAGCAGGAGAGAGATGTATTATAGACTTCAGTTTTTCTCCATGCTTCACATACATTTTCCTACCAGGACCTCATCTGCAAGACAGATGTTTTCATTTCCATATGTTCAAAATACCTGACTCACAATGGAAATGCTGCAGATCAAGCAGATGCAGTATACTTTTCCTAGACTGGCAGAGGCATCAAAAACTTGAGCTGTTAGAAGAGACTAGCAGAACTTGGCCTGCTAAGCCAAACTGTAAGAATTATGAGGATGGATAAGACTCCTGTCTAATAATATGTAGGGTGGGGGAAGAAAGAATAAATGCAGAGACATTGGAATTTTTTAACTCAGAGGCAGTACTGGCACAAGAATAAATGATTATAAAGCAGTCATTTAGACTTGAAATGAGAAAAGATTTCTAACCATCACAGGAGTGTAGCAGCTTTATAATGGGAAAAAGTAGTGTTAAAGATAGACCTTAAGAGCTATTGTTTAATGAATGGGATTGAACATTACAGTGATGAGAAGAGAATAAAAATATGAATGATTCCTTCTACTTCACTTTTTTGCTATAAAAATCCCTTTGATTTTTTCTAGAGTGCTAGATAAAAATGGAATAAATACATTTTCTTTAATTATCACCTGTAAGTTATTTTCTAAATTGCATTAATAGGAACACTAGAGAACACTAATTATCCACTAATTAAAATACAAATGTAATGCTAATAGTCACCTTTCATTTGCCACATCTCACAACTGGAATATCTGAAACCAATCTAATATAATGATAGTCTATGAAAGATCCAACAATTTTATTTGCTTAGTATTTGCTGCATAGTAACACAGGGTTCCAGGAGGAGATAAATTACATTGCTTGATGAAGAAGGGATAGAACTTAATTTCAAGACATGTGCCTCATTGTAAAGATCACAGTCTCTGGATAAGTGATGAATAAGAATTAATGATGTGCTCCTTTCTTTTCCCCCTCCCTATCTTTCCTTAATGAATCACAGCATGGGATACCACAATGACCCTTATTGTAACGAAATTGCTCTTGTGGACTGATGTCCTATATTACTAGGATAAAACCAGACTGGGATTTGCCTTAGGTACTTTATGCATAACTCTACTAACACAGTTATGGATCAGCTTCAGCATCTACACACACACACAAAACATGTTAACCCTTTTCTGGGTGCCCTTGCACATCCTTTGCCCCGTCACTGGATTCCAAGTATGAAACACCTGTAATAGGAAAGCACTTATAGGAGGAATCTCCTCTTGATAGGCCTGGGCTGTTTTATGCAATCTTCTCTTCACACAAGAGGGATGATAGGGCAATGCAGAGGCTTCCCTTAGAGCGGAAACATGCACACCTGGGCATAACATGCAAACCTTTAGAGCCACTGAAAATCAATATATTCTCTGCACTCTAAAATAAATGGTTTTTTTACTCTTCTACAATAGTAGAGTCCACCAAGAACTAATGGAACATTGTTGTTTTCAGGCAGAAAATGTATGCTTAAATAACACTGAAATCAAGTCAATGTTTCTGTCTTTAGAAACCCAATTGTCTTATTCTGCACAGTTAAGTAATTGTTTGTGTTATATAGAACATTATACAATTTTATGGTTATAATTGCAACAGTCAAACTATTTAAAATTATATTGAGAATGTATTTATTCTGCTTTATGCAAAAAGCCGGTAACTGTATAAAATGAGGTTTTGAATCAGCTCTTTGAAATCCTAGGAGGCATATTAAAGTGTTAAAAGTAGAGCCTAAAAAAATATAACAAGAAAAACAATCACTTCATCCATAATGTCTATATTACTTTCATAGTGCTTAGTTTAAGTGCTTCAACAACTTTTGTTATTATCTTCTCAATGTAATATAATCTCAATGTTCACTAGACCATTTTTGTAACATTTCAGTGGAACCACTAATACAAGAGTTGTATCTATCATTAATATATTGTGAGTCTCAAGCAAATGGAAAATTCTGGAATTAAGAAAGTTAAGAAAAATTAATGGAGACTTTCACCCTTTAGAAAGAAGTATGACAAAGTCATGATCTCCAGGAAACTAAAGGACTCCTACACAAAAGGTTATATAAGAGCAGGGAAATTTGAAATCTGGTGTTACTTACCAAATGTTAAAGGTATGCAGAAAAGAGAAAGACTTCAAAAGAGAAGCCTTACAGGACTCAGAGCAATTGATTTAAGGGAATCAATGGCTAGCCTTCTTTTCAGTGCTTCCTTCCTGCAGCAGAAAGTGACTGAAGGAAAGCCTGAAAGCAAGAATTCCTGAAAGATCAATAAGTAGATGGTGGAGAAAAGTGTCAGTGAACCTAGTTGAGTAGACAATATTACACAGTTGATGAATGAAGAAGGGGTTTAAGAAACTGTTGACTCTAATGGGAACTGGAGAAGTCCCTGAGGCTCCAAGTTACTAGTAAATTTTCCCTTGAGGGTAGTGGGGAGGAGGGAAGTCAGGGGCCACTTCAGGCAAATGGCTAGAACAAAGAGCAGGTGCTGCTGCAACCACCCCAGGTAGTGCTTTGGGGCAGAGGTTCCACAAAGATGGTTGCTGTAGCTGAGACAAGAACCTACAATAGGTTATACAGGGACTCAGAGGTTAACAAGATTGGATCAGGCCACATTAAGCTCCCTCTTCCGGAGAGCAGGAAGTTCAGTGCTGCACCTTTATGGAAATGTTAACCTTTATTCTCACCGCCAGGGCCTTCACTGCTGCTACTACATAAAAATGGGGCTAATGAGATGAGCTCGGCTTATCTGATCTGTGGGGAGCATCCAATTGATTTTGTCTGTATGTTACAGCTTTGCTGCCTGTTTCCTCTTCTTTGGTTCATGTCTTCTCAAATAGTACCATTGACTCACTGCCTGAAGTGCTCAGCTCTTTTCTTCACTCAGATGTTTTTGCTTGGGTTTTACCCTCCTGTTCTGCTCCGGATTCTTAAAAACTAAGTCAGTGGGTTTGGCTTAATTTTTAATTTGCCCCTTGCATCCACTCCTTCAGAGAAATGTTTTGAATGAGTTTCCCACTATCATACAAAGGGTCACACACAGAAGTGGGTCATCTGGCCTGACCTCCCTGCTCAAGCTGGGTCATTCTAGAGCACATGGCACAGGACTGTGTCCAGATGATCCTTGAATATCTCCAGTGGGGGAGACTCTACAATCTCTTTGGGCAATCTGTTCCAGTGCTCAGTCACCTGCACAGGAAGGGAGTTCTTCGTCATGTTCAGGAGGAACTTACTGTGCTTCAGTTTCTGCCAGTGCAGGATCTCCACTTTGATTTGTATACAGCAGATTTTGTGTATTTCTTTGATAGAGTGGGCAAAAATCAAGCAACTACTTTGAAGCTGATTTGGTAAAGAGCCAAAAGAGTGTTCCAGGACATCCACATAAGCATTTTGTATGATGATAGTTGAAATTACTTTCTTTCTCTTCCTAAACACCTTCTATGCTGTGCAAGACCAATAACAGAGGTCCCTTTTGTACTGAAGAGACAATGTAATTCAAGTTAAACCTGAACCACAATCATGACAGAAAGCTGTTATCCTGAAGTAACACTTTCCAGAAATACAATTGAAAACTGATAATATTGCAGAGGGATAAAGAAACAAAATTAGATAGCAATTTATTGGGTTTTGCTAAGCCACTTTACTGAAGGAAAGCAAAGAACAATTCACACAAATGAAACCTTGGCAGTTCTCCTTGGGCCAATACATTTCTTGATGAGACAAAATACAAATAAAGAGATGCATTAGAATTTTCTGAAAGAAGTAGGCATCATATTTTCATTTGGCCTTCCTTCTAAATGAAATGTATTAATAATATCACACTGATGTTTTAAAAATAAGCCTTGCCTTGAGGGAAGAACCACAACCTAAAAATTGCTTCACAACTCTTCAAGCATTAACACCACACAGGCTTCCTAATGAGCAGCTTCTTAGGAAATGAATCCCATTTTGTGCAAAGTCCAAAGTTTTCTTCTGTCTACCGGTGCATTCTTCTATACTTTGCTTCTTTTCCTGTACTCCAGTTCTCTGAAGTATCCCTCAAACACCCCACCCTCACAACACATTTGTCATCGCACAAGAGTACTAGCTTGAAAAACAGGAAATGTTTCACCAGGCAAGAATTGTTTTCCAAAAAGGTTAAAACCAGTAGACTACAATTAAACAAAAAATATCACTAATAAGTCAAATCAGACCCAAAGTCAATAAACCTCCTGTAAAGATGAATGAATAGGCTTTGAAGTATATTTTGTTATAAGTCAATAATTATTTAGTTGCCTTTGTGCTTAATCTATGCACTTTTATGAGGATATCTCTTCTACGGTCTCCTTTGCACCTGCAGGAAAAAATCTTCTACAATACCTTCCCCTCTGCGAGAAACATGGACTTGTTGCACATTTAGAAAATACTGTCTTTCTACATAGGAATACAGATTCTCAATCTAGATAACAATAAAGCAGAGTAAAGATAAGGCCATGTTCTCAGTGACTCTTTCAGCAAAGCATCTGGTAGAAATTCCATCTCCCAGACTGATGAGTAGCTAACTGTACGTAAAACTTTGGGCATATCACTCTCAGTCTAGCCTGGCAGAAGGCTATCAAATGAGGTGGAGACCACGACCTAGTCAGGATATCTGTCTTCTATCTAACAAACATAGCCTTTTAGTATTAGATAAAGACCAAAGAGGAAAAAGCAGAAGGCTAGCCTGTTCCCAATATGAATATTCTAATTGTTAGACTGCAGATTAGACTGGCTTTTAATTGTTTTTATCTTGATTCTTAAATTTTTCAAGCTTGGTTGAAGAGAAACACCATCCCAATAGGGGTTTCAACATGCCAGAAGATAATTCCCCTACCCCAGTACTCTGCAGCCTCTGCCCACAGAAGAACTCACACGGCAGTAGGAGCAAGTTCTCTATGTCTGTGCTGCTTCCAACTTAGGACAAGCTGCCGGGTATAATCAGGATTTGGACAGGGTACAAGTGTTTCAGATTCCTAGGGAAAAAGGAATACCTTCTAGATCCTTGCAGTATAACAGTATTTATTCTTTACTCCAGCTATGACATTTTAGGACTTTTCTGATGCAGTGAAAATATCTACTTGATAAAACCTGCACTGTTCATTCTATGTCTTGAATGGTGACTAAATGCTCCTGGAGAAACAGTGTGGGCATACAGGGTGGGTCCAATCCAGTTTGCTCTGAAAGTCTAGGCATGATGCATGAGAAATAGAGAAATAAGCAAATGGGCAGGGAAGGGAAGAAGGAGAAAAGAAAGAGAATAGGCTGCAACTGGAAAGACACTCTTGAGAGATATTGAGAAAAATATCTCCCACATGTGAAAAAGAGTCATATTACTGTAGAGGAAACCAGCACAGAGCAAAGAGAATCCTCTCTGCAGAGCATCTCTGCTTCAATGAGAAATTGGACCAGCAGAAAGCCTCGTTAATGAAAGCAAGGAGGAGGGATTGCTCCTAAAAAAAGGTTCACTTTCTCCTCCCCCAAGTCCAAATGCTACTTACTAATAATTTTAATGAAGAGAAATGCTTTCAAACAAAAAATATTGTAGATAGAGCTTTATGTAATTGAGAATAATTTTGATGTTGACAACATGATCTTTATGGGGAAGCCATGGCACAGCACTAATATTCAAAGTGCTCTCCCACGTTGATGCAGTGACAGGATGTCCTTGTGCATGTCAGTTGTTTTTCCACACCTGATAGCTTAGAATTATAGATCTGCAGGAACACAGTGACTTTGTCACCCAGTGAAGGCTTCATATTGAGCTTCTCTCTAAAAGTAATGCAATGAAATTGTGACAAGTGAGAGGATTCAAACTCAGCACCTCCTCACAAGAATTTCAGTTGAATTTCTTTTGTCACAGCGGTGCGATTTATGTGTTTCAGTTTTCCATCTTTACCTTCCTTTTATTCCTGTATCTTGCTTTTAATTATGATTATATGTATCTTGGAAGATTCAATAGGAGAAAGGAGTACAGTGGCTGTATGGCTTGCCCCCTCATTCCCATTTCTTTGCATGCTCCAGGTGCCTGGAGCTTTGTCTTTCAAAAGTGCTACACAACACAGAGCTCTGCAAACATTTCCTGATTTATGCTATAAGACATTAATTATAGCATTTATTTAAATTAAACTATTTGTATGCACAAAGGGTACTCTCAAACCAATTTTGTTCACTAAATTGCTCCTACTATTTATTACTACATGAATATTAATTGTTTTAATTAAATTGCAGTGATTTCAATGTTACGAGCCATAAGGAATAATACACAATGCATTCATCAGAAAATTTGGGAGGGAGTTAGAGGGGGGAATGAAAACTTTGTTATAGCCAATGGGAAAGGCACTTATTCAGTATGTTAAGGTCTGTGTGCACCCAGCAGATATATGAACATCTCATGTCTTCAATAGACCACTTAAGTCTGGTTCAATTTGACAAATAGGCACTCCAGATTGGATACTACTGTATTAATATTTTAATGATTTAAAAGAAATAAATCGGGATTTCCAAACAAGCAGTGTTAAGGAGCATTCAAACCCAGAACAAAGGAAAAAATGTCCCCATTTTAAGCAGGCCATAGCTCTCTGCTGACAAAATGCCTGAAGCAGGACAAGCAGGCAGCTCCTGACTGGGCTCAAAGCTCCCTGAAGTTCCTTGGGAGCAGTATTTTAAGCCTTGACATTTCAAACAGATGAATGTTTCCCTCCTCAGCCCATCCTTTTCTCCTTTTCCCCAATGCTCTCATATCTTCTTTTTAAATACTCATTACTTGGATGCTGTGGTCACACAGAATCGATTTCAAAGCTTTGCTTCCACGCACAGAACTGAGCAGCCACAGGAGCAGGGCTTTGAAGGAGCAGAAGAGACAAGCAGCTGAGTTCACACAGCTTGAAACATCGAGCTGCAAAAAAGGACAAGCGAAGGGGAAACTCAAGTCTCACATCAGAACCAGCGTTACTGACACTCATTATATATGATATGACACTCCTGCTTTTCTTCAGGGAGCAAGGTACAGAATCTGGGGTCTTGGTCCAGTCCTAGGTCCAATTTCTCTTAAAGTTTGCACAAAGCTTCCCTTCAGAGATGGGGGAATGACCAGGCATCCCTTGTGAGCAGTAGAGTACTTAGCCAGACACAGGTATCTTAAGCTTTGCTGCAATGTACTCGTGTGGGATTTTTTTCTCCAGGTTTCAGAATTGAGTTACTGACAGACCACTTGTTTCTTAACCAACGTGGCAGCATTGTTCAGTTCACTGAAATCATTCTACAAAGTAAAATTACCCCAGCAGCAATTTGGCATTCAGGCATTTCAGTATTTTTAAATACTATTCAGTAACAAGTTCCTCAGCAATCATGATCATACAGACACTCTGTAGTTCTTACAATAACTCCTTGTTCAGAAGTAAAGCAATTTTAATCAGTCTTTTCATCTGATTATCAGGGCTGCTGGGATGGTTGGGGACCAGAGCACTTGCTCTGTGAGGAGTAGCTGAAGGAAGGGGGTGTGTTCAGCCTGGAGAAAAGACGGCTTCAGGTGGACCTGGTGGCTTCCCCCTGGTACCTATGAGGTGGTTACCAGGAAGACAGAAACAAATCCTTTACTGTGGTGCATGATGAAAGAATGACAACAGTGGTCATAAAATAGGAGTTTCTGACTTGAAATATGGAAAAGTAAAAATTTCAATAAGGAAAATTAGGCATGGAAATAAGTGGCCCAGGGCTGTGGAAAAAGCCAACTCTAAATTCAGTGCTGACCGCACTTCACCCAGGAAGTTTGTCTAGGAGACCTCCAGCATAATTTTCAGCCCAAATGAGTTTGTGGCTCTGTGTGGATCTTATGACTAGAGCTATGCCAAGGGACCAAAGCCTCAGGATGTGTGCACTAATGCAAACCTCAGTCTAGCTCTGAAAAAGCCCTGGAGTCTCAAGAGTGAATTTATAACTTTTCACAGCACTGTGAAATTAGTAAGATAAACTCAAGCCATGTCTGTTCTGTATTCTCTATGTGCTATTCTAGATAAGAACTTAAAATGATAAAGCCCTATCTATCCTCTAGTCAGTAACCATCCTATAGCAATATTTATTATTTCAGTTTTACTCTGAGTCCTTGCTAAGACTTTTAGTTTTGCAAACATAGGTACAGCCTTCTAGGAAAGGTACAGCCTTACCTCTAGGAAATACAAAATCATTATTTTCTAACATATTCAGTTCTTTAAGGTGCCATGATTCTGTGCATATGTGATCCAGTTTGAACAGAGCCACAAATAAATTTTATTCATATTTAGAATAATCTATGATCCATAGATATTTAGAGGTTTATTTTCAGACAACCATGTCAGAATAGTGCTCCAGTGAACCTAACTTTCATCCTAAGGTCTGTACTACGCCATATTGGGATTTCAAGGCAAATGAATATTTCACGTTTTTAACATCTCATACGATGCACTGCATAGTCTGTATAAGGATTTTGTCATTAGTACCTATTGACTAAAAAGGGGCCACAACTTCTGTAAGCATTTATGAGGAGTTTTGTTATTGGTAAGATTTATGTGTTTTTGTTTCTACACATAATGACACTTCAATGTAAGAAACCAAATCCTAAAAGGTGATAAAGATATACCACATAAGAAGTTAATCACTTTGTGATGTGTAGAACAAAAACATATTTGGGAACAGAGTCGCTCTGGAGATTTTATGTAAGTTCTGCCGTGTGGACCCAGTGTGGCACTGGTTATCCTGTGGAATGCAGTGGTCTGCCTTCCCTGTTGCTCAGAACAGCTGAATTCGAAAGGAAAGAAGCACAAAAAAGAACCACCGGGCCAAACAAGGAGCTCAGCTCTCAACATGAAGGTTTGAGAGAAGATATGATTTTTCTCTCTAAATACATTAGAGGCTGACAGCAAGAGGAGAGAAGGCCTATTAAATCTAAGGAACAACACTAACACAAGTACAAATGTGTATGTGGTATGACTCAGTTTAGGCTGGAAGTCAGGAATATTTACAGGAATGGCCTTTCAGTATGAGTAATCAAGAGGAAAACAAGTTGCACAGCATTGAGATAAAGCTTCATTAACTGTATGACACAATTTCTTCTGATGGCATGTATCCAGGAATTCCCTTCAGTCTTATGAAATGTGTTAACAAGGTACATCTACTCAGATAAGGTTCCTCCTCCATGATTGCTGTCTTAAGGATAAATTTAGGATGTGGAGACATTCTCTTCCATGTGACTAAGCAGAGCAATCTTGCATCTTAGATCAGGAGAGACATTACATAATTTGTTCATGCCTCCTTTCCTCAGAATAGAATATCCTTTTACTTTAAAATCCTGGCTCCCCAGAAGATTAGAGGAATTCTGTAACTGATCACAGTAAAAGATAACATATTGAAGTCCACATATTATATGGCTAATGCTATGGCTGCTCAACATTAAATAACAGCAAACAGAGTCAAGCTGCTGAAATGACAGGGTAGCTGTTAGAGAAAAAAAAACCCAAAACCTCGTTCCTCCTTGTTACTCCTTGTTATTCTTTGCTTACTTCTCACCAATCTTTGGAGGATAAAGAAACCCCAAACCAACACCAAAAGTTATGTAGCAATCAGCAGAGCTTGGAGTAAAGGGTATTTCACTACAGGGAACGTTGCCTAGGCACTTATAATTCTAAGATAATACACATTAAATTAAAAAAAAACCCTCTTGATACAAAATAACATGCCACTTGAAAGAAGAACTAAATTCGCTGTTACAAAATAAATATGTGGCCAAACTCCCAGACTTCTCATAAAAGCAGATTATAAATTAGCATGAAATCAGATTAATAAAAACTTCACAGTGAAATGAAAGACAAATAAATCCTTTAAGAAAAGAACATCGCACACACAAATGAGGCTTAAAGACCATGAAAAGCAGGAAAAATTTAAAAAAATATAGATATATACAGCTTGTGAAGTAGCCAGCAACAGTATATTGTGTCTACTATGACTGCAGCTGCAGTATAAAACCCCTTTACTCTCTCAAAATAATCTTTTCAAATTATGGATTTGCAACTCTAACATTTCTCGTTGCCATGACAGCATGAAACTGTTGTTGCCCATTATTATGGATCATGTGTTTTTAGAAATTTTAGAAATTTGCTGTAGTATTTAGGTTGCTTGGAAAACACCCTGCTGCTTTTCAATGTATTTCATTTTTAGGGAGATGGGGCTTATTAATTCTTTCAAAAGGCACTCCTATAAAGGGTGACATATTAGAAACATAGTGTGTTCTGCTCCAAACAAAATAAGTCTTTCTATGAGCACAAATATTTTACTGGATATTTAAGTAACATAAACCATAGTACTATGAAATTCTATAAATCTACGCTAGAGATAAGGCTCCCTTAATCTGGAAGGATGGTTCTGTGAATAATGGAAATGTACATTTTCAGCTCAAATAACCCTTTCTAGTCCTGCATTTATAGGACTAATTGCTAAGTGTACTGGATTTGTTACACAACACTTATTTAAGGTGGCAGTTATGCTTGGAAAAGGATGGGCTAATAGCTGTATCAGGATAGCCCCTGCTGTGAAAGTTTTTAGTTTAGTTTATTTTGGTGGGGTTTTTTTATTTTCTTCTTAACTTTTATGTATGGCAAAAGGCAAGGAGATGTGAGCCTTATTGAATTCCTTGCTGGCTGCAAAGATTCCGTTCTCTAAGCCCCAGGTACAGTAAATCAGAAGTGACAACAACTCTGGCAAGTGAATAGACAGAACCTCTTCTGCTCACATTATTGGAGCACTTCTTACTGATCTCTTAAAATATATTTATATATAATGAAAGTATTGGGGCTTTATTCTTGGATAATACTAGTGAATACATCATCTGCTTTGTTGAGGATTACCATTAGCAGCACTCGCAGACAGGGTGAAGCACAGGAGAGGTTTCCAAAGGCAGGAAGCCACTGGAGCACTGCTGGGAGCAAAGAAGCCACATAGCTCTGACATGGGCAAGTCTGCTCTCCTGTTGTCTCCTACAAAAAACGAATACTTTGTCTTTCCTCCATCCCAAACAGCACATCAAATGATAACATCATTTTGAGAGGCACCACAACAGTGTAATCTATATCTTATAAAACAAATTATTGTGATTTGCCATTTGCCAAACAGGAAAATGAATTTTAAATTCTCCATTAGGGTACCATCAATGGGATAATTAACTTGGGCAAATACATCATGATCTAGTGACACAGAGTCAGCTAACAGGATTAACTGGCTGATTTTATCCCCTTTGGTCTTACTTCAAATTTCTACATGTGGTGATTGTAAATAGTTCAGTGGTGTTTTAACTAGAGAGAAAAGGATATATCTGTGTACACATAAGACTCAATCTCTCTATCTTACAAGGGATGCACAAGCTCTTTTTCAAGCAACAAAGATGTTTTGGTACTGAAGAGGAGTAGTGGAGAAGAAAATGTAAGAAACATTTGTTTTACAACTTTTTTCTATCATTAAACATGGCATGTAACTAAAAAGGTACTAGAATTGATAAGGGGTTTGGAAAAACCAAGAAGTTATCTCTAAGTTCCAGGTGAATTGCTGAATTAACGTGAAAAAGCGAGCAGTATATTCATATACTGTATAGAACCCAACTGCCTCTGTAAAAGATTATAAAATATATTTATGATGTGTGAAAAGCAAAGTTCAGCCACCCAGTAAAACAGCTGAAGGTATACCAGTAAATCAAAGTATTCAGGAAAATGCAGAAAATTAGTTGTTTACATTAATAAAACAGTTATAATGCTTCCTTGTACTATTTTGGCCTGTAACAATGGTCACTATTCCCAGCAATTCCCAAGCCTGTCTTGGATGCTGTGTGCTCCAGGAAACACTCCCACAGGCAGCAGGCACACAGACAGTTTCCCAGGTCTGGTCACAGGGCGTGCTGTGCCTCCCAGCCCACAGATATTCCTGGGCACATTTAATTGACCTGTATATGGAGTCTACAGCATCTGAGACATACAGGCTAAGACAGGGATGGTAAATAATGATGCTGTGAGAGCAAACTAGAAGCTAGCCTCAAAAACATGTTCTGGCTTATGTCAAGTGCTAGGTCCTAGTATCAGTTGATAGAATTTGGATGATTTAAAGATGAGTATATTCCTAAATATCTCTGCATAGGTTTTTTCCATTTATTATATGTACATTATATCTGCTCCCTGTAAAGGGTCCTTTATTCTACCTGCTGTATGATTGCATCCCACATTCTTGTAAGCCCACTCAGTGACACAATCGCAATCAAGTGATATAAAAGAAACCGTGCAGTAGTAAAAGCCGATTCTTTCGATGGTTTTAAGCTGTATTAGCAACATTAGATTGTTCCACTGGCTCAGTTTCACCTTACAACTGCTGCCAGGAGCTGTATCTACATTGGCATGCACGCAAAAACACCTCTTCTGCAGATCTGGTGTGTTCAGCCATCACAACTCAAATGTCTGCAACTGTCCTGTCAGTCAGTAGAAGCCACATCTCAAAGCCAGATGTAATTCCAACCTCACCTCTCTGGGTATTCTGACCTTCCTATGCACTTCCTTGAGAATCAGTGCGTATCTGCAAGTTTACAAGCATGTAAATATGCTTAAAAGCAAGAAGAGTTCTTTGGGGGAATGGGTATTGGTAAGGGATTTTTATGCCTTGTTAAGCTGAACTCTATTTCAGCATGTTCCTTCCCTTTTCTTCTCTCCTAACACAGAGATGTTTTGTGAATAATCCTGTGAAGCTTGTATGAAGCAGAGTTGTAAGAAGTTATGGAAGGAGGTAGGGAGCCTCTTCAGGTATGTAAAGAGCACAAGGCTGGGCCACAAATGATTAGGAGAAGCTATAAATGCTGTTGACCATAGAATGGGTCAACTTGGTTGTTTAGACTGAGGTAAAATGGGTCAAGGCTACTGATGATGGTTCGCCAGTCTTCCCTGCTGACTGGCATCAGAAGCCAATCTTCTCTAGAAAACTCATTTGTCTCCTGGTGATCCACCAAAAAGCATCCCAGAAAACTTCTTATATAGTGATTAATATCTAGCAAATCACTGGTTTGCCTGAACCGACCATCTAGGGTTGGACAGCAAGGTACTGACATAGATGAGTGTGTGACTGCCTGAGGAATGCAGCCCCCCCTCCTAACAAGCTGACTCTAAAACACTACCTGTGCCTCCTACCTTTCATTAAACCTGCCAATTTCCTAATGTTCAGAAAGCAGCATTTCCTCTTCCTCAGTCCCCTATTTCACTTCAGGGTGATAGCACAGCTGCAATCCTGTGGTCCAGTTTTTCATACTGTAGTAGCATTAGATTTTTTTTGCATTAACAAGTCTGTGTTATGCTTAAAGCAAATAAATTTCTTAGCTTTCCCAGAACTCTTAATAGAGTTTACAATAAACATGATGGGACTTGCTGACAGAAAAAGCTATTCAGAGGGCATGCTCAGAGCAAATGCATGCAGCACAACATCTAGTTCATCCAAATGGAATTATATCACAGAGGGCACCTCAGCACGCTTATCCTTTCATGGAGTGCTAGTAATTTGTTTTTTCTTACTTCAGTACTCTACCAGTTCTTTGCAAGTGTGTAGGGACAAGCCAGATTTCTATTATGTGGTATAAATAATTCATAAGAAATGTAAAAAAAAACCCAAACAAAAACAAAAACAAAACAACAACAACAACAACAAAGAAAGAACAAAAAGAAAACAAAAACTTAAAAAAGAAAAAAAAAAGACAGCTCAGGCTTGTCTCTCTCAAGTGATGGAGCTATCAGGAAAACATGTGTACAAGCCACTTTGGGGTTGTGAAGACCAAGAAGGTGTATGAACAAGAATGCTTCATCCCCACCTCCCAAAGAACCAAGCCTGAGGTAACAACCCAGAGTGCTTGTCAATCAGAACATCTGAATCAAGGCAGAAGCAAAGGTCTCGATTTGGCCTACAATTTGGTAGAGGTATTCTCATGATTCAAAGATGCCTCTAAATTTAACAGCCTTTGTAACACAAGACCAAATAAAAAAGCCTCATTCACTCAGTCAGGAGGTTCTGTACATTTTCCAATCAAATTCAAACTCCTCAAGTTTTGTCTCCTCAAATTCATCAATCTCTTTATACAATGTAAGAATTAAGGTTTTTCAATCTTTCAGTGTAGTCGTATGATTCTGCTTTTTATCCTGCCTAGAGTCTTATAAATTTATCCATGTAATGAACCTCCCAAACTGATTCCTATTTAGTACAATATATATACAAATCAGAAAACCACCATTACAACAATTTCTTTACCAGGTACCCACCATGTCACTCATGTCTGCCTGTTAGCAAACAAGGATGCAAAACTTGCAGTCTGTGGTGGGGCCTGGGTGTTTTATGCAGAATTTTAAAGCAATTTTTTCCCATCCCATCCCACCCCAGAACTGACGCCAGTCCTACGGTTAAGGAAATAGGTCAGCAAGAGCTGCCTTGCCTATGGTCCTTATTATCCTTCCACTGCAGTGAAACAGAAGCTATCTTTGGAAAACAACAAAGAAGGAAGAAAATTCCCTTTAAACAGATGTGTATTTAAAAGCTAACATTTCAGACCTTGGTATAGCACAGACAAGAAGCTGATTCTCAGCCAACCTCTCTCAGTCCCAGGCTTCCCCTTACTCTGGGAATTTTGTAAGTACAGACTAACCTGGAAAATCACAGGCACAGAAATGTGAAGAAGTTGTCAAGAAGTTCAAACAATTGGCCAGTTTCCTAGGGAATAACAGCAGTCTGGTGTATACTATTTTGCATTACTGTGCTCTGGGCTTTTCCACCCATCCATCTGTAAGTTTTTTCTGATAGGATTTTTCTCTTTTTCTTGGGTTGAATAGCACTGGTGTAAATTCAGGAGTGAGTTTCCAAGGAGAAAAGTTGCTGATTTCAGAAATATGACAGTAAGACATGAGGTAAAGGGTTCTTAGAAAGGTCTCAGGCATGAAAGAGGTGGGTAAGGGGTAATTCTGCTGGAGCAGTGTCCAAAGTAGAAGGAGAAGATGGAAGACGAGTTGTTGTGACTAGAGGGAGCAGAGAGAGAAAGCCAACAACAAGCAGTTTGCTGCTTCCCAACTGATCGAGCAACATGTCTGTAAGGTGTTAAACAAAGAGCAGGACATTATGGCATTGAGAGGAATTCACTCCGAGGGTTTATAAAGTTGATAAAGCTTCTGGAGCACAAACCTAGACAGGTGCTGTCTGTTCAAATTCCACACTACTGCATAAATTGCAGAGGTATAAAGTCAAGGTTGAGAAACTAAATGTAAAATCCAAATCTCAAGGTCCACAATAAATGTAAGATATTTTATACTTTAGCATACTTTTGCCTGCTTTGGGCATTAAAGTAATGAATTCTTGTCACTGCTTGTTGTGTTGAACTAGGTGACAGGCCACTTCTCTCATTTGCATCACTGGCAGAGCCAGAGATGGATGGTGTTTATGAAGACAGATATCTCTTTTCTTGGCTACAAAATTTACAGGCTCTTACTCCTAACTATATCCCAGAAAAGCATGACACAATGACCTATAAAACAAACAAACAAATGAACAGGCAAACAAGCTATAGAACAAGATATAGACATTCTTGTAAAGGCTAGGGAGAAAAACGAACCAAAAAACAAATCACCACAACAACAAAAAACCCCTGAAAAGGCAAAGAAGTTTTCCCACAGAGATAACCTTCAGCTGCCTATACAGGAAAACCCTGTGGTGTGGTTCTGCAGTTTCTGGTTTCATCTGAATGTAAAAAAGGAGTACGTTTATTTCTCAGCTCTTATGCGAGCTAAACTCTCAACTGGACTTCAGAACTCACAGTACAGACTATAAAGAAAAATAATTAGATGTTTGAATAATTCAGGTAATTCTCCACTCAGATTCAGTGGTATCCTGTGTGCATTTCCCCACTTTTCACTTGGCTGTTGAAGAGTCCATCTGGATACAGAGGGGTGAGGCTCTGAGCAATACTCCCCAGACCCCATTTCTACATGGGGTATGGAATCAGTGATTTCTTGGAAAGACAACACTTCTGTCTCTCATATGTCACATCTAGTAGAACAATGCTTCTGTTGATTTATAGTAACCAAGTCACTGCTTTTTCAGAGAATGACATTTACTTACAGAGAATGACATCTCTTTGCAAAGCATGACAATTGCAGGGCAACGAAAAGAAGACTTGGCTATCGATTAAAACAAACTTGATTCATTAAAAGTACTGCTGACATTTCCACTGATCTGTGGTATTCTTTTCCTTCAATGTAGTCATTTAAAGCTCTTAAGGTCAGTTCTATAAATGTGCTGTGTTTAAGGTACATGCCATTTAACCATTCCTAAAGAAAAGAAAAAAGAAGAAGAATAAAGGGAAGAGGAAGCAAATAGGGGATGGATGTCATGACTTACATTGCTTCCCCTGCTCCATAGCAGAGCTTCCCTCAGAGGAGGAGAAAAAGATTTACTGGTTAAACACATGCAGGTACTTCACATGCACACTCTCTCATTAAGCACAATAATGGCAAGAATTCATACTGTAGGACTACTTGTTTATTCATCCCTGATGTCACTTTAAAATTATCATTACAGAAGAGGGTCCAGTAAAGCTCAGCCAGCACCCAAACAGTTCCAACAAAATCCTAAGGCAGAGCTCCTGTGAGTCCAGCTCCTGAACCCCATCAGCAGTTTCATCTGCCAGCAGTTCAGCTTCCTAGCAGCCCATGACTCTACTCTGTTCCCTGCTGAAAGCAAGATTTTTATGATTTAACAGTACAGTTCCTACAGTTTCACTACACAGCATGAAACTGTTTAATTCACTGTTTGTTTTACAATTAAAGGGGGAAAACATACTTGTAGAGAATTTCCCATGTCCAGTAGGGTTACTGCCTCAGGAAAAGCTAGTAACAGCCCACATGTAGCAACCTTACCCATTAAGATTACTCACAATCTAAAATGCCAAGCCTATATCAATTGTTTGAGTTCACTTCTAATGGAATGATGGTGTTCTCTTCCCAGAGGAAAACAAATACCTCCATTAGGCAGAGGTCCTGGAGAGCGAGAGAAGCTAGTCTCCCTCTAAGGAAGTTGCCTTAAAGCTCACCAGCCTTCTCTCACAAAGGGCTGAAAGGCAGGTATATGCTTGTAACTACTTAATGAAAATATATTTTCTGTATATTTTTTGCTCTGGAAAAGTCAATAGTTAAGGATTCAGTTGTCTGGAGAAGAATTGTGTCATTTTATCAGCCCAAAACTTTTTCTCAACTTCTTTCTTTTTTTTTTTTAATACAGGGTTTTCTTTCACGTAGGCTTTACTGTTTGTATCACTGAGACAACAGTGGTTTAATCTCAACACATATCCCTGCTTTTGTGCTCGAATTTGTCCCTGAGTCTTCATTTGACTTTTTGGGGACAACTGGATATTCTAAATCCTTCTTGAAGGTCAGGGAAAAGTTAATAAAATCCCCTGCTTTTTCATTTATCTGTATATTGACCAAATATCCTGATCACTGAAATAAAATGCTCTTAAAATGGCCTTAACTAGGTGAGAATGAAGTAAGTCCTGTCTTGATCATTCTCCAAACAAGAGGCCAGGTTCTAATTTCATCTTAAGCCTTTGCTAAATAATAAAGCTTAAAAGACCAGGAGCATTACTTTTATACTGTGATGGGCTGATAAAAGGCTAAAATCAGGAAGAAAAGGGAAAATCTAACCAAGGTGGAATTTGTTCTGAAGACACCAAATGATGTTTGCCTTCTGATAAGTGTACATGATCTTTATTTACTTGTTGGTCAAACCCTCATGTGCCCAAATGAGTATTTTGGAAGCAGACCCAGTCACTAGATTTTAACATCCAGCCCAGGATATTTCTGAGTATTTCTATGGCCTATCTCATAAACATGTGATGAATTGGTACTGTGAAAACTCATGTGAGCAACTCCAGAATTTACAAAACCTAAGTGGAAGGGAGACTGGTGCACGTATGGCTTAGCACACCTTTCCATACAGAAAGTGCACTTCGAAACAGTCATCCAGGAGCTGATACCAGAGAAGCAAAATTACACTGAAGTAGCCCAGAGCTCATGAGGGGATGATTTTTTACTATCATTATAACTGGAACTTCTGAGGGGATAATTTTTTGTTATTATTGTTATTAAAATCATCCGCTAACTATTCTATTCTTGGATCTTCTGATAGCGAATTCTTCCCTAACATCACTTATCAGTGGTTTTTTGCTATAATCCCACTGTTGCAGCCAAATAATATGGCATGTTAATGACCGTGGTTACCATCCAAGCATGAATTCAAAGCATTTAAGTCCACACAGAGTTGATAATACTGATGATGCACATTTGAATGATCTGGAAAATAAATAAATGGGGTAGTATCTATCTGTGTGAATTACTTCTGAGATAGAGAATTGATCCTCCTAGGGGCATTTTAGATTGTCTTCAAGAAAACAAGAAATACAAATGCAGTCCAACTGCATGGTATATTGAAATTGGGAATGAAATTGGAATGACTTTGGAAATCTGAGAGTATTCAGAGAAATTCTTAATCCAGGGGAACTGCAAGACTTTTCTGAGCATACTTCACGAAATCTGTTCCCAACCAGACTTCTCTTCCTGTTTTGCACATGGGTTAGGACCTGCTGCTGTAAGGCACTAGAGCTAGATTAAATGTGAAGTTAAGGTGTACCACAATTCCCTCTCAGAAGTAAGGGAATATTTTTTTCCTTCCTTAAGATGAAAAATGTATCCAATCTAAGGAAACTCAAGATTTGGTAATTTGATTTTAGGACTATGGGGGCTTTTATCTTATATTTATCTCTTTCCTATGGTATGATATTGCAAAATACATTCATTTTGTAAGAATTTGCTGATGTTTCTGGAAATACTCTCAGAGACTGAAGATTGAAGATACCAGAGAAAAAAGTTGCTGAATGGAAGTATAAATGGACTATTGGCCTATTGCTGGGAAGAAAAAACATCACATTTTTAAATGCTTAAATATATACCTGTATTTCTAGAAGTGAAAAATTTGCGTATCTTGAAGCAGGACAATTAATTTCAGTTCAAAAGTATGCATCACCTTAAATTCCTAAAAATATCTAAGAATGAAACAAACCTTCTTCTGCAGAGATCAGGAAAGAAATCAGTTTCGTTTCTGAAGCTTTTTCAAGTGGGAAATATGTGACTTCTGGATTCTGCAGCATCAGATAAAATAAATATTGATGTATAGACAAAGTGAAAATCCAATAAAAATTTGGTTTTGTAGTAACTCCAGTTGTGAAGGTATCTGTCTGGGTGATTCAGTTAATTATGTACAAACAGCATCCTTCCTTCACTTTCTTGCTGCCATACATCTCCTGCTGTGTCAAAACCTAAAATTAAGATGCTTGCTCTAGAGCCAAGAAATCTTCCTTTCCTTTGAAGCACTAACATCAGTAGATGGTATACCCCAGTAAATACAAATTCCATAAAGAACTGTCTGCTACCAAGTATTCTGCTGAGAAACACAGGCTTTTATACACAATCCTGCTAAAAACCTCTAATGATAGAAAGGGCAAAAAGATTCTCCAGAGCCATATTTTACACATAAAAGAACCAATTTGTTGCCAGTACGTTGTCCCCTGAAACACAGTTCAGTTTTGAATGCATTAGTGTAAGAAGGTAATCTATATGCAAACTGGTCTGGGGTAACTTTGTAAGGAAGGCCAGTTTGAAAATGTCAGAGAGTACAACACGTTTGTACAGATCGTGTTGATTATGACTGCTAGCTGAGATGCAGAATCATGGAGCTGCAGTTCAGTTAGTTCACTCATGCTTCTTTGCCGCCTTAAAACTATTTTGACCTTAGTATTCTTGTATATGAGGTACCACATTTCCTTTGTGACCTTCTGGTTCATCAAATAGATAATAGCAAATATATTTTGCAATGCTAATTCTTATACTTGCTTGTTATTTCTTTCAGAACATTGCTAGACTAGATACCAGTCTCTTAAGCCCAGGACCTCAATAATTTTGCTCTCAGAAACATGCAGAGTATAAGTCTGTGAGGTTAATGATGAGGAAAATGGGTAGCAGGAAAGTTGACTATGTGAATTATGTTGGTTATTGAAATAAATAATGGAAATAGCAGGCAGCATCAGTGAAAATGAGAAGAGATTCTGGACAAATCTTCCTGATTGTTAGACTGAGGTTAATTATGTACTGTCTAATTCTGCCCTGTCTTCAAGAAAGATTTAAGAAATTAAACAATCTAGCAAATGTAGAATCCTACCCATCTTTTCCTTATAATGCTTTTTAAAGGTGTATTATTTGCATTCACTAAAACCATGGAGCACCTTGTATCTCATGGCAGAAGGAGGAACTATATTGCAGTGACCTACCAGTCATGGAAGGTGCCTTTGAGGTATGATGGCTTTGGACTGGCTGCTTTCAATCATTGGTGCCTGTCAGAAGGGAAAAGGACCAACTTGTGCACCATAATGGTGGGAGGACCTTGCTTTGCATCTCATTATCCAAGCAATTGGCCCTGGCTTCCTTGATGCTGTGAAAGAGGCTGATATTTTGAGTCACGTTTCTACATGCCAAACAATCCTATCTGTTGCGAAGCTTTAATTAATGCAAGGTCTGTGATAAAGCATTCAAAAACCAGGAGAAAAAGGCAAGTGGGTAATACAAACACAATTGGTATGCAGTGCTCTGAAATTTAAATTCTGTTCAGCCTAGCTGTACTGGAAAAGCAAATAACAGAGGTGCTATCATTGCTACTGATTGGCTTAATACACTCAGGAATTGAGCAGATAGAAATTAGAGTCTGTCTTTCATGCCTATCTAGACCTTTTCATGTCCTCCCTGTTCTTTTGTTTCTCTCAGTTGCTGTTTCTTATCTCTCCAGTTTAGGTCCTCTGCTTCAGGGACTCTCTTTTATAGCACCCCCCCCAGTACAGTGGGGCCCTGACCTAATTAAGGTTGTAAGAGCTAATACACTGGAAATAAGCAATAAGAAATTGTTTTTCATCAGTATCAAATAATAAAACTATGTTATGCATAAGACGATTCCCCTTATTTCAACATCTTCCAGCATAACTTTTACTAATAAGCAAAATTAATGCCACTGAACAAAGAGACAAGGAAAAAACCCTAAAACGCATACTAACAGGCTGCCAAATAACAGAGAAAGCAAAAGCTGAAAATGATAAAGAAGTTGCTCTCAACAAATGATTTATAGCTCCTCAATGCCAGTCTTAGGTACAGTGGGATCCATTTACAGTGAACTCTGAAGATTCAGGGAGACCTCATAGACCTAATTTTGAGATTATTTTCGTTTGTGAAGCTCAGTGGTGGACAGTGGAATGACAGCAGTTTACATACTAGAAGGATCTGTCTCTCTCAAGACTATTATCTGTAAGGAGGTAGCAGAAATTAAAACTTAATACAACTATCATCCATTTAATCTCTCCAAGGATTTATACAGAATGCTTCTACAAATGTGTAATAGGGAACATAAGACCTTTTCTCTCTCATTCACTTTTTTTTTCTGTTGTTCTAAGGGGAGAATGCTGTGTTCCACTTTTTTCTAAGTATGGGGCTCTGGTAAGGGTGACAAAAACTTTAAGTCAAAGAATATCAATTACAATACTACTAGTTGCTCAGGGTATTAGAAGAGATTGCCTTAAAGAGAGATGACCTTGTGGAATATGTTCCCAGAATTTGTGCCATGAATGTACAAAACCCATGATTCATGTGGAATGGGCATCCCTCTAAGTACTGTGACCTTGCAAGTGAAATTCCAGACAGGTTTCACTACCTAAAGATCTTCCAGAGAAGCTGTTAAAAAGAGAAACATCTATCCCTGAGTGACTTGCTGAAATAGTCTCTGGTCTGAAAACCCCCTGCGTGCAGCAGTCTCTTTTGCCTCCCTGCTGAACAGACTTGGCTTCTTCAGGGTTCGGAGTGGGCTCTGCCAATTTCCCAGGCAGCTGCTTCCATCTGCAGAAGCAGGAAGCTAGTATAGCTCCCTTTGACAGAAAAATAGGATACAAAAACCAGAGTCAGTAAAGGAATAAAAAAAGCCAGTGTCTCATACAGGAGCATTGCCAGTAATGCAAAGGACATTGCCAAGGACAGTCCTCAACCCCCAGATTCTCCTCTGTGCAATTACAACTCCTTAAAGCCCTTCAGCACGGGATGAACTGTGAGCTCATGCAGTTGTGCATTAGACACCTAGAAGGTTCTTGTCTGCAAGAGGTTGAGAGAAAAAGATGGTCAGGAAAAACCTAATGGAGGGAGAGTGAGGGAGAGGGGAAATTCAAGAACAGTTAGACAGAAAAGGAAGGGATCATCCAAGAACGTAGAGAGAAAAGATACAGGCACCATAAAGCCAGAGGAAAAAGGACTTAATATTAAGGAGTTACTAGCATGCAAAACAATAGCATAAAATAAATATTAATAGTATATACACTGAGCATTTACACTGGTGAGGTCTGTCTCCTGGAGAGGTCCAGCACCCTTCCCCCCATGGAGCTTCTCTGTCTCCCTGTTCCAAGTAAGATTCATCTACCTTGGCTTAGATGTTTCACTTTCAGGCACCAGTGTTACTCATCTCAAGATCTCTTTGTAGTCAAGGAAGAAAAATAGATGCCTCAAAAGAGCAATTCATTTGACCTACATTAAATGTTTTCCTTTGGATGAGATGAATCGCTCCCTAGAAAAGCTATTTCTGTAAAAGGAGGCAGTGGTAGCTAGATTAATGTTAGATATTAGAACTTTAATGACCTCTCCTTGGAAGAAAGTTACTTTGGTTGGTTTTCTACATTAGGATGAAGAAAATGCCTTTCATTTTCAGAAAAATATACTCAAAGATGAGATCTTTTGCCCTACCAAATCCCTAATGCTTTAGTTTAGAAACCATGTTGAGAAGCCACTGACTGTGTTCTACCACACGCATTTTATTAAAAATGTTCTCAGACAACTTTATGTGACCAGATAAGGGAAGATTACACTGACATGCATTGTATGAGGACTCAGGATTTGACCTTGAATCAAGAGGACAAAAATCTTAGGTATACCCTGACCAGCTAAATCCACACTGTGGTCCCAGGGCTTTCCTGCAGTGAAGGAAATGCTGCCCTAATGCACTTGCACGGATGGATCAGGAGCCTAATAAGATCTGGCACCCTCAGCATCTTGTCAGGGTGCCAAGCTACTCTACCAGTAGAGACTTTGTCATAACTGCAAAAAAGTGACAAATCTGCCTCACCCTGTGGTCTTCTAAATTGTGCTGCTGAGCAAACTAAGCATTGCTTGCATTTAAGCAAGCTTGTTGGGAAATTGGTAGATATTTACTTTGATATTTGGGCCAGCTGATTAAAATAGTCTTACAAGAGATACTGGACTGCCTCTCTCCACTGTGTTGTGGAGTTATTAGGAGGCTGGTTCAAGAAGCTGCAACTTGTTTTGTACTTTAATTTTAACTTGGCAAGCACACCGTATGGCTTGTCCTTCTCCATACTACATGCTTCCTATAAAACCACTCAGAGAGTCTGGGGAAAACATGTAGACTGTACTCCTCAATCAGAATTATAAGTAGCAGCAGACCAGTGAGAAGGAGAAGAAATGCCTTAGTTCCTTTATTTTTTGCATAGTCCCCTAGTCTAGAAGAAAACTACTTCATTGCATCTTCCATTCTCTGCATTTTTGATAGAGAAATTCCATCTTAATAGCAAAGTTAAATTAATGAGCTCTTCCCTTCCAGAAGAAAATAAATACATCTCTATTACAACTGCTTGGGCTGGATACACATCTCATCTGCAAAACTGATTTTGAAGTCCCAAAAGTATGCACAGCAGAAAAGACAGAATGCTAGACGTTTCCTATTATTTTGTCTGCAACTCTTATAAAAAGGACAATCTCTCTGCCCTAATAAGCAACAGACAATCTCCAGAAGCTGTTTAACAGTATCATTTGGCTGTAACACAGCAATTATCTAACAATGTGGCTGCCAGCACAGGAGAAAAGAAAACCTTCTTGAAAACTTTTTATTTGCTGTGGGAGTAGAGAGCCTCTGTCTTAATGCTATCTATCTTCTTTCTTTAAAGACTTCCAGCTGCTTTTTTTTTTTTACCTCTATGCACATTAAGACCTTCTTCACTACCTTCTGCACATATATTTATATCCACTGGAGATGGATGGTAGCTGCAGCCTTGCAGTGCTGACAATGACAATTACAGTCTTAGCCACACAGCACAGGATCTCATTTAGCCCATAACACACCGGAGCCTGGGACTGAAGCTTCAAGCCTCCGGGTCTGTAATGACTGCTGAGCTCAAACATCCAAAGATTACACAAGCCGTGTGGGACTTGGATATGAGCAGTAGTTTTACACAGGTCTGGGAAGAGCAGGGGTGGCACAAATAGTGGCCTCAGCATTCTACTCTGGCTGGCACACACCAGTCTTGCCTCCTACCGCAGAAGTATTGAGAACACTCTGACTTCAGTATGCAAATACCAATCAGAAACAGCAAGTCAAGCTCTGATTCCACAAATTCCCACTTTTTTTTCCTTTGTTCCAGTACTTGGAGTCCCTTTCAGTCAGCTGCACTTTCTTTGGACTAAGACTGAAATGCAGAGATATTTGAGTTTAGGAAATAAAAAATCTATTTGACTGCACCATGTATTCCACCAGCTCCTCACATGAAGTTTAAGTTAGTTTTAGGCAGTCTGCCTTATTCAATCTCTTTTTGCTTCCCTAAAAAGAAAATAATTTTATAAAAATAGAAATTCTCACATCACCTGAGAAACACTGTTATTTCAAATTGCAGAAGTATATTCTCCTTTAACTAAGCACCAGAAGACTGCAATTTTAGGCAAACTATGGGTTAGAATCTGTCAGAAATACTACAGTCTGCCTGCCCAAAACAGGTCTTTTATAAAAACTTTTAATCTGGAGCTTCATCATGCACAGACTACAGTTCCCAATACTCAACTTCACATCTTGCAAGCTGTCTTCTGACCTGCAGCACTGTGAAGCATTGCAGAGTGAGACTTGTAGTCTACAAATGGCACAAAATAAGAAAAATTGTTATTGGATTGATCTTTAAAGTGAATAGTGGCACTGTTTGTACCAGAGGCAGTACCCAACATTCTTCCACTCCAAATTTTACAGTAAACAATATTCTCTCAGCTAGAAACTTGTTTGAATCTTTTCCTGCTCAGTGCAGCTGCTCAGCAGTTTCTAATATTTATTTTTCTAATTGGAGACAAGCCTAGCGGAAAAGACTAAGTCTTTGAAGTGCACATTGTTTGCTGATAAGCCTGTTCTTTAATACAGCAAGATGCTCTCTGTACATAAAAGATTGTCAAGTTTGATCTGAAACTAGTGTTTAAAAATATCCCAAATCCCAATTACTTAGTTTTTATTGGAATCTGACTCTATATTCTGTAATTCAAGCTAAAATTTATTCCTGTGTTGTGTATGATTCCTTTTCTTCGGATAAGAGCTTAAGCCATAAGCTTCAAATGGGAAAGTTTGAAGAGGCTCCTTCTTAAGCCTTGATTTCAATGAAACAAGTCATTATTCACAACATGAGAAACAGCGAGGGTGCTGAGCTGTCTTAGGTTTATAAGAAATCAAGAAGAGATGAAGTTCAGCACCAGCCCACTCTGGCAATCAATCTTTTTCTCTGTTTCTTAAATGAAGATGAACAGCTGTAATTAGTAGCTGTTCCCCACCTAAGACTAGAACACTGTGAAGTTTCCATATGAGAGAGACATTGCTTGAACTTAGCTACTTTTATAAGAAGGCAAACACAGCTCCAAAATGCATGATTTCTAGAGGCTGTTTCTCAGCTATGTCTGTTATCATACATGCACTTTTTCATGCCCACCTCCCTTCATCTGTGTCAAAGCCAAGGTAGCCTCAGTGGCAGTGTTCCCTCCTGTCACGGGGAGAATCTTCAGTCTATCTTTTCTTACCCTTTCCTGAAAAGCTCATGAATAAACTGATTTAATTACCAGAAGAGCAAAACCTAAAGGCTATAAAACATAATGAGCCACTCCCCATGCACAGCCAGACCTAATCTCTACGACAGTTTTCTATTTGGGGGAATTTGAAAAATTATTCCCCAGCCACTTGCAAAGCCAGCAGCAAGGCTTCAGGTTTGGAGTCTAGATTATTTAACGGTGATCCTTGTAACTGTATCTAAAAGCAAGCAAATTCCTTCCCTACTCAAGGAGTATTACTGAGTCTTTGCCAGCTCAAATTGCCTCTCCGAGTCAATGCACGACTCCAAGTAGCCTTACCTCATCATTCCAAAAAGCTTCCCAATGGGCCTCCTTATTTAATTGCTTTAGAAAATCTGTTTCCTCTTTTCTGACCTGAAAGCCTTTCTTCTTTCTCAGTTTACAGAAGGACCATGGCCTCATTAAGAGAGGATCCTTGCTGTCACCTGACTTTTCTAAGGATGCTTTTCTAGGACACTGGCATAGAGTGGTCACCTCTTAAGAGAGATAGCTTCTGACAGTACAGCAAACCAGACATCAGCCTGGGCCAGCATCAAGCCCTACCACTCCCACCTGAGGATTGCCTCTACTGGGACCTGGGATTCCAGGGCTGCTGACTGGGACTGACCCCCATGTCAGCAGCTCTCCCTGTCCCTCATTGCCCACTTTGAGCTTCACTTTGTTCTTGTTCCACAGATCAGAAGACCAGTCTGCCATCCTCAACGTAGCTGTGAACCAAGGCCTGGTCACAAGTTCCAAAGTTTTATCTGTGGCTACAACCAGGTCTTCAGAGGACAAGAAGTAATCAGTGACTGATGGTACCATCATATGGAGTTTGGCTGTGAAGTGCTTCTCAAGGCTGGTGGCTTCCCAGTATTTGTGGGAATATTCCTGACAACCCATGAAATCAGGTTGGAGCTTTGTGGCTCACTTGACGGGCAAAGGCTCCCAGAAACATCAGCCAGCAGTGTTGTTCCATCAAACACTTCAATATTAGCCACAAATATTGAAATGGGGACTGAGTGGCACCAGAGTTCATAGCGGGCTTTTTGCTAAATCCTTGAAAAAATATGCTGCTTTCACAAATTTCTCAAAAAAGACCATATCCTTCAACAAATAAAAATGTTCTTAATTTCCAGGTTTTATCTCCTTTAATTGGGAAAAGCCTAGTAGTCATTTCATGGAGATCTCACAGTACTCATTCCTCTTTTGAGGCATTTTTCACCCATTTAAAAAGCAGGAATGCTTTCAGTTTTTGTAAGAGAGATTGAACAGATGGGTGGGCAGACGGTGAGTATAAAATAGTGCTGCAGGAAACAGCCAGGGAAGCAGCTTGCTCCCATCCATCCCTGCTTGTTTGTTAGAGGGACGATGCTATTTGAGGTGTGGACTATAACGGGACAGTGCCTCAAAAGCATAAGGCCTAAACTCGTTGTGGTGGCTTTGCTCAGTAGCACCCACTGACTTCAGTGGGAACAGGGCCACGGTCTATGAACAGCACTATTTAAATGCTGCCTGATATAAAAAGGGTACTTTGTGCAACTGTTCTGCCTTCCATGCCACCTGGCATGCTGTAGGAGTCTGAACAGGAAAAAAAAAAAAGCTTTTTACATAATGGAGAGCAACATATATATTTTCAGGATACTGAAAGCTGCAGGACAGAAAGAGAAGGGCAGGCCCTCGTAGAAAGGCAGTGAATTGGTACCAGACACAAGTGATCCCATTTAGCTAATCTTTCCTAGCACTCATGAAGACTTGATGTCTGCCAACAGATCTCTCATTCTGTCGCGAGCCTCCAGAGAACACTGTCCTCTCAGACACCAGCTTCATTCCTCTTTTCCCTTACAGTCTCCCTGCTGTCAGGCATGTTCTTGGTGGGACTAGGTTCTGTTCTGGATTTTGATTGCATCTTCAGTGAAGATCTGTCCTTTATCAGTTTCTTTGTCCATCCCAATTTCCTCACCAGTGCCCCTGCTTCTTTCTGACTTCCATTCTTCTCATTCTTCTCCTCTGTTTTCTCTTTCAACTTTGCCTCCTCTATGACCTCTACATGGCCAAGGGGTTTCTCTCTCTTCTCTCTTGCCCCAAAATCAGTTTTTCCTGATCACTGTCCTCACTGCTACAACTGCTTTTCTAATTTCTTACTTCTGAAGATATGAAGATGCATGTACCGCAAAGAATTGGGCTAAAATATTATCCCGAAGAGCTATGAAAATATATATATCATGAAGGAAAAGGCTAAGAAATTATCCTAAAGAGTGTCTGTTTTCAAGAGCACAAGTCATTAAAGTACAATTTATATGAAATACATATGAATAATTGAAGTAGAGTCTGGTTTAGAGTACTAAAATAGGACCTTGGCTTTAATAGCAACACCTCTGTACATCAAAGGGAGACCTGGCAGGAATCAGTTTTTTTGTGAAGAGTGCTATGAACCTAAACCCAGCAACCTTCCCTCCCTCAATTAATTTATATTGAAAGTCAAAATTTTTACAGTGTTGCCTGATTAATTCTGGAGAAAGCATGTGTGTTTTCTTCAAGCTCATCTTAGTCCAGATGCTGTTCTGCATTTTCAGCCTTTACTCCACAAAGCCTATTTGTAATTTTACAGCCAGGCTCTTTATCTCTGAAAAGCTGCATGTTAAAAAGGTTATTAAAATTTTATGAGTGGTGGATCTTCAGAGCTAGTAAGCCTGGGCAGTCCTGTTCCACATCAGTGCTATCATGCTTTTGTAATACGAAGAAGTACAACAGGGAGTTTAAATCCTGGCTGCTATTTACTTACGTCACCTCACTCTTCCTGTAGTTCTACTGATTTGAATATCTAACTGTAGTGCGTTCTTTCATGAGTATTTTTAAAATGTTTTTTCTTGTCTTCAAGGACTTATTCTTGTCTCATCAACAATATACTTATTAAGAAATCTTTTCTTTTTCATCTGATTATTAATTACAAGTTGTAGCATAATAATAAAATTTTGCAAACTGGAAATCATGTCAAAGCATTCATGAGAACATAGAAATAGCTGATGATTTCTATCTAGCTGTCTATATCAAGAAAACGTTTTCCATGTTTACCATTACTTGTTACTGCTGTAGACAGGGAGACTGAAAACGTAGCAGTTATGTTTGCTCTTCATCTCATTTGGAAATCCCTTCAAAATATTTTGGGGTATAATGATTTGTCAAGGTTATGGTATTTCACATGGAGCTCACATAACAATTCAGTGATATTATCTAATGCAGTTTTTTTCCTCTACAGATGGCCACAATTTTAGGTATTGCATCTGATGAATTATAAAAAAAGAAAAATCAAAAGAGTAGATTCTTCAATAACACCCAGTAAGTCTTCAGTTTATATGTAAACCCATGCTGATATATTATATATTTTCAAATATTTACCTTGAAAATATGGCTAGCAGCTAGATTCATCAGGGAGTTCAGAAATCATAAACCACAGTGGTTATTTCTGATAATGGATGAGCTGTGGAGTTTTTCCTACCACAAGCCAGGAGAAACACCCTGTGTATAAAATGCAGTATGATGGCTGTTCCAGAAGAGTGATAAATTAGACCAAGAAGTAGAGATGAAATATAATTTAAGATAGGACAAAATTTCAAAGGAGAAAGAGCTAGCCACTGAGGAATGGGAGAGAGATATTTGTGACTCATGGCCAGTGGAAATCAGAAGCTCAGGACCAGGACAGGGAGGTAGAGAAGAATAGCTGCATTCTTGCCAACATAGAAAATACAAGAATTTCATGTCAGATTATTAGGTCATAGACATGACTACTGCAGCTGATATTGTAGGTGGCAGTTGGCCAAGAAGGAAGAAAAGCTACTGTGAAGAAAGAGGAAAGGAAGACACAGACACAGAATTCTCAGCTGTAGGAAAACTAAGTAAATCCACAAAAAGATGTCATCTATCCAAAAAAGTCATACAGACTTGTCCAAAACAGTTCAGCCTGTTTTGAATTTAGCTGTGATAGAAGGTTTATGATTTGTGTTTGGATTATTTTTTGTTGTTTAGCTTTTTTTTTTCATAAATTTCAAGAAAAAAAAAATCAATCAATGTTCAAGAAACTAGTCGGTTTTTCAGTGTTGGGTTAAAATAAAGATTTCAAATAAAAGTTCAGGTTAATTTCTTGCTCAAGGATATAATGTTTAAAACAAGTTTGCAGACCAGAATGGAGTTTGGTGTGATGCCTTCTCCCCCAAATGGAATTGAGAGAACATCCTGTAAAGGATGAGACAGCAGATGGTGTGCTATCTCCCTGAGGCAGAGACACAAGGTGTCATTCTCTAAGTACAGCTACTGGCAGGTCTGCAGTGAGGTATTTCAGTATCAGAACTGCTTTTCAGAACTGATACCAAAAAAAAAAAAAAAAGAAGAAGAAAGAAAAGGTCAGGCTTGCTCAAGTCTTGGCAGCAGGGGAGCAAGCAGTAAAGAAGTCAAAATGAGTTAATTGTCCCTGCTTCTTCAGTAAATTACAATTTTAGGGCTATGGACATTGCAAACTGTAATGTCAAGTGAGTTAATTTAAGGTTGGCTGTGTACCTCTACATTATTGTAGCCTCTAGTGTACTTGGAGATTCAATAGACTTGTGAAATCAGAAATGAGGATACACTGAAGGTGGTGGCCCAAGGATGCTGCCCAACAGCATCTTCATGGCCCATAGACTGCTTTAGAGAGAATCAGAAATGAGGGGAAGGTAGAACACAGACAGTGGGTTTTTCCTGGTTTTTTTCATCTTTCAGTAGCAGCTGAAGAGAGAGACTAAGGGCTTTTATGGCTGCTTTGTTTTTGAGAGTTGTTGTAAGACTGATGTTCTCTCTTCTGCTACAGCATTTGGTTAGCATTTCACAAGGTAAAGGGTTTATATGATTTGGGTGGAATCTATGTCAATGCAATGAAAGCTTTGAGGGGACAAACAGATACAAGGAACAACAGGAACAAGCCCAGATAAACAAATCAGAAGGCATTTAGAAAAAATGAGAAAAGGTGAAAAGAGGAAATGAGTGCCAGAATAAGGTTTGAAATCAAAATTAATCTAGACATGAAAGAACATGGAGAGCAAAAAAAATCTCTAATTGCCTATAAAACAATATAAGGGATCTGATTAATGAACAAAAGTATTCAGAACTGCTCATTAAAGAGCATACATTTCACCTTAAAATTATTACTGAGATGTTGCGGGAACTTTGACACGATCAGCTATTGGGTAGATTCAATTTCATGTTAGTATAGTGGGCTGAAGCACAAAAATTTGACAGGTTAAGAAATTACTGGTCTTGTATCTGAGTAACAGAGTGTCTTGGATTGTGCAACATCACCTATTCCCAGACTTCAAACAGTAACTGGTGTAAATTCTGATCATAAAAAAACCCAGAGAAGATAAGAGAATATTTCAGTATCTTAAACTTCTACTACTAGCAGAGAGTAATGAGGGAATACTGTATCATCATGAGAGCTTTTGTGCTGTGTGACACTGCCAATACTAACTTATATTTGCATGTTTGTGTCTTAAGCTGATGTGCTCACTCAACACAAAGGAACTTTGTGTTTGGCCTCATCTTGACAGATAAGTAGGGTTTGGATCACAGAGCCAAGAACCAAGAATAACATGTGGTACATTGTCAGCACAGAAAGAGCCTCACTGTGATCTTTGTGGTTGTGCAGATGTGATCACATAGCACAGATGAAATCATGACTTTTTACGCTGGCTTTTTACAAGTTTTTTTCTGAATAAAAATTTTGTCAATAATGAGATGTTCTTAAAACTGAAAAAGAAGTAGAGGAAATGAATCATCTGTAAAAAGTAATTTGACAGAACTACATAAACATGACTGGAAATTTAAGAACATCGAAAACTGCAATCCCTCTACTTAGATGAAAACAACAATGAATGGAAGACAAAGCTGGTTATGAAACAAGGTGAAAAAACCATGAAAGTAAAATAATATATATAAAGCCCCTTACTTATGTGTCTAGGTGTGTGCACACTTATGTCTACAATTATATTTACATTAGAAATATTTGTCTTCTGGTATGTATATTATAGACATATTCACAAGATAAGACTGATATTTTGAATTATGTGACTCAGAAACAAGGAATTGAGAAATGCTGAGAAGGAAGGCAAAAGGAGAAGTAACCTGCTGCAGAAAAATATGAATTGATTTTAAGTTCATAAAGCAGAGCTTGAACAAAGAGAACTCTAAGAATAAACAGATAAGATAGAATTGCCAATAATCATAGATACAAGGCAGAACATAGATGTATGTTTATCTGCAGTAAGGAAAGACAGCATATAGTAAAATTATGTCATGCAGCGATAAAATACTTTCTCAGATTAATTTAGGATTTTGTTAAGCAGCACTAATTAATAGAAGCAATTGACAAAATGCAGAGTACTTATAATGCAAGAGTTTTTCAAAAGTGAAAACTGATCACAGAGATTTTTTAGCAACCTTAGACTGTTTGAGCAATTCTGTTAACTTTAAAAGGAGAAAATAGAGCAAACTGAATAACTCCAGATCCTTCCAGAGGAATGATACTAGACATGGTTAAAAACTTATGAACAGGAGTAGCACCCACAAGGTAATAATGACCAGGATGAATTTTAAGGATTTAGAAGGCAATATGAATGACATCGCCTGGAACAGATCATCCAGTTCCAAAGCTCAGACTTCAAAATAGAGGCTTGTAAACCAGAATTGGGATAGGGAGGAACCATGAGATGGTGTAACAGAGTAAAAAAAAAAAAGTTTTTGAGCAAGATTATGGGAATTTATCTGAGGAGCAAGGTAAGAGATGGCATAGTCACAGTTTATGAGTACATGCATGAGAAGGAGATTTCTAAGAAGTAAAAGCTCTTCTGCAGAGTGGGAAGAATGTGTAAATAGGTCCAATAACTGAAAATTGTTCTTTAAAATCATGAGTTTGTGTCATGAGTAAAGGCTCACCACAATTTTATTGTTATCTCTTATTTGTGAATTTTTAACAAGGCAGCCAGCACTCTGTCAGTTCTGCTTGCAGCACGTCTTCATGTCATCACTAGACAAACTGGTAGACTGAAATCTCAAATACTTAGCATAGGCACAAGACTTTTGGCTGATCTTTCTATCCAAAAAGGACAACAGGGATTTCAAAGTTAGTTTCTGTGTCTAATTAAGGTGAACTTCTGCAATATTACAGGCACAAAGTCATAGCAAATTTTATTTTCTATGATAACAGCTAAACAAAGTTGAAGGCTGTGGCTAAAACCACCTGTTGTGTCAATGAATGTGCATTTCTGTTGCCAAAGTCTACCCGATCGAACACTACACAGAAGCACCAGGGGAAAACAGGTGGTGTGAGTCCTGGCTGCCTTTGTGTTCTCAATGTTGTACTCTTTTTTTTCTCCCTTTAAATAAACCATACCACAAAAGCAAAAGAATAACATCACAGCAAGAGAAGACTGGAAGCATGCAGGATTTGCCTTCCTCGTTGTGCCAGACAGCATCCCAGGGTTGTTTAAGAGATGTGCTTTGCTACACTCACAGAGCTTTCCAGAGTAACAGTACAACGAGCAAAAGGACACAGACCCCAGTGCTCAGATAAATGTGTAGTGTTGTGGGGACTCTGATCACTGTGTTTCAGCAGCTCATAATAACTGCTTGTGCACCTAATGCAATTGGGAGTCTCTTTTTTTCAGGCACATTGTTGTTTCTTTATCCTGACCCTTGGACTCTGGTGGCTGATATCCTTTGCCCAGCTGTGTTTGTATAATGCATCCTGCCTACCAGCAGTGCCAGGTTGTTAACTCATAATTTGGTTCACTGGTTGTCCTCCTCCTTCCCCACTTGCAGCACAGAAACAGGAAATTAAAAGCATTAATTTTTTATTCTGTATTATTGTTCATGGCTTATGATACTTTTACTGATCTTTTCCAAGAATTCCCTGGCTATTCATCTCCACTCACGTACTGTTAATAATTTTCTTCTTCTACTATCGTGTTTGAATGGGGATCATCAGCATACCAGCTGAATGTAAAGTATTTATTCATATAATAACCCTAGTGTTGTTTTAAATTCCATTTTTCAGAATTCCCAGCAATCCATATGTGTTTTGAATCACCACTGTGAAGTATGCTGGGGTTTTTCACTGATGGCCAAGGTTTACCACTAATTGACAACCCAGCAAGTATATGAATAATTCCATGTGCTTACTAAAGAGTGACATCTATTTTCTAAGGCATTTTTCATTTGCCATTATGTGCCTTCTTTTATTCCCAAATCCTCTGAAAATCTTATCAGCTCCATAATCTGGAGGTGACCACCTCCAGATATTACAAACCAAGGAATGCCATTACCTGTGACTGTTGTCATCTCAAGGTTCAACCTCTTTCCCCATTATGAATAATCACAATAAACAGTGATATAGTCCTAGGTGCTGCCCCTCCTAGGTGTAGAGTGTTACCAGAGCACAAGTCTGTAAGGCTGTCAGGTTCTTCTTTACCACACTCACTAAATTTAACTGTAGACTCAGTGTAGAACATTTCCATTAGAATTCACTCTTCCCTCTCACACACCTTTAAAGTAATCGAGTATCTATAGGTCTGACCATGGGAAGCAACCAGCACATCTTGGCAACAAAGCTGAAAATTTGGTAAAGAAGAAGAGGGTGCCTGAGATGCAGATGATTGATTAAAGAGGACGCAAAGCTTTTGTTCAGAAGATGGGAATATTATCTGGGTTCTTCCTGCTGGACTGCAGTGAAGAGATATTGAAAAGAAATGTACAAAGGAGTTGTTGCTTCTCCTACTTGTTCTCTTTAGAGGAGAATTGCAGTTGACTGCAGCTACGTGCAGTGTTTCATTTCAGTAAATAAAGCCACTTTTTATGGAATATTTAATTTCTTTTCTGATCCTTCTTTACTAGAATCACAGCATAACTAAAGCTGGAGTTGACTTCTGAAGGTTATATTGCCTGACTCCTTGATCACGTCGTGTTTAACTTAGCAGCTGGACCAGGCTGCTCATGGTCATATCCTTTCAGGTTTTGAACACCCGTGCAAGCACTTCCACTGTTTCACCACCCTCGTTTTGATCCCCGCTCAGTTTTCCATCCTACGGTTTACCATTTTAGTTAGGAAGAGGATACATTTTTGTCCTCTTGCTTAGTTTTTACTTTCAAAGACAGAAGAGAATGTAAAATGTTCTGAAAATTGAGAGCAGTTCTTTAATAGCAAGTACTTCATGTTTCTGTAAACTATTCTCTCAAAACCCTACCTCTACCACTAATAACCTCTGTTTCTCAGCTGCAGAGGGAGAACTACATCCAGACAGGATCCAGCTGTGCCACCTGGAAACAACAAAGCACAGACCACTCATCTCTCCACACCATTAACCATTTGAAATCAGAAGGGTGTGACTTGAAAGGAAGTACAGAAACACCTGAGTTTTAGATGAAGACTGCTGCTCCCACAAAATACCTCTTCTTCTGTAGCCTCTCCTGTTTCTTCTGACCTACAGATAATTGCTATCACAGTCTTGGCTATGGCCTTCTTAAATGATAATTCTTCAGCTGTCACATAAACATCATGTGTCAACTCTAGTTCTTCACGTGCCTGCTCTGGACAGGGGTAACATACATAATTTTAGAAAACACATTAACCTTATTTCCTCACCTGCCTTGTCCTTCTTAGGAGCTGTCTCTTTTAGGAGTATTGGGAAGAAAGGGAGAAGTCCTTCTCTGAAGAAACTCACTTTTTCTTCCTTATTTATCTATTTGGCATCCCAAGGATATGAATAACTAACTCTGATGCTTCAATTCTCCAAGTTAAAACAAATGTGGCTTATATGCAGCTCTTTTCGCCTTCCCCTGCCTTTTTTATTTATTTATTTATTTATTTATTTATTTTTCTTTTAAGATAACAGGTATACCTAAAATCTACAGGTTACCTGTTGGGGCTGACACAAATATCTACCCTTTCCACCCTCTGTAAGCATCAGGCAGAAGAAGGCTGTGTGTGTCAGAAGGCTTGGGATGTGCCAGATTTATTGGATGGGTTAGTGAAAATAATGACAACAACTTCTGTTAAATGTCTAACCACAGATGATGCACTCAAGCAGCTTCAAGGGTCACTCAGTATTTGAGCACTGATCAGACACTCAGGCACTGCCAAGGCTCAGGGCAACCTCCAGCTCATTCAAGACAGCAGAAATGGGTGGAGGGACCAACTATGGGTCTGAGACAAGTTACCATCCTTGTGTAGGAAAACCTGCTTTCCTAGGTGGGATTCCTAGATGAACTAAGTAGGAAAAAAAGCACAGCATTATGGTCTTTTCTGTCATATTTTTCTTTGTTTGCTTGCGGGGTTTTTTGTTTGTTTCTTTGGTTTTTTTCTTTTTATTTTTTGAACAGCCATTACATTAATAATTAGAGAACATTTGGGGATTTTTTTCCCTCACCAAGAACAATAAGTCTGGACTCATGTGCAACCATTTGAGAAAAATACATATAACTCATCTTTTGTCACAGATCAGTATATCATTGCCACCAATACCATCTCATACTTGGATGTGATCAAAGCACTGATGAAAAGTGGCAGGCTGAAAAGGAACACAGATTACAACTGGTAAACAGTGGGGGGTAAGGGCAGGACAATGGTTATTTTTACTTTTGTCACCTGTCAGCTGGACTGAGGCTCTGTAATATATCTGAGTGTGAAGTCCACAGCCCTAGAAAATTCCAGGTAACATGGAGTAAAATAGCTACCTTTGTCTGCAAGTCAGGATGCTGCATATGTAGCAAACCTCTCTCTGAACTGCATACAAGCTTTTCATAGCATTTAAAAGAAAACTAAACACATTGGTATAATAAAAATACTAGTGAAGTTGTGCCCAAGATATATTAAAAAATCTCACTCTATGCATCTGAGTGGAAGAGAATCCTCCACCTCTCTGTGCATTTGGTGCAAAGGATCTCTGTGAGCAGGGTGGATCCTGCCCATGCATGCCCCATTGAGAGCATTGCACTGAAATGGAGCTCCTCACCTACTGCTGCCAGAGACCCACCTCTGACCACTCCAGTCTCACAGCAGCACATGGATTTAAAGAAAAGCAAATGAAAATGTCTTCAGAAATCAAAATGTTCTGCCCCTTTTCCTCCCCATGGGGGAAGGATTATAGTACAAACAAGATATAAAAGTTGTTTGTCATGGTACATAAGTGCTCAGGTGCTCTCAATAC
This sequence comes from Aleadryas rufinucha, assembly GCA_013397815.1. Taxonomy (NCBI): domain Eukaryota; kingdom Metazoa; phylum Chordata; class Aves; order Passeriformes; genus Aleadryas; species Aleadryas rufinucha. The sequence continues at coordinate 76,023 of VZTH01018808.1, forward strand.
AGCATCAGAAAAAACCCATATAGATTAAAACATAAAATAGCCTTCTCTTCTTCCTGCCTTCTTCTGTCATGTCACTGCCCATCATCTCTTTTCTCCCTTGCCTCATCTGCATCTGCCATGGCAAAGTGAAATCCTGCTCACCACCAAGCACAAGCACTGTCAGTCGGCTCTCACCCCCTTTCTTCAGCCCTCTGCTATGTTGACAGAAGGGACCTTTGTAGGCAAGCTGGGAGCAGTGACATGGAATGGTGCTACCCTGCCATAACATTGCTTAAAGTACCTTGTTTGGATGGCTCAAAAAGTGAAAGACTTGTTTTGGGTTACATATGATATATTCAGGTAAGGCCCAGCTAACACTCATATTTCTTTAGCTGTACACCTTCAACCATCACTCTCTTTGCAGAAAACACCCAGAGGTCTGTATTTCTAAGCACAATGCTCCACATGGCTGCAGGGAGGATTTTTCAGGGGGAAGGGGTTGTTTCCCACCTAGCTATTGCTTTACACCTCATGCCACCCAAAGTAAATGGAAATGATTGCAGCCAATTCAGGAATGCTACTGCTGCCATCTCCTGAGAAAAGCCAGGTTGAGCATGTTTAATGGAGTTACAGAAGCTGCTGCTGCTGCCAGAATGTCTGCCTAACCGTGTCCTAATGAAATGGAGTCTTTTGGCTGGACTAGACTAGACTGTAAATGAGTTATATCTAAGATTACAGTTATCAAACTAGAAATATGGGATCCAAACCCACGTGCCTAGCAGTTGCCTAGAAATCTCATTTGCAGATGTAACATTAGATCACAGTATATGATATGATTAATCTTCTCTGCTTCCCAGAGGCAAACAGGAAATCCCTGCTCTACTGAGCCATAGAGGCCTCCAAGTCCAGCTAACTGGGAGACCTGAAATTTTGAATTCAGAGACATAAATGCTGCTGGGATTCTAAGCTGAAATGCTTACACTTCTCACATTTAACTCTGAGCATAGAAATTTTGAGGAAAACTGTTACAAACTCCCAAAAATTTAAAAACTCTCAAGAGATAATATGAAGTCTTCTCAAGTAGTCCTTAGTCATCGCTGAAAATAGAATTTAGTCTCCTTCACCAACTAACATCAATAGCCCTGTGAAATTCCCATTTATAAAATCCCCAAATCAAATGATTACTTTTTCCCTTCTCTTTCTCCATGTGTGGACATGTGATTGCATATGTTCTCACAGACAACAAAATGTTTCATACTTTCTAGGAGCAACTATGTGGGTCCAAAAAGTTTTCCCAGAATCTTCTTTTTCAGATGTTGGAAGCAGTACCTTACACTACACAGTCCAAAAAATGTTCTAAAGTTACATAATATATACAATACCCTCTGAAATAAGGGGTGATAGACAGCAGGAATGGCAGTCCCAGAGCTTTCTTCATTAGCACTGTCTTAAGACAAAGTCCTCTCATGAAGCTGTGCTATGTTGTCATCTGCACCCTGCTGCTGTTAATGAGATTTCTTTTCCATTCACTCCTTAACAATAATGCTCATCCTGACCTTTGTAAAGTACTTCAACATGATGCTTCAAAATCACTAAGGAAGTATCAAATAATATTATCTGCTCATTATAACTCCTTTGACAACCTGGAAAAATATTTTCTGTGTTTGCCCAGAGCTAATGACTGCTTATCAAACATCACTATAGTAACATGACTATTTCTAATTTTCTTTCAAATTACCAATGAGACTTTGCTTCCCTTTCAAGATGAGATGTTTCTGCTTGTAATTTCTGAAATTGAAAAATTCTACCATTTTTTACAGTAAAAATTCACCTTTCTTGATCACAGAAATGGCAGTGCTGATATCGTTTAAGAAACCATAAAGAAAGAGAATAAAACTCCTTTGAAAAGACTCAGTCTAAGAGCTGAAGAACAGCTTTGGAGCCTCTGCTCCCACAGTCCTGTATCCTATATAACTGTGTGTTGCCCATCTTACATCCCACAGTCTTCCTCTAAGCTACAAAATATGAGCTATTTAGTTTTGGCAGAGTACTAAAAGCAGTAAAAGGTTGCTTTTTAACTTAATATTCCTCAGTCAGCAGAGATGGGGGTTTAGAGACATGGATGGGAGCACTGAGGGGCCATGACCTTGCAAGTCATTCAGCTTTTTCACAGCAAACTTATTACCATGGGTAAGGTATGGGGCTTCCCAGAGGCTGCTGACCTCTCCTGCTGCTGCAGTGGGTCTTGCCATGGCACTGGCAGAAGAGTCAGCACTCAGGCAGAGTCTGGGAGGGGATGTTGCTGGCAGGATTGTGATTGCCACGCTCTGCTCAGCTGTGACAGCATATGCTCAGCTTTCAGAGCCAGAAAAGGACATGATGCTGTCCTTGCACACTGAGCAGCCAGCAGCCTTCTGGGGAGTGAGGAGATGGACAAGTGAAATGTGTCAGGCAGAGAAGGGGAGCCAAACTGCGTGTCAACAGGAACAGCAGAGAGAAGAGGAACATGTATGAGAAAGGCAAAAGAAATAGATGGGATGTGCTAAATGGCAAAAGGGCAGAGAGGGGAGTGAACAAAATGCGGAGGGAGGCAAAGGACCTGTGACAGTGACAGGAGATATTTTCTTATCTATAAAAGGATCCAAGTGGGAAAAAAAAAGACTAAAACTCCACTGCTTGGAGTTCTCTGAGCACATGCCTTCCTTTCTCTGGAAATGGCAGACCCCAGAACAAGCTGCAAAGTCTGCCTCAACAAAGCTACCATTGCCATTGCAGTCTAAATAGAGTGTTAAGGACCCTGTGTCAACAAAACGCTGGATTAATATAGAAATTACCTTTACAGTAATGTCCTCTATGTGTGTCTGTATGTGTTTGAAATAATTTCAGTAAAAGCTTATTTAAAAAATACCACTGGGAAGAAATTCTGCATGCTTTCATTCTAGAAAGAATAGGTGGTTTTGCTCATATTATCTGGAACAGTTCAGAGCAATGTCTACTTTGTCCCTTCCTCCTCCCACACATCTTAATAGTTTTTACCCCATCATTAACTTTAGGACATGCTCCTCCATGGGACTTGAGGGTAGTGTGGGTATTTCTTCAGCATCTGAGGGATGCCAGGATACCCTACCCACTCGGGCTGCAGGAGCATCCAGGGGAGTGAGAACCTGAACAGGCACCTTCGTCTCTGTAGCAAGAAACTTCAAGCTCTGGGCCCTGAACCAAACTTCACCAGAGCTTCAGATCTCTGCAATTCTGGTTCTGAAGCATCTGCCTGGGGAGCTGTCACGAAACAAGGACAAAAATATTCTCTGCTTGTGGTACATCCAAACTTTATTTACTCTGACATTCTTTGGTGCACCACTTTGGCTTCAAAAACAGCCTTAGTTCCAACAGTTAGTTGGAAACATCCTGACCAGCTGTGGTTTGGTATTCAGTAGGCCTGCTAACAAAACTGAGGAGAGAGAATTCATGGACACAAATAGGCAAATGAACCAGACCTCTTCTTTTCTCTTTTTCCTGCTCTCAGAGGAAGGACATGAACAGGACTCGGCATTATTGAGCAAATATGGCGGTTTATGTGCATATAGGTGAAATTTCTGTGCATCATAATATGTCCCCAAGGATTAGGCAGAGAGTTTCAATATAACACAGCCTTTAAAGCCTGGATATTTGTTCTAAAGTTCACATTGAATTTCAGTCTTATATTTTACATTTTGATTACTGCTTATTTCAGAAAACTCCCCCACATATCTTCAACACCTGGTAAGAAAATAGTATGATTAATTAAAAAAGTTACCTGACTTATCAAGGAATGGTAGCAGCTAAATAATAGTGATATTTTTTCAGAACGAACCATTTCTTCCAGCATGCTCTGTAACACTATCTTATAGCTTGTCTGTCTTTCTCTAGGTGGAGTAACCTCTTTATTGTCTTGTAGCTAAAAATAGGCAGTTAGGTTTTATTGCCAGCAGCTGCTCCACTCCAGAAGAAGAGGAGGCCTCCCTCCATTCTGATTAGCAACATGGTCTGAAGGTTTTATTCAACACTACAATTGGCAAAATGGCAAACCACTGAATGCTGTGCCTAAGCATGCAATAACATTATAATTCTTGAGTGTAATACTCCGCACAGTCGCTACAATGTTCAGCTGAATCTAGCAGCAGTTAGTTGACCATCTTGTTCTCTGAAGATGATGGTTTATGGAGGAATAAATTGCAGGCACTGAACTTGAAATTAGGAAAGCACTTCACATGCTTAACCCTATATTCAGGACAGAAATTAAAGAATATGACTTACTTAGAATACATAGCAAGACTAAATGTTATTTAACCTCAGAGACCCTTAAGATAGAGATGAAATTTACTGTGTGTGGACGTAGTTTGTTAAACAGGCTGGTAGACTGACACACGGTAACAACCAGCTCTCAAACAAGCAGTATAATTTTATACTTGGAAACATAATTTGTTTTTACAAGAAAACTACTTGTAAAGTATTTGAGACACACTGACTTTACAAAAGCAGTAATACAAAGACATTAAGTAGTAATGACATTAATCACAGTAATTACTAATGAGACAACAAGGTTTTCATATATAGCTTTTAGGTTTCTTATTTCTTCTACATGAAAAATACATTTGCATCGTAATGTTAGTTCAGTTAAGATGCAAATTCTGCCTCCAGTGTGATTTTGCACAGCCACAGTCATGAGTGAGTACCATTAGTTCAAACCAGTGCCACTAGCTTCACCCGGAAAAGCAGGGACAGAGTACGCTAAGGATCACGGCAGTTACACAAAGGGTGTGGTAACGATGAAGCTAAATTATTCATTCTGCCACCAAATTGTGTCTGGTAGCTCAGGGACTGCTGTACAGAAGCCATATCTCTTTCTTGCATGCAGCCTATATGAGTGGAACAGCTTATGTGCACTGAAGAGTCTGTTTTCAGACTGTGTACGTCTTTTCACTGCACTTGCAGAGTGGAGCAGGACATACTTAAGGTGTATTGAATTATCATTGCTAAAATGAAGTTCACTCATATAAATTACTTTTATAGTTCTTTAAGTCCTTGGGCTTTGGTCATACAGACAATACATATTTTATCTGTTTCTTTGTTCTGTCACAGCCATCCATACATGGCATGATAAAATCATTAGTGCTGGTTATGTGTCACCGTGTAAATGCTTTATTTTGTTACCAGGTGTCTTTTCTTCCAGCTTTGGCATTTAATTGTCAAGATGCATTTTAGTTTCCTGAATTGTATAATCTAATTTAACAAAAACTGCTGGAGAAACAAGTACAAGCAAAAAGGTGAAACATTATTTCATTTATCAAATTTGTTACTAAAGGCATGATTATTCAGTGTGCTCTCTCATTGCTATTTATCAGCATTTGTTTAAGGTTGCAATTGGACAAAGAGCAGTAAATGCAGTTTAGTGTAGAAAGGCAAGGTCACATGGCCTTGGCCTTAGTTAATTTCTCTTTCATGACGGATTCTATTTTCTGCTGCTAGTATTATTACCAGCATTACATTTCTCCCATGACAGTGCATCTGGAGCTCTTGCATTGCCAAACGTAGTGGTAGCATTTAATTTGTGTGACATTATTCAGTTATTAAGAAAAAGCGCATGCTGAGAAACACTGTGGTTAGTTAATGATAGCATAAAAAATGAGTTCTTGTAAGCAAGAGCAATGTCTCAAGTACTTTGCTAAAAACACTTCTTTCTGAGGCTGCACTATCCCATTCCTGTCATGGGAACCTGGGCATTCACCAAGCAGGTCTCCAGATGAAGGTTAACAGGTAGATATGCCGAGACAGGAGACACAGAATGAGTTTAACAATTAAATTTCATATCCTTCCCCTTAAGTAATGGCAGCTGGACAATGTGCAAAGACTGAAGCACTGAATTATAGGAAAGGCATACTGAGATCGCCCTAGTCTATTCTTTTTTCTGTGGAAGATCATCTCCACATACGTAATTTTCAACAGAAACAAATCTAATCCATCCTTGGAGACCTAAAGTGATGGAGAAGCCATGCTATCATCTATTTCCTATAATATTATATACACGTGGCTTTGTATGCTTATATCCGTGTTAACGGAAATACAAATACACCCAAGGCATGAGTAGATGTAAACAATGTAGATATAATCTACCTTCATGGAAGGTCCTACTAGGATTCAACAGGGGTCTGCTTTTGACAAAACATAACTTACTACCTTTATGTACAAACTAAAAGACAAAATAAAATGACAGTGCAGGTTTTGGAAATTATGGAAGCTGGTGAAGTTGTAAATTAGACAGATGATAATTGTAGAGAATTAATCATTTAGTAGCTTGGGCTGATCTGAATATCCTGTTTTAATACAGATAAATTTGCATCCAAGGAAGAAAGAGCATAGTTTATATAGACAGGATTGGACTAAGTATTTCGAAATGATAGAACATGAAAAGAAGTCAGGGTCTTGGTAGATAATTAACTGAACATGAGCTTGCAGTGGGATGATGCAATTAGAGAGTGAATGTCAGCCCTGAAGCCTAAGCAGGGAAAATATGAAGTGGGAGTAGGAAGGTGATATTAGCTCTGTTTATAGCAAATGTAAAACCACGACAGGAATGCTGTGTGCAACTCTCATACCCACATTTCAGAATGGACTATCTGATAAATCACATAGTCACAAAGTCCTGCCATAAACATGTTGAGGTCTGAAAGGCATGACCTATTGTGAAAAGCTAGGAATGAGCAAGCTGCCAGTCTTATCAAAAAGACAAGCAAAAAAGACTATTAAAAGATGTAAAAGATGGTTTTGATTGTGACTGGCTTTTTAGTATAAGAAGAAAGGGCATAACAAAGGACAGTATGGGATATTATCTCTTGAAAAAGTGATACGTAAGATCTAACTGCAAATAAAGCCCTTAAAAAATCCAAACCACCCAGTGAATAACTATCCACATTGTTAATGAGGTGATGGATCTTCTGCTCTCTTCTAAAGGTCTTTCCTGGGATATTGCACTTTCAGAAGAAATTACAGGCCTGCTGCTGAGACTTACAGCTCAGGTGCTGCAACTCACAGGAGCATAACGATCTCTCCCAACTTTAAAGTCTATGATTAGGTGGCTAACATAATTCTACTTTCTTTCTTTGAATTCTATCAAATAATATTGATGTATACCTGCTGAGGAAGTAGCTCTAAGTTCTTTGAGCTTCAAAATAAGGCATTACACTTCACAGGTTTTGGACAGATTTTCGTCACTAAAATCAACAGACTTGTATTTTAAAATAATCCTGAGAATGGGGAGATTGTGAAGTTGTTTCTGGATGGCACAACGTGTTCCCACCAAGGAAATAGCCATTCAAAAATCCTGCTGAATCACTGCAACTGGAAACAGTACTTAATTTTGTTTCTACAGAGATTAGTTCTGCTGAATACAGAAAAATCATATCCTTCAGTTTGTCATTTTATGTTCATATATTTGAAATAATATCTACTGTTAAGTGGTCCTGACTGCAAAAACACCAGACTGTGTCTTCAATAAATAATTCCACTTTAATGGCAAAGTAATAATTTAGACAGATACAGTGTGCACACCTGCAAAAAAAATATACGCAAGCTGGTTTACAAGCTAGAGGAACAATAAACCAATAGAAAATACATCATCCAGTTAAGTCCGATGACACCAAATACTTATTATTAGGGTTTTACAAAGACTACAAAAATTTTCAGATGATTTATTTCACTGTTTCTGTCTATTTACAAGATATGTTACATCAAAAATGTACAAAATATAAAATGTGTACAGACAAATGTTTCACAAACAATTTCTGAGTTGTAAACTAGGTGGACTCACTGAGATGTATTGCAGGAAGTTTTGTATATGTAATATTGTGTGTTTGTGAGCTAAATATGGCAGGAAAAGATTTGCAGGTTTGCTCAGAGCACAGGTACAAGAAAGAGCAGCTTTGATTTAGTTCTTTGAGTCAGTCAAGGTGTATGAGCTGACCTTTTGCATTAGAAATGGATTCAGATTTGGGGGGCACGATGTTGGTCTGACTGAATCCCACATGCATAAATTCAGAGTTTTATTAGGGCAATAGCACCGTGTAGGAACCTCTAGATTCAGCGATGCAGCTCAGTGCCATTTGGAAACTGCATTGATTTCTTTAAGTTACAGCAGGTGGCCACAGGGCGGCCACAAGGAGTGAATAGCACCAGATACACATCCCAAAGGTAACATCCATGGAGGTGTACAGTACATGACTACACAATGCCAGAGCCCTTATGTACCTCCTTGTTCATGTGCACCTATTTTAACCTCACAGCTCTTGTGGTAGAAGAGTGTTTCCGATTACTCTGAGCAGTCTGAATGCAGTCTGATTGTAGCCTGCCGTGACATATGAACTTAACACATTTTCAGACTTTTCCCCCCAAAATGTATTGGCTTCATATAGGTATTGAAACGTGCTGACTGTAGCATTGATAGCTCCTGCATAGTCATAACAACTGTAAGTACAGGACAAACACACCAGGTAATAACAGCTTTTAGGTTTTGCATTCTGTATTTGTTTGCAACATACAGGGTATCTCAGCAAGTGAAACATCTCTTAACACCAACAGAATAAAATACGAATTTTTTTTGTTTGTTTGTTTTTGATTTGATTTGTGCAAGGCTTTTTTTTCTTTTTTTTTCTTTTTTTTTTTTCTTTATATTTACAATACCCACCCAGTAGACTGTGCAAAACCAACCCACTTTTACAGTATAAACTCTTCCTCTTCCACAGTGGACATCACTGCTTCAGTGTTCTTTTATGCTGAATTCTTCATGTACAACTATAGCAATCAAAACAACATGCTGAAACTAGAAAAAGGAAAAAAAAAACCCATATATTTGTGCTCATGCTGCATCAAGTGCATCCAGCTCTGCTGGATAAGTATTCAAAACATCTATCCTCCAAAAATTCCGTTCCATGGGACCAAATGGATTTGAACCGATTTTGTCAGCATTTAAGTGGCAGTGAAAGTGGGTTTGGGTTCCTTGTGTACTTCTGAGGGTAGAGAGCGAAATCTATTCACAAGATAAAAATATTATATAGCAATTGTTTTTTCTCGTGTCCATTACTTTAAAAAATCATGATATACAGATATGAGGCTACTATGTTAACTGATGTTTTCTCATTAGTAAATGAAGAAAAAAACAGTGTAAATTACCGATGGTTTAGGAATTAAACCAACTGTAAAACTGTTCTAGAAATCTGTTTTAAGGCAGTGAGACAGCACCATAAGAAATGTTCCTTCTTTCACTGAAAAGGCTCAAACAAATGAAGCCCTAAAAAGCCTTTAATCAGTGTTGGTTAATAATTGGTATAAAACCGTTGTTAAGGAGTGGGCAGGTGATTAAAAAAGACCCTTGTGGTAAAAATAACTTTATAAAATCTGTGACTTGTGTACTAAAAACTTGATGGAGCGCATCACCATGACCATGGCAGTTAGAATTAAATTGGCACTTATCCAGCATATCACAGTCATGTTTTCTGGTGATTGCACAATACTGTTTGTGCTTTCTGAGTTACTATCATCTTTTACTCATTTTGGAATGGACAGTAGTGTATAACACAAGCACCACTGCCATCCTGTGACCAGCACCATGTGGCACAACAGAGGTTAGAAGATAATTAGGAGACTGCATTGTTCACGCAGCACCTCAGGGTAAACGAAAAGAAAAAAAAACTCAAAGAAGTTTCACTGTAAACTTGTACAGAGAAACACAGAGACAGAGAGAGAGAGAGAGAGGATAAGGGAAAAAAAAAATTCCAGTTTGGCTAACACGTGTGCAATCTGCTCAGATGCCCTTGGTCTAGGGCACTTTCCAGTTGACAAATGGAGTCTCACTTGGCTCCATAGGTATTGAAATGCCTTGAAATTAAACTAATTCAAGCTTTCCACTTCAATTTTTCTTCCTGACTTTGCAGAGTTAGGTCTCCTGCCTACCTACAACACACCATTCTTACTCAGAGACCTCGATCTGCTGCTTTAATACTGGCAGTGGTCTAGTGGAAACAGATTTTACCATCATCCTACAGCAAGATTTGTCCCTTTCAGAGGGTTGATTCAAGGGATGAATCCAAAATGTCGTCGTGGTGGCTGGTGCTGTCACTGTCACAGCTCTGTGCGCTCGAATAGTTGGCTGCCTCTTGAAGCCTCATTAGCATATTCATCTGAAAGAAGAAAGCAATGTTTACATAATCTCGTCTCATTTAATACTGCAGTGACTGTGTTAAAATTTAATTAAGCTCCCTTGCTGTATGAGGTGTGCTGGTATCTAGGTGAGGGACCATACAAAAGGATTTCAGAAAGGACAGGGTGTTAGCAGCTCCTACTGGCACTCTTTTCATTGCCTTCTGGTTTTTAAATAGAAGTTTAAAGGTCCAAAGAGGTCCAATGGAGCTGCCTGATAACTCTTTAATTCAGGGGTGAGGCCAGCTGCAGCTGCAACACTGGCAGAGGAAGGAAACCATATCTCAGCTGGACATCTGGGCCCATATTTGGAGACAGTCAAGCTTCCAGATAATTTTTGGATGGTGTAGATGCATTACACTGCAAAAGCAACTGAAAACATAATCACAGTAACATAACCCCTCTACAAGAGAAGGATGGGGAGGGAATGAGAGAGGGAGGACTGATGCCAGCTGCTTCATAAATGAGTCCCATCTTCTCTTGAGGGGCTGACCTCAGGAGGGGAACAGCAACAGATCCTCCTACCCAAGGGAGTAGAACCCTCCACAAATTAGGGGGTACTGGTACCTGAAATCCATCTGAAAATCAGCAAATGGCAGCACTAAGACCCAGGAAAGTAATTGGATGCTTGATGCCTAACTCTGTATAATGGTCAGGATTTTATTTATAAAGTATCCACTTCTGCCAGCATGCTAGAGACTGCAAGCAGTGTTTACAGTGCTTTAGTGTTCTTCAAGGAACAACACTGTTGTTACAAAAAGCAGGTAAAGAAAAACCAAAGAGAAAGACATATTCTTATCTCTTTGTGTTTAAAGCCCCTATTTCCAATTTATTCAGAAATCCTTACATTTCTATGCTTTCAGCTTGCACGGTGAAGTTTTCTCTAGGCACTGAACAGCGTTCAACACTTTTGCACAGCTTTTGCTGAAGCTTTAATAGGTATCCGTGCTTGTGAACACAGGATACCTGCGGTAGGTGGTCAATACAGCCTGCACATGATGTGTCCTGTTTCCATAAGTGCAGTGTCTGTCCGCCCACGAGCTCCACTGGAGGTGGGGGCAAACCCTCCAGTCACAACTTCCAAGCTTCTGATATTTACTCAGGTACAGATGCTGACGACAATGTGCAGGGACCAGGGGTGAAAGGACACTGAACTCAGGCTGCCCAAGAGTTTTCACCATACTGGAGACTATGCTGTGCTGGAAGCCTGTCCAATACACTTGCTGGAAACCCAAATCACAGGGTCAAAATATCACCTGAAAGCTTATGGATTGGGAGAGGAGCTCAAATTAGATGATTTTCTGCACTTCTTCAGGGTGCAAGGTCTGTTTTTGAACATGAAACAGTGAGGCTGAGGAACCAGTTTCTTAACACTGTTAAGAGTTAAATGCATTTTTCTCTGAGAAATTCCCTTTTCCAAGGGCTGCCTGTATTCCAGAAATACAGCTCTCTAAAATGGTATTTTGAATTGTGATAAAGGCAGTCCATAGAGAAAGCACTACACAAGAACAGCAGTTCAATATATGCATTTTAATAGTCCATTATCAGAGGAGGCAATGGTAACCCCAAATGTCTGGGATCGTATTTAAATAAAACAAAACATGGCATTGAGGGAAATCAACTTCTTATCATTTAATGCCACCACACTTGCATTCCTTCTACATTAAGACTCTTACAGTCATCAGTTATCTTAAAATATTCTGCGAAATGGAAGGATGGCTAATTTCTATTTTCACTAAATTCTCTATGATAGATAATGTGAATATCGCAGCCCTTCATTTGTATAACGTAGATGAAGACCCGCCCAATGAAAAAAGATGTTTTCACGATAAAATTGATTAATAAGCCGCTGAAGAGTGGTACCCAAACAATATAATGATGAAGACCTGATACATGGTACCAGACACCAGATACATCTGGGCAGATGAGAAATGCAAACAATGTAAGGACATCTTAACATGTTGGTGATACATGCCCTCCTGATTCCTTTCATTTTCAACACTTTTGTAAATTATAGGAGGATTCATTTTAAAAGCCTGTTTTGAAACAGGTGCACAGTAGATTTTTACTGCACATTGTACAGTTTGACATGTGGGAGTAAAGTGCATACTGAAAAGCCTTTTCCCAAAAGTCTGAATCTTACCAAGGGATCCCCCTCTGTATCAGTCTGCGGAACATGCTTAGAGGTTGTTCCTTCTTTTGCTGATGCATAACCTTCATAACCAACATCTTCGGGTCTTAACTGAAGTAGTGATGGCCACTCATGCTGTAGAGTTGCAGAGCTCCATGGATAGGTGTCAGCTACCCACTTGGAGGGATCCTCCCAGGGTGCCCTCTTACCGTACATCTATATTATGGATACAATACAGGTAAGTGTTCTACAGAGTTTTTACTGTATTCTACAGTACCAGTTTTAACAGCTGAAAAAGAAGTCATCACAAATATCTAAACCATTTTAGAAAGAGATTTGATTTCAGATGTTCTCAGTACTCAGGTAAAATAAGACCTTAAGAAGACCTGATCATCTCCATTAATACTCCTTCAATACGCAGAGTGGCTGCAAGTCGGAAAATACTCTGTAACTAGTGACACTTGTAGACAACAGCAAGTTCTTGATACAGTGTGAAATGAGACCTCCAAGTAATGTGCTTAAGGCATATCAGGGAAATTAATGCAGACCTATCAAAAGCATTCAAGTTAATTGGATTTTTTTTAAAGTGAATTAGAAGGTGGTAGTACAGATTGTTACTTTCCCTAAGCAAAATGAGATGCTGAAGCAGACATCTGTCCACATCCTAAGTGTGAGAACTTTTAGAAGGTTAAGAGAACTTCACAAGGGATGTATTTTTCCTTACTATGGAGCATAAAATGCTTATGAATGTGTGAGGAGGACAAAGGAAGTAAGAATGAGAATATTGTAATTTTAGGAGATCTTGTAGCTTCCTCACTAAAATGCACCCCCCTCTGTATTGCTGTTCACAAGCAACAAGTTAACGGAGAGCCCCTTGGTTGCTGCTTTATAGATTTCCTTTAGCTGTGACAATGACACACTGGGATGGGGAGCCATTCACTGGGGCTTTTTGTAATTTCCCCCATCTCAAACAGTCTCACACAATCCAAGGAACACCCTGCTATTGGCAGGGCACGCACTCATGGAGAATATGGGTGGGCTGCACTCCTAAAGGGATTATAAGAGGGGAGGACTTCAGTGATAAAGGCAGAGTGATGAGTTGTGGTTATCACTGCAACACCTGCTGCCAGGAACTTGCTGAATGCAGGGCTTCAGGTTAGGCAGCCAAGTTCCCTGTATTAGGCACAGAGGTGCACACAGACTCTTTCTGACCTACACTGAGGCTGGGCTGCTGCAACAGGGATCTGCCTAAACAAGCCAAGAGAAATGTTCCACAGGGAGGTAGCAGGCTAACTCCAGGCTGTAGCACTTCCCTTATCTGAGATTAACAGCAACTAAATCTTTTCTGGAATCTAGAGCAAGGCTTGGAAATCCTGTGTCTGACAAGTGAGTTTGCAAAGTACCTGACTAGAAAAACAGTTTTTATCCATCTTTGGTTCCAGGAACACTTAATTATATGATATAAAAGATTTCTGTTTATTATTAATAATTTTATTCTATGGAAGCCATTCAAAGCAGCTAAAAATTGGTACAGCTCATGAAACAAACATATTTTCTTCTATATGCTGCCATCTTCTGCTCCACAACTGAACTTTTCATTTAAGCAGTTACCCTGTATGCTTGGGAAAATATGAGCATGAAGATGCAGTGATATTTCACTGCATTTTTATAGCTGGTCTAAACAAGTGCTGTTAATCTCACAGTGACTGTTCTATCAAATGTTTGGCAGTATTCTGTGCAAGGCATAAATACTGTAATTCCCAGAGAGATAAGCAGTTTTAGGAAAGCATGAGATATTCAACAGGCAAGATTCTAAACATCATTCTCCATCGCATCAGTATGTCACTGTGTCAATACACGTGATAAAGAAACTGCAGCTGCTTACACAGTTCTTTGCCTAGTCCACAACAATCCCCTCTGCACTGTGTAGTAATGTCTTTCGGTGTCATGTGCGGAAAAAAATGCCTTTCCACAAAGCATTGTTTTAGAGGATATAGAATTGCAGTGCATAAACAAAACAAAGGAAAAGGGAGAAAGCCAATTAAAGATAGGGGGGGAAATACAAAAAAAGAATGGATTAATGTAAAGATAAATACTTGCTCCAAAGATATGGAATTATCTGAAATCCTAACCTCCTCTCGTATAAACTGGAGAGTTATCCTCCTGGGGAAGACCTCATTGCAGCCTTTCAGTACTTGAAGGGGCTTATAAAAACAGGGGGAACAACATTTTAATGTGGGCAGATAGTGATAGGACAAGGGAGAATGGTTTTAAACTAAGATAGGAGAGATTTAGATTAGATGTTAGGAAGAAATTCTTTACTCAGAGGGTGGTGAGGCACTGGATCAAGGTGCCCAGAGAAGTTGTGGATGCCCCATCCCTGGAAGTGTTCAAGGCCAGGAATTAGATGATCTTCTAATCAGTCAGTTCCAATCCAAGTCTTTCTATGATTCTGTGAAAACATCCTTGTCCACAAGCTTTTCCCCACAAGCTTCTGTACCTACATGTGTATGTTGGTGGTAGGAGGATTACACAGACCAAAGCTATTTTCTGGCACTAGTGTAAAGCTTATTAACCATTCCATTCAGGGGTAAGCTGAGACTGCCCTAACTCAGGGAGACAATCTGAGCCGTATTTAGCCATGCTGGGAACTCTTTAAACAATGGAAAAAACCCCACCTTCCTCCAGTCACAGAGAAGAAACCCTCTTCATGAAATACAAGATATGTTAGTGCTGGAGCAAACAAAGCCAAATTATACATCAGAGTAAGAGCAGGTCAAAAGGAATTCGAGTCTGCCTTCTATAACACCTCCAAAGACTTTCCTCTTGCAAATGCAACGGTATTAATACCGGGATGCATTTTTTAAAAACAGCTTGGAGAAAGCCTTTGAAAGCAATTAAAAAAATTTCTAGGAAACAAATAACATACCTGGAGTCCTTCTCTCACAGCTTCCAGAAGATATGGAACCAGGGAATAGTTCCAAAGGTCTGTGAACCACACTCTGGAGCCATCAACATCCATAGGGCAAGGGAGGAAGAGACGGGGACCTGAGCAGTCAAATTGTGTATTAAAAAAGGTAGAACTAGGAAACACGCTTAAAATACTCCTCTCAAAATTAAAAGAGCAGTACTGGAACAAGCTCAAGGTAAGAGAATACTAAAAAAGGACTACATTAAAGGAGCTAACTGTCATCTGTTATTAAAAATGAACTGGTGTCATTTAGTTCAATTTTAGGACCTGATGAACACTTACAAGTTTTATGGCAAAGCTGTGTAAAAGCTGACATCTTTGCTAACATAGTTATTCCATTAAAAGACCTCAGGTATTAGAGGTTTTATTGCTGTAATTATACTGCAGTGTGAAAGCAGGAGAAAAAAATTAAGCTTAGGAAAGTTATTATTGGGGCAATTTTTTGAAAAATTTAGTTTTAAAAATTGTGATATTTGACTTGAAAGTATTTAGCAACAAAGGAAGAACTACCAGGAAATATATATCCTCTCTCATTAAACTTTCCATTTTCTTTCCAGTCTTGGTGATATCTAGACAAATTCCCCACACCTATGTGGTACTTCCCATTGAGACACGGCAACTTTAAAAAAAAAAATACATTCTTCACAAATCTTTAAAATTCTAGCCTGCATCCTTATTTCAAACCACTCCACCAGTGGACTCACCAATGGTTACATCTGAAGAGCTGTGCGTTTCTAGGAAGCTGTTGAGATGATGCCATGTTTTGGGGATCCAGTCAATGATTTTCATAAGCTCATTATTGCGTATGTTCTTTTCTATTTCAGTTTCAATCAGTTTCCTTCTCAGATATCTGCCTAAGAAACCTTTAACAGGCTCTGTGTGATTAGCACACAGCACCCACCTGGGTAGAAAAGATAAATGTCAAGCAGCAATGAATAGAAAATACATTATTTCCTCTTAAACATATAGATTAAAGCAATATCATAAGCTTCTGAGTCTCATTAGTCAGCAAGTATAACACTGCTCCAATAAACCTCATTACTGCTCACTGTTTCAACACAGCCATTTCACGTTCCAGCAGGAATTCAAGACACTGCCGAAGACAAATGAAATGCAGGAATGCAATCATCTTCAGCAACTTGCTAGAGGTGCCAGACAGTATCTTATTTCTTTTACCACTCCCCAACACCATTCAGAGACCCATCAATAGAGCAGAGACACTGAAACTAAAATACTTTACTGTGATGAGACACAAGATCAATATTTGTGAAAGAACTGGGCTTAGAAGCAGGGAGCTCTGCAAACATGGCCACAGTAAATAGAGAGTGAATGTACCTGAAATTGTGATGCATCTCCAGATTTGGTGAAGAAGAAACTCCCTGGTTCATGGTTCCAATAATATAGGGACTGGAAAGACAAAAACAGTAAGATCTTTTGAGGGAGAATTAATTCAAATATTCAGAGTATATTCCTTCTTATTTTCTGCACTAGGCCAATTTCAAAAGAGTCTCTGGATGTATTGTAGTCACAGATTGAAAATATTTCTGAGGTACCCTTTTTAAAATGTTTATTCTTGTATGATTTCCCTCTTTGCACATATGTAGTTTACTAGTGCTCATCTGTAATGAAGAAATAAATGAAGCAACCCTGTCTTAATGGAATTCATAATTTGGCAGTAGGCTTAGCTTTTTAATTTCAAAAGCCAGTGAATCTCGTAAGACATTGCATGCAATGATTTTATGAAGGGAAGTCCCTCTGATGTCACTTTTGCAGCAGAAATAACCAATGTTACAGGGCAGTAAAAGTTCTAGAAAACTCTTGCTTAAGAATAAAGGACAGTCAGCCAACTTTGTACTTACGCGCTGCTGCAGGAAAACTGTGGGAAGGGCAAATCTGCCAGAAACACAGCAGCTTCTGCATGGCGTGGTTTATCCCAAATTCCACACTTACGAAGTGTAAGCTGTTCTCATGGTACTAATGAGAAGTGTTTAAGTACATTCTTAAATTTTGTGGTACATTTACATCTTACTGAGAAGCATGGGAGTCATGTAAATGAAGTGAAGGAGACAACTAAGTGCTTGGCTGAAGAGGGTTAAAATTATTGAAGCACAGAACAACCTTGCAGATGGCCTATGGGAGTCTAAGTGTTCACTGGGACATTTTATTTTGCAAAATAACAAAGAGCTTTTACTTTTTTAATTGCAAAACGTGCAAGGAGAGAGAAGAGGTAATACCTACCATTTATTATATTTACAGTTGAGGAAACCATTGAAGATGTCACTTAGTGAACTGATGTGGTGGAGGTTATCAAGAATTATGACGACAGGGAGGTCAGCACCATTGTTGTCAGCACTGCATTGCTCAGCTAAGTTTGCTAGATATTGTCGCAGATCCTTCAGCAGAATTAATAAAAAAACAAAAACAAAATCACAAAAAAAAGCCCCAAGCCCAGAAAAGATAAATCCAATTAGACCATAGATGTAATTTCACTGGAAAAAAAAATTCAGAAAGATAAAATGACTGCTAAAGAGACTTCCTTCTGTGGATCACTCAGCTGGATCCGCACACGCAGAAAAACGTGCTGTTTACAGAGGGCAACATTGAACCACATCCCAGGAAAAAACAAAGGTGCTAAACACAAGGCAAATGACTGAAGCATTCTGAGTTGGTGGATATATTCCTTAGAAATTTGCTGATAAAACATCTTATCTCCAGAGGAAAATAGGTTGCAATAAAATATGCCATTTCCAATGGGCTGAGATATTCACATAAATTTTTGGACCTTTGTTCTCATGAATGCCACATTCATATACCAAAAAACCCCACCACACTGTCACACAATTTCAGTGTATTCAACTGCTCCTTTAGATATCTCATTTCAGCACTCTCACCGAAAATCTGCCTGCCCGCTTGGGGATGCTTTATCACACCTCATAATAAGATTTGTTGTGTAAATTCTTCTTTCCTGTCAGCTGTCTGGCTGCTGTTTAGTGCAGAAGTAAAAGAGAGCTTTCTATAATCAAAACATTTCATATTTTTGTCAACACTTTGTTGCTCTTGAGGATCTGGGCTAGTCAAGTTTTACAGCTGAATCTCTAGAGGTATCTAATTTTGTCAGGGTTGGGAATGCTCAGTATTATGGACAAAGTTTCTGTTGCCATTTTATTTTCTGGATCAGGGATAGAAGAATCTTTTCTTCTTTAAGAAGAACATGAAGGGAACATGAACCTTTTTTATTTCAAGAAAGATTTTTCTTTGCCTTTTTATGGTCAGGCATCTCTCAGGGAACATTATGGGTTCTTCCATGGAATAGTACCATCTGTATTATTCAAACACCCTTGGTATTTGACAATGTTGCTTTTTCTTTTTTTTTGTTACAAACTCAAAAGTTGTACATAAATTTTGATAGAAGTAAAGGAAAAGGGGAAAAAGCCCCCAACCAATCCAATCCCAAAAACAACAGCCAAACACCAAAACATACAGACAAAGCAATTTAGCAGAAATCCAACAGCTTGCTCTTTTGTGGAACAATTTTCTTTACAGGTGTATATGGTATAACAATAAAACATAAACACATTCCCTGCCAAAGTAAACGGCATCACAAATACTCCGTACAAAGACAGTGAAAACCAGTTATTTTTGCCAGAATGGTTCTCTTGACCCTTTGGGATCCTCTTCCTTCTTATATTATGTTAGCATGCGTTATGTTCTGTGCAAATTAGAAAGCTCTGGGAAAACTCTTTCATTATTTTCCCCCCAGGTACCAAGTTAGGAGTACACCCAATTAAGGACAGCCAAGTGAATAGTATTATCTGTGGCTAGCACAGTAGCCGTGCTAGAAGCCTGATAATCTGAGCTATGTAAATCACTGGGAACGTGACATGATGTGTGAGGCAATTTCAGTATGGTCAGCTTCCTGACTGATGCACACCAGAAATCATGACAGTTGTATTTCTCCAGTGCTGATTAAGAAACTGAGCCCAAGACAGTAATTCCAAATCCCCACTTTGAAATCTTTGCTAACAAAGGCTGATGTTACCATCATAAAAAAGCAAATTACACTAGTATTACTATATATCCAACCTTCTGACAAAGAAATTACAGACACTCCAAAAATTTAATTTACATAGGAGTTGGACTCTGCATCTGTATTAAAGTGGGTTTCCTCAATAGGGAGAAAACTTCCTTGGCAGTGCCTCAATGGTTTGTTTAGAACAGAAAGATCTGCTTCCTGTACATCATTGGGATTGCAGACTGAATTCTTGTAGGAAGAAATGCTAACTGAGCAGCAGAAGAGTACACCAATTAATAGAATCTGTTCTGCATCATCACTACAAATTGAGCAATAGATGATGTTTTCAACTGTAACTTACCTTGCTTGACTTGTGATCTATGTTAAAAGTTGCAATTGCATCCTCAGTTTTTTTTCTGCCAGATTTAGTTATAATATATTCAGCCAGCCTGTTAGCTAAATAGGTCTTTCCTGTGCCACTGGGTCCCGACAGAATAATTCTACGATGCTCCATCAGTAAATTAAAGTACCGTTGGGTAATTGGCTTAGGAATTAATGTGTCAAACACAAAACTGTCCAAACTGTTTTCTTCCACTCCTGGGGATAAAAGAGAAGAAAAATGACCTGTCTTATCCTTGCTAAGGTAGTTATTTGGCCCAGCACCTGATGGCATCAGTGCTATGCCCAAAGCAAGGTAAGATACTTCTTAAATCAAATCCCTATTAAGGACTTCTTTACTGTGGAATTGCTGATATCCTTCCACAAAAAATTAAACAGCAGTAGTGAGTTGAGATGAGTGAGAGAGATGCAATCAAAGTAAATGTGAAGAGAAGGCTCAGTGAGGCAAAGATATATGTTTCAGACATTACTGGCAACGATGACAAAAAAAAGGTCAAAGTGACAGCCACAAGGGTTACAAGTTGTCACATCAGTGTATGTAAAGTTCTCCTGAAGGCTCCCTCTCCCCTCCAGTAGCAAATCGCTAGAGCTTTGGAAATGTGTAGAATTTTTTCCTGTGGAACTGAATAAAGCATAAATATTTCTCATCGTAATCTCTGTTTTGGGGTTTTTTTTTTTGCCACTGTTTAGAAATCTGTACTTTGTTGTGCTTTGGCAGTCAGGCAGGGGAGGACAGATATTCCCTCAAAAGGCCGCACTGCGATAGATATTATGCAATGTCTTACAGGCAGTTTATGTGATAAATGTGTCCTCAAACTAGAGACAATAAAGGTCAGGTGTAAAAAAAACAAATATGAAAGGATAGGGAACTGCAGTGTAGAACTCTACAGTATCTGCAGAAGTATTCTTTGGGTTTTACCTTTCAGGTTCACAGTGATGACGTTATTATCTCCAACCAGATACCCACAAGGCAGCAGTTCAGGCACTTCTAGGCTATGGGCTCTAATTACATCCCCTATACAGTAGCTAGCAATGCAGTCAGAGCTTAAACCCAGGCTAGTAGTTGGATCCACTCGAAAAATATATTCCTGAAATTATATGAAAACATAAGACATAAAAATATTTATTGAATGAAAGCAAATTGGAAAACTGCCTACAGTCATAAAAAAAAAGAACAGTGACATTAAGAATAAAGCTTAATAATGGTGTTAGCTATATATCAAAAAAAACCCAAAGCAAACCAAAAACTTGGCAAGACAACTCAAAGAATACAGACATTTTCTAAAATGGAACAGAAAATTGTAATAATACTTAAGCTAATTTTTCCGTGTCTTACCTTAAAGAGACGTCTGATTACACCATCTAAAACATCCCACTTTGTTTTTCCACTGACTCCAATTGATCCTATCAGGTATGCATGTGGCTTTTGATCCTGGAAAGAGAGATTTTTGGAAACTAGACTAAAAATGGTGCCAATTAATTTTCTATAAGATTCATAGTTTTCCCAATGAAGAATAAAAATATTATTTAGAATATGATATTACAACTTTGGTAATAATCTCTGTGCCAGAAATAGGCATAGATTGTATTAATCTGGTACGTCTTTATAAAGAAGGGAATACAGAACCTTGTTCTGCTCTTTGCGTCTGTGTCTTTAAAGAAATGACTAAAAATAAAGGTTGCACTGTATTTATAATTTTTTATAACACAGAACATGAAAACATGATGATGAAATTTCTCAGCAGCAAATTCATAGTTGCACCCTAAGGAGTCCTAGGCATAGATCTAATTTATAATGACTTTTAAATGGAGATAGCAAGTCCCAGGACATCCTATTACTAATTAAACTGAGAACCGGTAGTATCTAAGCCACCACAAAGGCAGGATGAGGCCATATGACATTAGTCTATGGAGTGTGCCTAACTGTATTGAGCATATATGACAGAGAAGAGAGCTGCTATCTACAAGAAATTTCCCTTCAGCTCCTTGCTTAAAATACCAAAAAAATGGAGCTACTATATTCCAGCATTTGCCTGAGCTATAATTCTGCTCTGGGTAATGCACTCACCTTGGCTCGACTATAGCCCTTGTTTATAGTGACTAAAATTCTGACACTATGACCTTCTTTGTGGAGTGCTCCATCAGTGACATCATCCAACAAAATATCTACATTAGAAGAAGGGAAATAATCAGTCTGACAAATCACATCAATTATGTTCACATCATCAGTTCAATATATGTTCAAAGGATTTTCTGGTTAAAAAGAAAGGTTGCCATGACAGTAACTTGCACTTGTTATAATCTGTACTTATTCCTAATTCACCATTTGTGTTGGAGGTGACAAAAAAGTTACAAGAAGTCAATTTTTGAAGGAAAATTAGGAGTTTTAATCATGTAGAAATGACTAGAGAATCCACAAATAAATAAAATCTTGCATTATAGTCTTGTTTTTGCTTTCCCTCTTGGAACTTTTTCAAAATTACAATATGTTCACAAAGTAATGTTGTTAAAAAACTAAATTAAGTTTATGTCTTTGGGCACTCATTTGTGACCTTTAGAATGTTGTAAGAAGAGAAAACAAGAAATCCTTGCACTGATATTTTTGCTGTTAAGTAAAACAGTGTTTAATTTCACTTTCCAGATGATTTCTTTAACTTCTGTACATATGGCACGGATAGAATCTTTTTCACCCCCACCAGAAAACCACTTTGGACTCTTCCAGGATATGGGACTCTATTTTCAGCCATTCCTCTAAGGAAAGGCTTCATTTTTCTTGGACATAAAGAGTGATTTTGATCTGCTCTGCACCTCTGTTTCTACCACTTCATTAACTCCTAAAATGAGAAAGCCGATGTATTTCTACTAAAGGCTGGGCCTACAGCTTTATTGCAGTGATAAAACTGCTGCTTTCTTCTAGAAGTTCTCTCTGAGATTTTACTGTTAGACATTTAAACTAACTATAAAATTAGATGAGATTACGTATTTGCATTTTCTTCAAAGGCCAGCAGAGTAATCTACAAACCTAAGCTCTGTTCGTTCTTAGTCAGAAAAACATCGACTTCATGACATAGTCTGAACAAGGTCAGATTTCAGCCAAATTAAATGAGGTCCCAGTAAGATTCAGTCAGAGTTCAAAGGAAAACCAAAGAAGGCTCATGAATATAATTTCAATTAATGTAGTAACAATTAGCTTTCATGTAAAAAGTTTGATAACTTACATCCAGATCTAGAATGCAGATTCTGATGTAGGTTTTTTTTTTTTAATTAGTTAAACAAAGAAGCATTTTTTTCCTTTTCTTGTGGGCTTTAATAAATATATGCTTGCTTTGTTCCAGGAAGACAGTTTTTCTGTGTCACCAGTGAGTGTTTCATTTCACTTGTCTTGTGTTTTGGCATATTTGACAAACCTTTGAGCAAACCTAAGAGCTTTGATAATGTCATAGTTTGTCTGAGTGCAAATTATGGTACAACTGATCCCCCTGTGAAATTTTTCAATCTCTAAATGACCCTTACATAGCCCTTAAAATTCATTCTTCTTTAAGTCTTTAGGAATGAGGAACCACTCTGTAGCAAAAGAACAAATTCCACTTTCTAAGAGCTCTCTCTGTCTTACTGATACAAGGGGCTTAGAAGATGCCCAAGGGCCTCTAGTTTCATGGTGGTACTAATTGTTTTAATTACCCCTTGCCAGGTCTGCTTTTTAGGCATGCTATGATCACTTCAGTTCAATTCTTGTCTGAGCTCTGGCACTCTGGGCCAGTCTTGTACTGGTCCTTGTTTGCTCTTTTCACTCTAGTGACTGACTGAAATAGGGGTGTCTGTAACCACCAAACCCCTTCCCAGCTTGCCTTCCCCACTGACACTGATCTGGAGAGCATCATCATACCCTTACGAAGTGACAGTGGATAGCTCTGGTCATTTCCAGATGACCATGGTTGATTAGAGACATTGCTCCCAGAACATGCAGTGGCATTTTTATAATATGAAGAGCCAAAGCCCTCAATTCTCTCAGATTAGTCCTCATCATGATTAACCTCTCCATATCTCACGTTCTTTTGTTCAGTTGTACTCCAGCTGTCTCAGAAATCCCACAAGACTTGGTGGAAAGCTGTCACCCTTCCAAGTTCTCTGGCACAGCAACAAAATGATCATCACAATGATCAAAAATTCTGGATTCATAATCAAATGAAATTCTCCACTCCTCATTAGGCACCCTTATATCTTTCACTTCTTATAACCAAAAGTAATTACTTTGCATGTGAGAAAAACATTTAGAACAATAACAGAGAAAATTATATAAAGCTTATGAAATAATGGAATCATTTAAGCTGGAAAACACCCTTTAGATCATCAAGTCCAACCACTTCTCCCAGTCATCCTGTTCCCCTTGTTCCGGTTCCTTTCCCCTTCCTCTTTTTTTCTTCCAGCTTTTATTTTTTCTATTTTTTTTGCTGAACACTTCCTCCTAATTTTCTTCTTCTTCTTTCTTTATCTCATCTTTTACCTTCTCCTTTCTTTCCCGTTCCTCTTTACCCATTGAATTCTCATCTAGTTCTCCTTCCTTTTCTTCAAACTCTTCTTCCTATATGTTTATTCCTGTATCTAGACAGAGTTAGTGCTAAGCAACAAAGTGCTAATGGCTACTACTTATGAAAGACATTATATAACCACTCTATTGAAAAAGATTCTGTTACTTTTTTTTGTGTTTTTTTGTTTGGTTGGTTGGTTTTTGTATTTTTTTAATATTTTTTTAATATATGTGGATCTGTGAGCAATTAATTTTTTTCTCCCTGCTTTTACAACACCTCATTGCATGCTCAGGCCCAGTTCAGACTCCTCCGTGCTAAAAGTTAAACCTTTCAAGGAGCTTGAATGTAAATAAAAAATATACCAATTTTCATACAAAATCTGATATTAACCAGAAAAAATGTTCAAATATCCATATAATCAATGACTGGCAAGATAATAAGACTAACTGCCAATCCAAATTATAGTCAGTCAGTTTGGCATAACCCCAGCTGTACTCTTGCCTAGACTCTTTCCACAATTATTAGCCACATTTTTATTGCTTCCAGAGACTGCATTATACTTTCTGTGGCAGCTATGCTAATGAGTGCTGCTCTGCTCCTGCTTTACTCCTGGTTCTAATGTTAGAGACAGCACTTCTGTTTCTTGGCTACATTATCAAAACAAATACAGAAGGCTTATTATCATAAACTCCATGGCATGGAAAATAATTAAACGTTAATGTTCAGGATGTGGACTAAAGTTCTGCTTGCTTTCCTTCATTCACAGAAGACAATGAGAGTGCCTAATAAGCCAGAAGGGGTTTGGCTCCTGTGATAAATGGTGATTTGGTCCAACATAGGCTAACTAGCTGTACCAAATAAAAAAATGTAAGGGATAAAGCTAACTGAGACCACCCTCTGCCTCAGCTGCGAATATGAAGTCAAGTTAAGGGACGTAACTGAATGATCAAAGATCTGAAAACCAAAAGAAGAAAGTTTTACATACTATAGTCATACTTATCCCATATGGGCAAGAGAATATATCAATACAGTTGTCAAGTTTACTTCAACAGATATTACTTTACAAACAAATTATAAACTGGATGACCAAAGAGTATTGTTAACTATGTAGGTAGAGAGTGTCATAGTTAGGAACAAAGCAAACATAATGAACAATCTGTTACTGCTGTTCAGGGGCTTCTAAAAACTCCATTTTCCAAACATGACCACCAGCATTCTTCCTCATCTCTGTTACTGAATGTATATCCGATGTTAACCTGAGAGATATGAGGTCTTCTAATTTTCAGAAATGCTTCTCCTACGTGGCCCATTTAGGGGCTGAAAAATTCTTACTGACTGCAGAGGCATGCATGTGCCCAAAGTATGCTTACCTGATGTAACAGATTCTGTGATGTTCAAATTGTTCAGAGAAAGTCCCAGTGACTGCCGTGATGAAGAAGATGATGTGCTGCTTGATGACTCTGACGATGGCCGGGCAGGCTTTCCAGTATTTCCAGTCTCTGCCTTTAAGCGATCATTTTCAGCTTTCAGTATCTCAATTTCATTCTACATACAAAAGAAATCAACACAAAAGACCAGGAGGTTATTCTTGTGGAAAACCAATGTCGGCGGCTATTCTAGTGATGCTGCTCCCCTGACCTAGTTAACTGGTTTACCACTTCCACAACAGAGTTATAACACAGTGAAAACTGGATTGCCTTTACTTCTCAAATGAAGAGAAAACCCCCAATAACCTTGTTTTAGCTTTTGCCTCAAGATAGATCCTAAACAATATAAGCTTCAAGCTTTTGTTTTTATTGTAGAGTTGACCATAATGTGACTGTGGCGAGAATTTCCCCAGCTATCCCCATTTTGTTAAAGTACTTTCTATTGTCAAATACCTTAGGCAACAGTCAGTTAAGAAAGGTACTGGATATGTCAAGGTTTCTAAAGTCACAGAAAATTATTACTGCCATTGAATATAAAATTCAAGCAGTAACTTCACAGAGAAATTAAATTAAAAATGAAAAATTAGAAATTGATAGTTTAACATTTTCATAACCTTTCTTGCTATCAAAAAAGACTTTTTGATCCTTCAAACATGGGATTGTTCACATAGCGGTGAGCAAACTCTCCCTGATGAAAACATACAGTGACAGATGAATCAGAACAACTGGAATTTTTTTAGCTAAATCCTCCGTGGTGCCAAGTGATTATTTAATGTACAATAATAAAATGAAAACTTAGCCTGAGAACAGCCTGGTACCAGCTAAATCTAGCTTCACAAAGCACATTACAAAGCAACTGCTTATTCTTGCAGATGGTTCTGCACATCAAATTTAATTCTACATTCACTATCACCCAGCTAAAAGTCCCATTTTTTTTATGGAGGCTGCACAGCTATATTATACAAGTAAAAACATAAGGGATAGCTAGCATAATAAAAAACCTTGCTACAGCTACAAAAAGATTAGATCACATGCACAAAGGTGTGGATAGAGTGAAAAAGAAGGAACAAACCAGCATAACAGTAACAGAAGATAATAGATGTGTGTATCAGTTTAGTCTAGAGTTCAAATCAGAAGCTACTCTGCAATGTATGCTAATTAATTACATAGCCTTAGCAGTCTTCAATGCACCTGAGCTTTAGGTTTTTAAGGCGCTTTGAATATAAAAGTAATCATGTATCACTTCCACAAATCCTTTTACCCTTACCAATCCTCATCAATCCTCTAAAATACAACAGTCTGGCAACTGCAAGGTGGCTGCCTGTCCTTTTGGGAAAACTTCAGAAGTGGTGATTACCAGTAACAGCATCTCAACCAGTTGCCTCTGCCCAAATTTGAGGAAGTTCAGATTTTGGAGAACTGTGCAAAACTACAGCAAACTCCTCCCTCTTGGGAGTTCATCCGGCTCAGGCACTCATGTCCCAGTATAAGACTGTAATTGGATGATAAGCCTTCACATTCTTTTCTCCACCATTGCAATTAACTGTATTCTATTCCTCATAGTTCCTTAAAACCTTTCAGCGCCTCAAGATCAATGTCTTACTTATGTCTGGACAACTGAAACCATATTTATGGACCAGTTCTTGATAAGTCTTCCCTCTAATTGAAGTTCAGCCAAATAATGCCACTTAGGGTGTGAGCACCTGAGAGGATGGGAGGTACCACAGATATTTAAAGATGTGGCTGAGACTGATATAGGCATGGTGTAAACAAAGAGGTCTAGAAAAAACATCAGGCACACCATTTCTGTAGTTATGAAATCAGGTGCTATGGGCATCTACACAAAAGTGCCTAAAGGTGCCCCTGACCTAAGCACCCAACACAGAACAATCAGCTGGCAAGCCGCTGGGCTGGATTCAGCTGTGCTAGTGTGGGTTTCCACTGGCATGACAAACATGGTCTTCCATGGAAGAATGCTAAACCTACACATCCTGTGCAGATGCAAATACTTAGAGGCTAGTTCAAATGGTAAGAAGCGCCTATGCTCAAAGAACTCCATTTCACCCTCTGTACTATCTCAGGGTAATTTTAGGACAGCTCTTTAGCCCTCACTACTACAGGACTAAAACTCAATTGACAACAACAGAAGTTTATCATACAGATCATTCCTAGACTTTTAAATGTAGCCATCCCTGTCTCAACCTGAATCCCCAACCCATGGCCTTGATTCTGTTCCCCAAATACATATTTATAGTGCCTTCAGGGATGACGTAGGTATCTTAGCTGTCATTCCAGAATGGCCCAGTTCTACTGAAGGACCTATGTCACACTGGGTGGGTATTACAGATCCTTTTGGGCACCCACCATGGTACTGGGTATTTGCATGTAAGCAACAGAGTGGAGTCCCGTAAAGCTCTGTGTACCACTGAAGAGCATTGCCATTCTTTTTGCATCATAGAAAATACTCTAATGAAAAATGTGTTCACAAAGGAATTGGAACAGTGTCACAAAATAACGTAGTAAAATTTTATGATGCTGGATACAGTAATTAGTTCAATTTTACATTCTTTGCCTTTGCAAGCCATGACTGAGCTAGGAATCAGAAATGATGAAAGAGTATGCACATAACATCCCAGCCCCCTCCACAGCTCAGGGATTTAAAACTCTGTAGAAATAATTTTTTGATCTGCTTCTCTTCTTGCTTACCCCAGTCATAGGCTTGAAATAATAAATATCCTTTGGGCAGGGATTATGTCTTCTTCCATATGTCTCAAACACATTTTAGCTCTTAATATATATGCTAAGAATGCCTTTATTATAAGGTGAACACTTATCATACCCAGCCTTCAGAAGTACTGTCAATCTAGGAATTTACTTTGTATCGACAATTTTTTGGTGCCTGAAACAAAGTACTGTGAAAGAAAATACACCAGTCATACCTGTGGTGTGCATCTCAACCATCACTTAAGCCACTGCACTGACCTGCATGCGGTTCATGGCTTCCCGGATCTGATCCAGATGGTGTGCAGAGCTGAGGGCTTCCAGACGAATATCTGTCAATTTTAGCTCCTTCTCTCTCAGCTCGCTTTTTAGCTGAAGAATAATTTCAGCCTCTGCCTCTGTGCACTCACAGATCCTAAAGAGGAGCAGGAAACAGGCAGGAGATTAAAGGAAGGTTCTCTCCCCAAGGCAGTGTCATTATTAAATATCAAAGTACAGAAAAATGCTTGCTGCTGATGAAACCTATGAGTGAAGAAAGAAACTTTATCAAAGAAACATGAAAACGATCAAACTGCAAATTAAAAACCAAAAAAAAGCCCTCTCCGAAGAAGCGATCAGATTGCTTTTTAGCTTTTTAGTTTAGTTCACTGTGGTGAAAAACAAATTCTTAACTACTTTTCAGGTATCTTTTTTTTGAGTGCGTATCATTCATTGGTTTTAATTGGATTCTATTTTCACGTAATTTCTTTCGTGCAAAGTTTATGATTCCTCTATGTAACAATAGTCAGAACAGAAGTGTGCTGATTAAACTGTACTGCTGATATTTATTATTTGTTAGGCATCAATATTTTTCTCTGTTTTGAATAGTACACAAAGGGACAGTCCTTGAATTTATGGAAGATTTTGATCTGTAATGGTTTTGATTTGTGATCGCTGATGTTTTGCCTATAGCCTTTCAATGTGTGATGCACGACATATGAAATCATGTGGGTTGGTTTTGTTTTTTTTTTTTTTTCCCTTAAAGACTGCATTACCATATGGTTATTTTTCATGAGCATTTATTTTAAGGGAAGAAACCATAATATTGTGAGAAAAGATTGAAATATGACTGGCCCAGGGACCCACAACTGTCCAGCTCTCATGTCAGGCTGTTTTGCCTCTTTGTATCATCAGCAGAACCACCAGTAAAAAATAAACCACTGAATTTCAGCTACATTGCTACACTAAGCAGTATTTCCAGTCAATTCAATAAATGTTATTTTTTCTTTATTACTATGACTATAAATAGTTAATATTTGCAGAAAAAATTCAATATGAAAAGTATTTAATGAAAATAACTATTATTATTGTGATTATTACTGCTAATATTAAAAAAAAAAAAGAAACAAAGGTCAGCATTTAATTGTCAGAATGCATGTAAATGCATTTTGGGAAAGAAGATGCAGCACTTTTCAGGTCAGCAGTTGGGTATACAACTCCATGCCCCACACTCAGTTTTACTGGGATCGATGCTTACAGAGCACACGGCCGTTTTGCCTTTTCTTTGATGCCCAGACTAGAGATGACCTGCACACACATGCACTAGACAGATGCAATTGGAAGAGAGTAAAGGCAATGGTTTAGAACATGAGACCCGCTCAAGAAAATATATGAAGAAATCATAAGCAAAGGGAAGATGAAGAAGTTAATGGGAAATAAAATACATGTCAAACAGAGGAAGAAAAATAATGAATATCATTCAAAACAAGCATAAATATTTTAAATGTGAATAAAAATTATTAAAGACATACACTAGGATTTCTTTTCCCGAATGTTATGATACAGTTCTTTCTGTGATGTGCCCATACCTGCCCATACCTTTCTCACTAAGCAAGTAAGAAACAAAATTTTATTTCCATGCACATATTATCTAATAAAATAACCTGGACAAGTGGGTAGTCATCTATTTTTTGGCTAGTTTCTTTTGGCTTTTTTTTTTTTTNTTTTTGTTTTTTTTTTTTTTTTTTTTTTTTTTTCAGTACATCTTACAAAGGTATGGATAAAAAGACCTTGGCAAGCCAGCTTTAAAGAATACAAAAGTGAAGCAGTAAGCAGAGCTACGGTTATGGAATAAAAAGGAAAAACTGGTCTCAGCTCCTAAGGTAAGCAGAACGGAAGCAGAAAGTAAGAACTGAATTTTCTTTTGCGGATCCCAAAACTTTCCAACACTTAGTCCTGTAACTGTAAAATTACATAAGAATATGAGACCTCATCAGAAGGAAGAAAAACAAAAATATAATTTAGCATTCCTGAGCAGTCACAGACTTGAGACAAAGGTTCAAAGTAGTTAGAAAGACTTTTACTTTTTCCTTGTTACAACGTCAGAATTTTTAAATCAACAGGTTACATTAGGCAGAAGGAGTAAGTTACGATCTTTGAACAGAGTTTGCTAACAATTATGAGAAGTCTCGAAGGAGGCAGGAGTTTAAATTATGCAACAGAAAACTGAGTCTTCCAAATCAAGTGACATTATCAGCATAACATACAAAACAAGTTATCTGTATAAATACATTTTATGTAATCTCTGTGTTATCCTGTTTAGAAAGGTCATAATAATAAAAAATGTAATAATAGGATCAGAAAGATCACTGTTTAAAAATGTTATGGAGGAAAAACCCGAAGGCTGTGAACAGGATGAAATTTAAGAATTTAAGGCTCAGAGATCAAACAAACATGGCAAGAGCTTGGGATGAAAGACTAGATGTGCAGTTTTGCCCTTGATGAAATCTGGGAATACTAGCACACCTAGAGAGCAAGTCAAAGAGACAGAGAAAAAAACCTAGGACTGATGGAAAGGAGGCAGGATAAGGTTGTGGAAGCAGATCTGTGAATCATGAGTAGGTAATTTTGCAGAATAAAAGTGTTCTGTTTACATTCAGGCACTTTCTAACTAAGGCATTTACTGTTCACTATTAAAGTGATTTTTAAGTTGGTAATAAATCAAACAGTAGGGTCCCAAATATGTAGAAATCCTCATCCCAAAACACACACATACCTGAAACGGTAAAAATATCAGCTTCCTATAAAATAATTCATCAGAAATACAGAGACTTAGATGAGTTATGACTTTCTAGTCTTCACACAATTTAAGAAAAAGGAAAACACTTATTCTGAAGGTGTTCAGTTTTGAGGAATATTTGCTGTCAGACTCCTAAACCTAGTATATAAAAATTGTTAGAGTCTATAAAAACTTAATCATAAAAGGCACATAACCTAACACAGAATGATTCTATTATAAAGCTTAGCAATCAGTCATGAGACTAGAATTCCCTGAGGGCCTTAAGAAAGGGTAATTGTGACATGATTATTCTCAATTAGGACAAGGAAAGTAAGACTCACACCAGTAGTAGGCATTTTTTGGTCCAAAGAAGTTGATTTCTTCACAGTAGAAAGAGTTATGAGTTTAGCAGAATGAAAAAAAAAAGGCAGAGGAATATGAATAAGAGCTGAGAACTCTGTAAGAACATATCAGATATTCAAAAAAAGAAATGGGACAGCTGTTGACTGATGATTTGTTCTCAGACCTGAAACCTTAAGGGTGGTGATTTGAAAAAAATATAAAATCCATACCCACAAAAAATCCAAGCTGATAAAAGAGGAGAAATAGATTAACAATTATATACATCAGTAGCTACAAAGTAGATAAAGTAATAACAGGAAGAATGAGTGTGTTGTAAAAATCCATAGCCACCTGGAAAAAAATTACATTTTTAGTATGTCATGAAAAAAGGAAACAAGGAAACTTTATCATTTGGCCTTTACTAAGTGGATACGATAGAATTGCTAACTGTGAAGGGAGAGCACAACATAAGCTTTTGGAAGTTTGTATAGCTAGGTGATTTTGGGTAAAGTCTGTGAAAGGAGGAAAGAATGACTGAATAAAGAGCTGCTACAGAACTAGTGTGTGAATGGTGAAGCTCACGAGAAATCTGGCAAACGGATGGAGCTCAGGATTAAAAGATCACAGCTGTTGGCAATGGTTTCTGAACTGAACTGGCCACACTGGAGCAGGTCTGTTTCCCAGCCCATCCCATCTGCCAAGAGAGACACTTACGCAGATGCTGACTGTGATGGTTTCATTGATGTTGCCCCACACTCTCCTGAGCTGTGGGGCAATTTAGGTGAGGAAGGAAGAGAGGAGTCTGTCAGCTCTTCTATGTCCGAATGTGAGGAAGGAGGTTTGGTGGACTTTTTCTTTCCAAAGGCCTGTTTGAAAGAGCTTCTTAGCTGGAAAACAAATACAGAGCAAGATTATTTTCCTCATCACAGCACTTTGTGTGCAGCTCATGTTTTGAAGAGTTAGTTTGCAGATGCCATCCTAGCCACTGCCTGAGGTCAGTATGCAGAAGCAAGGTATTAACATATGCAACACAGTATCTCTAAAAACATGATACGGTGCTTTGTTTTGACTTTATTAATCCAGCGCAGTGCAAGAGTAATGCTATGGAAAAAGTGCAGGACCGAGTGGTTCAGCTATTGGAGAGGGGTGCTCATTTAAAGCCATTATCCCCAGTGGAATCCCATTCCCATGGCATTCCCTTCAAGGCTTGGCTTTAAATAACCACTTTGCATCTAGGTACAGGCAGAAATAAATCCTGAAATCAAAAGACTAGTTCAATTTACAGGGTTTGCCAATTTATTTTCCCCATTAAAACTTGGAATGGTCAAACTATGCAAATGCTATGATCTGGATCACAATCGAGAGGATGTAAGCTGGGACATGAGGTTTGCTTCGTTGTACTATTAAGAAGAATGTTAGCTGAAAGGTATATACTGTTTGTTGCAGTTTCCTTTAGAGTGGTAAGATCTCTGAATGTACAAGCACTGCCTTTTCCCTCTAGAAGCTTGTATCCAGTATTGAAAAGGGACAGAATAGCCAAAGAGCCATTTATTTCAGGAGCCAAGACGACAACGGTTTTGTCTGCAGTTAAAATTAACGAGCCCATTTGTTCATACCTTTGTCTAAATACAGAACTTGGTCATCTTAGGAAAAATGTGGGGTTTGTTTTTATTTTCAGAAAGTTGTTCTGATCAAAACTGTACAGAACACAAGACCAGCTGGTTCCTCTAGGAAAAAAGGAGGTCTTCAAACACATTATTCTCATGGTATAATTGGAGAGTGGGGAGTGTGACCATTGATCTTAATGCGAAACGTAAGTCCTTTCCAGCTCATGATGTCTAATGAGAAAGAAATGGATTTTGGCTACACTCCCCCTTTCTATAGCCTAAACTTTGAGATTAAAATGAATAAAGACAAACTGAGAAGACATACAGGATAATCTGATTTTAGAAGGTATAAAAGCCTACTGCCAAAATAAATAGCAATCATGCCAAGATAGGGTTTTTTATAGATGCATGCCAACTTTTCCATGGTTTATATTCACCTCACTTCCTCTAGAGTTCACCTTGCAGAAACATGAAAGAGTGTGGAATTACAAATCAAGGGAATGAAGGCTCATCAGTATTTTAAAACAAATGTTTATGCAGATAGTATTTTTAAAACAATAAAAACGTATTTTCTGATTCTTTACTGAAAGTATTTGATTAAATCTTTACCAATATGTAGTATTTGTATGTTCTGGTTGAGAAACATCTTAATTTCTTTAAACACTGTACTACTTTTAAGTGAGAATTCTTAACAGATTTCAACTCCTTCCATAGCTGGGTAATATATGCAAGTCAACCTTTTGAACCAAACTCCAACTGAAGAAGAAGCAAACTCCAACTGAAGAAAAATCAAACAGGGCTTCAGCGTGGCCCAGAGGTGGTTTTAGTCACAACAGCTATTTTAAATTGTTGTTGTTGTTTTGTTGTTGTAGTTGTTGCTTGTACTTTTGTTTGTTTTAATTACTCTGACTTATGCAATTAAACCCCTGCTGATATTCAATAATTTTTAGTTTGCTGGTAGTACAGATACACATGAATTTCTTGATATCCATCTGGCCCCACAAGAACATTGTAGATGAAATGGACCATCATGTTACTCAGACACTAGGAAATGACATTATAGCTAAAAGACAGCTTTAAACCTGCTGAGTACTTACCCAGTTCTTCTTTTTCTTTTTTTTGGAATCAGCATCATTACCACTGCCAATACTTGAATGACTTGTAGCGCTGTTGATACTGGAAACACTTTCTGAAGAATGCTGCCGCCTTATACGTAAATCTAAAGAAAATAAGTTACTGTGAAATCTGTTTCTTTTTCAATATAATAATAATCCTTATACTTCTGTAGCATTTTCCTCCTCAAAGGGAGTCTAAATGATCATAAATGGCCTTGATGCTTGCAGTGGCTCAGATTCAAGCTATTGAAGCCTGTGAGAAACCACATAGGGACAGAGGGGGATGCATACAATTAGTCTAACACTTAGGGGCTTCTCCAAAATGGGCTGTTCTTGCCCTGAAGGCAATGACCCTTCACAGCAATCTATGCACGTGTATCCTCATGGCTGAGCACTGTCTGTTACACAGGGATTACTTGATATACCAGTGTCACATGTACTACAGTTCTGAGGAGTGTAGGCACTACTTGACTTGGAGCAGCCCTAACGGCTCAGATGCTACCTTCTAATATACCATGAGGGAAAGAAACAGGCAAGAGTTCATTAAAAATGAAAGAAACAAAATAACCAAGAAGTGGAGAATATTAAAAATGCTTGGTGAGGCTTTTGAGTTTCAATTTCTTAGAAGTCTCCGATAACTATATCTTAATCACTGGAAATTATTCTTGCAGAACATGCCCACTAATACCAAGGGAAATTACTTTTTAGATTATTTTCTACTTCCTAGAAATTCGCTTTGCTACACTCAAGTCATGCAGTGAAATGACCTTAAGGCAAACACCTAAATAATGACCACTCTAATGGAAGATCATTAAGACTCTCAAAAACGAATACTGCGATTATTTTTTTCAACTAATTCCTTTGCTGTTGCTTATCAATGGGCACTTTTGAAGTACATATTTATCATGCAGTATCTGCCTAACTGCAATGACAAGTTAATTTGACATCTGGAATTTAAAACCTGCTTTCCTGCACTGATTTAGCACTTCATGGAGGAGCTGAGCTGTTGTCAGTCCATCTCTTACCAACGAGAACACCAATTTACAAAGCTACAACTTTGACTGGATTCCCAAGATATAACCATGTTATACCATAAGACTTCACTAGTGTCTTGGGTGTACTTTAGCAGACAACTGCAGGGACACGGATAACTCTTGATCAATTCCTGACCACCCAGCCCTAAGAAGATAAAGCTCCAGGAACTCTGGCAGACAGGAAACTTGTGCAAGGTTTCCAGCTCTGGAAATACGACAATTATGCCTACCATTCACTGCAGAATGTGCTTGCTCTTGCAACAGAGTTCCCAAACAACAGAAAACTAGCGACCCAGCTTTTTTTTTTTTCAGAGGAGAAATTCCAGATTTATTTTAATAATGACAAACCCATACCTTTGTGGGTATGATCGGGGCCATTCAAGGCTCCTTGAATAGCAGCTTGTGCAGCAGAATTCTGGGCTTTCAACATTTCGATGGTTTCCCTTAGCTCTATAAGCTCAGATTCCTGTGGGAAGAGCAGAGATCAAAATAATGGCGAAAGAATAATGTCTGTCTAAGCTAAAAGAAAAAATTACAAGATAAGAGTGTTCAAATCAAAGATCATGGGAATGACTGGGTGAGCATAACGGCAACAATAAAAAGAATGCATACTCTCCCTCCAAAGATATTAAAGTCAACTAACATATTCTTTTTCATTTATTCTATATAAAGCAATCATGCTATTTTTAAGAAGAAAACATTTTTTAATAAGGAGTAATCTAAAAAAGGTCTCAATTGACTATTCAATATACAATTAAGAAAAGCTCAATGATGTTATTGCAAAAGAGAATGAAACCATTTGAATTACATCCTTCAATATGTGAGGCTAGTGTTTAATGAATGAATTCAAAAGATTTAATTTGTTAAATACTAATTTAATTAAAAATGCCCTGTTTAATAGAAATTATCCTGCAAGTTGAAGTAAATTGACTCCACTTGTATGCAGGAAGTTCTGTATTAGAATGCACAGCTGATTTTTATTAAAAAATATCTTTTATGATTGCTTTTATAAGCAGTATTTTATTTATTACTTCCCTGTCTGTCCAGTCTGTACTTATATAATGAGGGTTAAAGGAATTTGAACTCAACAAAAGAGAAGAGAAGGAAAAGAATAAGTTCTAAATCTTTTGGGAAAGAAACTTGGAGATGATCTGTCAATGTCACTGCTTAACCTCTTCTGGAAAGAAAACCTTCTGATGGAATTATACTTTATAAAATAGTTTAAAGTTTTGGTTTTAAGAAAATTTCATTGAGATTGTGTTCTTTCCTCTCCCCTTCCCCCGCAAGAGGAAACAAAAGCAAGCAATACAAATATTCTCTATCCAGTTCACAATGAGTCTCACCACATTTCATCTGCTGGTGCACAGCCAGACTCCGAAATGTTATTTTTGTAGGCAGTTACAGACTCCAGTGGAGACTTGCAGCTCACAGATAAACAGTTTCTTCCACAGTGTGGCTCAAGGAGGCCTTTCCGTTAATAGGATATTGTTCAAAATGCATAAGGGTAGAAAGTTGCAGAAGTTCAATCCTGTAAGGTGCTAAGCAGCCACTTAATCCTGAGCTTGGTACAAGGGCTCACATTAAATTTACTTCCTATCAGGTTTGGAGTTTTTCCCCCATTAGACAAAGCAGCACAATGAAAACCCAAACTGTTTACTTATGGATAGGATGCCTAACCTTTGTTAACTCTCTCAATGGAGCTATTTTTCTCTACTTAAACTTCTTTGCTCCCAGTAATTCTATCATTCTGGTGGCACTGGGAGGCTGTAATGAAGCACTCCAGCATCTTATGATAAGTCTTTGTTATGGGATCTTTCAATATGGAGTAAACCTATAGTGGCACATGTTTCAATTAAATTCTGGAAACAAAAGATTTTATCTTTAAACTATTTTATGACACTGTCTGTGAAAACCTGATGCTGCATAGTTTTTTCCCGATGCTGCTGGACATTCATGTAGATTTGATTGCAGCAACCATTATAGATAGACGTTCCTATTTCCTTTCAGTGTTTTTTAAACAAAACTCTAATATAATTTGCTAACTGTTTTCTACATTATAGCATCCACTTTTTTAAACCTACCTTTTGTTCAGCTGTCATTGTTAGACTTTGCAATCGGCCTGTCATATTTCCCAAGCTTTTTTCAAAAGCTGCTACTAGATGAGCCTGTGAAAGAAAGACAACATTTGTCATTATAATAAGAAAATTTTCCCAGATCTATTTGATTTTTAAAAGCATGTTTTTCCTACAAACACATTTTCTCCAGCTCTTTAATATTAGTTTAAACTCAGACTGAGCTAAATTGGATAGATGAATCAGCCAAAAGAACCCACTGTTCCTCAGGCTTCTTTAGCCCCCAGTGAGATTAGCTCAGATATGTCTGCCCGGAAATGAATTATGGATTTAATGCCCTGCTTTAAGTTTACTGATATATTGGCCCAAAGCAGTCTGCTCCTAAAGAGAAGTCCAGAAGCAATTATTTTCAATTACTGGACAGTTCAAAATATGAATTCAAGTACTTTATCTTGAAAAGCAAATTTTAACTTCACAAATAAAACACTTCAGAAAAATCCTGAGCCTCAAAAAAAAATGTCACAGTTAGTCTTATAAAAGGTCATTGCTTAGTCTATAAATATGACATTGATCAGATATGTCTGTGTGTGTATAAAAGTAATGAAAAAATTTTGTAAAATATAAATATAACATTTATAATGTGTGCAAATATATATATACAAGACAATCTTGAAAGCTGGAAGTCTTCTCAGTATGAAAAGCAATAAAGTTGAAACAGATCAAAAGATTTTAAAAAAATAAACCTTCTTTTTCTTTTTTTGTTTTGAACAACCAGCATCCTACACTGTATGCAAGCTAAATTTATATAAATGATACTTCATCAGATCTAACTGGCATTGAGCTTTGTAGGCAAAGAAGAGCAAATGGTCATAAAAAACCCAACATGCTAAGCCAGCTTGTACAGCCAAGGGAAAGTAACAATTTAATTTTTATGAAAGTCCATAAAATTTCATCCATTTCTCTCAAAACATGAAATAGTAAAAGCATAAGGAAATGCTTATTTTCTTGTTATCATCCCAAAAGTGGTAATAGGCAAAGTTTTTAAATATTGGCACTTAGAAATGTAACTCAAGCCCATCATATTTATATGCACAAAAGGATTTCCTCACTGAGAAAATTTATTTTTTATTATAGCAGTGCAGGCACACACAGTGCCTGGCAAATTTTTCAGCTGCAGATTTGCATGCTTTTACAAGCACAGTTGAAATTGTTTGAATGTATGTGGTTGTACTGAATCCGAGGTATAATTAAGAAAAGACATGGTCCAAAAAGGATTTTGTTCTGCATTCTAGGAGAGGGAAAAGAGCTTCTTGCCACCTTGCTCTGTGTATTATCCCTCAAACAGAAGAAGATTATCATATATATAATAGTGGGCTACTTCTGCATCTCCAGTTCACAGCTGCTATCCTGATGAGTGGCTTTTGTGTTTTGTAAATAATTTTGGATTGCTATAAATATTTAGGTATCCTGAGAACCCCTTATTTTATTCTTATTAAACTTACTAAAAGTTGACTCCTTTTGAACTATACTATTAGTATACTTAGATATACTTAATTACTTATGGGTATAGTGGTCAATCTGACTGCTTTCTGCATCTGCAGGGATATCTTAGGGATAAATCTTTTGGTAAAGGACACACACCCACAAGGACTAACTCCTGATAAACATGAGACTACATACATGTGCAATTTCTTAAAATTTAATTAGTAATTATATATATATATATTCCTATTTCAACATTTATAACTTAGGCTACATTCTTGAAGTTATAATCTAAATAAAATGAACCTGGAAACCTGTTAATCAATACTACAGCCTTTGGTTGTTTTTTCTACTGAGAAAATAAAAGTAACTCGGTTTTAAACGTACTTTTCACTTATTAATGAGCTACATGTTAAAATTATCTACATTAATCTATGGTGTTTTATTTCCAAAGATTATGACCACAGATTCGGAACACAATCAGACAAAGTAGATGCACTACTACAGAATTTTGGCCAAATGTCTCTTCATTACTTCTGTTTAACAGGAAACTAAGGGAACTCTATCCTGCCTCATAAAAAAAAATCTGTGGCTTGGCTGATGGCCCGTGGTTCTGCTTTACTCTGAGAATTACAGTGGGGACTGACGGCTTGAAAGAGGAATAATTTGTTTAATTATGCATTGCTTTTGTCATTTTCTAGCAATTAGACTGTAATAACCACAGTAATTTGGTACCAAACTATGCATACTTGTGCAAAGTATTTTCCTATTCCATAGCTACAACTTCATCCTGTATTGTACATGAATAAACCACAAAGAACTTACGGGAAAAATTAACTACTAAAAAGCATCATTAAAAACTTATTTTCTGACAGCCTTTAGTGAAAGACAGCCATGTCACTAGGATTCTTACTAAAAGTCAGCCCATGACAGAGCACATTACCTTCTTGGAATATTATATCAAACTTTTTGCATCATAAATGGAATTGAATCAAGATGATGCATTTTTCCTAACCCATTTCAGATAAAGACTATCATGTCTTGATTTGCTAGTAATAAAGAAAAGTAATTCAAAGTCCCATTGACCAAAAACTATTCAAGAAAAAAACCTTTTAATTGCATTGTTCATTGCTTTAAATGTTTTTTTTACAACACTCTTCTACTTCTTTATAATACTCTTCTACTGAAGTATTAATTTTCCGTTCAGAGTAATAAACTGTTCTGCCTTTCTCCATGGTAATGAATATTCATTTATTCAGCTGTCTAGGGAACTCTTACTTGTTGAAAACTTAAGCAGATTTTCCCTAAAGAAATACTATACAACAAACCAAGAAAATTTAGTTTGAAAAAGGCTAAATTTTCAGTATATTTATATGTGTGTTAAAGTATACATAAAACATATGTATATGTATATATTCCCATTTGAGATCAGGCTTCGCAGTTAAACAGTTAAATGCAAAATAATTTACAAAAAAATTAAAGCAAAGAGAAAGAAGTATCTATGTCATTAATAATGTTCATCAGAAAAAAATTCTAATTAGAAACTTTTTTTACACTTAAAAATTTGACAATTTATGAGGATTATTTAAAAAAAAAGTTTCCATTCTTTCATTCTTGTAAAAATATTTAGGAGGGTTTTGTGGTTTTTTTTGTTTTTTTTTTTTTTAAAGTTACAGCCAGTCTCTCACACCTTAGAAATCTCTGCATTAGATTCAGTAGTTTCATTCATGGCATACACACATCATTGCAATACTTCAAAGAGTAGCTTGAATATTGCATGTGCTTTGTATAATGCTTATTCCGAAGTAAACATATGTCTTCACAATTGAATTCAGTATTTGTACTTGAAAATAGACATCCTAGAATTAGAGTTAAGTAAGTGGGCATCACTTGAATTATGCCTACAGCAAAAAATATCCATCATTAACATGACATACATATTAGATACATAGATGTACAGCTCTTAATCTGTAGATATCCTTCACGTAGGAATTAATTTTGACTTCTATTAACATGTGAAATACCCATTGGAAATAGTCTAAGAGATGCATGCTTAGGGAATGACTTCAGTGCTCAGAGGACAGATTTGTTTTTAAACATTTCCTTATTAGTAAACTATCCCAGCCAGGCAAACCCCAAATACCTCAGCTCTCAGGTTTACAGCCTATCCTGAACATGACATTCACATATGAAACATCTGTCTTCTAACACTTCAGGATTTGACCTGTGGTGTTCAGGTTTAAAAAAAAAGGTAAATAAATAAAGTTCCTCCCACCTGACACGGCTGAGTGAAAGGAGGTGTAAAAGACCAGAAGGGATCGGGCTGATTGCGAACAGCAACTGTGCATCTGGTGACCTTTCCTGTTTGCTGCCTGCTAGCATCTTGTTGCTTGGCTGTAGGATAGCGGTTCAGAGCCGGCCAAACAAGAGCATTAGCCAGCAAACCCCCTCCGCTTTCTACTGGCATCCTGGGTCTACTACAGTTTGCAAGCATGCACCCTTCAGCTTTATCCAGTACAAAGCACTGACCAAAGTCCCTCTGAACAGGCTGGGTCAGGCTGCTCACTGGAATTTGAGCCCTTGTCAGTCACACAGGGAGCCTGCTGGTTGGACATTTTCTGCCCTGAAAACAGGCCCTTTCTGAATTAGCATTGAGATTTGCCCTTCAGCCACACTGAGACAGATGCCAGGGGTAAAGCAGGAATCTCAGAGAAAATCTGTAAATTAAACATCCAAACGACAGCTGGACCCTACTTGAATTTAATCATATGCAGGCAAAACATTTTGGCACTTTGGGGTTAATCAAATGAAGTAAACTGCTGAAATCAAGCACAGCACTTGAATCCAGCAAACGAAACCTGAACAGTAAATGAAATCAAAAGAGAAAATTTTTAGCAGAGTTTTCAACAATGCCTGAGAAATGCTGTAACTTACAATTGACAGATTTTGGTATAAAATAATGTATCAAGCAAAGGCTTGACTGAATAGGTCAAATTTCAACCTGCCAGTCTTTTAATGACTTAGGTACTAATGTCACCAACAGTCTTCTGTGGAGAAGCAAAGAAAGGCACAAAGAGTGTTGAAATGAGATGAATAAGATGCTCTTTTTTTCACTCATGTACAATACTTTTGCTCAGTTCTACAAAGGGAAATGCTAATAACAAATTCACACCGAGATTAACTATGAGGGAACAAGATTTCTGGCTATTAAGGGTTTCCTTCTCAGACGACAGCAAGGCAAAAAGTGCTGCCTGTTTTCAGACAGTGAAGGTATGGAAATTACAAGGAACTTAGGACTAACATTAACATGAATGCATTTATAGCAAAAGCATCAGAAAGGACAGAGCATTTTTCTGGTTACAAAGGCACCACAAAACATCCTCTGTCCATACAGCTGTCTGTCTACCAGAGATGGATGTATCTACAGAGAAGACAGGCTGTGATCAAACTTTTCTGCACTAAACTTAATGTTTGTTTAAGTTTTAGCCTTACTGACGAGCAAACGTGACTCAAAATGAGGATCACAGTACTATCATCCACGTAGAGATTTGATTTCTTGTCTGAAAATAAGTTCTAGATTCTGTGATTAGGATTATTTCTCCTTTAAAAGGCAGTGACTGGTGAAATATGTCTCTTAGACTAGAATATAAACGATAAACGAATACATGCAAGGAAAGCATTGCTAAGGCAATACAAGTTCATGAAATTTAGAAGCCCATCTAGATTTTCCGTAAGTTCGCCAGGTTAAATCAATCGTTTGTTAATAACTCTCAGAAATTTTTATGAAAAGTACTTAATAACTGGCATTTAAATATCAATTCTGTAAGTAGACTAAATTTCAGTGGCTCTCTCACAATTAAATAGTTGAATATACTCTCTGCTTTCAAGCTGGATTTTATTTCTGATGTTTAAGAGATACTTCATAGAATTTCTTTACAAAAAGTGCTTGAATGACTGACAGTAGTAGTGCTAAAAATTTAAGCAGTCTCTTTTGATTGTTTAGATTTATGTGGAAGCGTTGTTTCAATGCTTCTGTACCAGAAACAGCAGAGAATTAATTCAGGACCAGGTTTAT
Organism: Aleadryas rufinucha; assembly: GCA_013397815.1. Classification (NCBI taxonomy): domain Eukaryota; kingdom Metazoa; phylum Chordata; class Aves; order Passeriformes; genus Aleadryas; species Aleadryas rufinucha. Next base: position 119,186 of record VZTH01018808.1, read on the forward strand.
TGTGAAATACTTTTGAACTTTTTGGTTTTATAAAGTATGTATCTCATGAAAATACCCTGCCAAAAATATCCACTCCCAATATCCAGTAATATCTACCTGTCTTTTAAGATGGTATTCATTATCAATATAATTTTGTTCATGCCTGGAGATTTTGAAGCCTCTAAGTTTCATGCTCCTGAAAAATTTAATTTTGAAGGAATTTCTACATGTTGGGCATTTGGCAAGAGGAAAGATTTCTCTTGTACCTTTAAAAAATGCATGTGCTAAATGGATCACCCTTAGGGCTGCTTATAGGTTTGGAGTTTAAAAAATGTCTCTGTGGAGATGGATTAGAAGGTGTGCAACAGCCAAAAGAACACGATTAAATTAACCAAATGTGGTACTTCTGGACAGGCAAAACCAGGTGTATATGCATATATTTTTAACTATCCTGTTGAAAATGTTGCCCTTACAGTTAGATCAGTAGAAAAACATTCTTGCTACATGTTCAGAAGCCCAGAGGCAGTATATAGGAACAGATTCCCAACAATCCAATCTGATTTATACAGATCAACCCAAATTTATTTCTTACCCATGCAGCTGATTTAGTTTGAGTGAAAACCAAGCCAAAATACCCATTTTTAACTTGACTCGGTTTCTTTGAATTATGGATCAAATCTGACTGCAACCTGGAGCTGGCTTTGAAAATTTATCTAGAATAAGTAATGTCATTAGAAACTAGCCTGTATGGTGTTTACTTCATAGAAGGACATATTGGCTAGAGGTATAGTGAAGGACTTCTAAATAAGACTGAGGAGAGATTGGACACAATTAGTCCAAACAAACAAAACAATGGCTTCATTTTCTCAGCTGCAGAGAATGCTCTGACATCCTCACCTTATTGCACTTGTTGCTGTATTATAGACTACAGCATTTCTGGGTTGACTGAAAATGATGGAGACTTAGCTCTTCTGACCTCTCAGTGTGGGTTTTAGTTTATCAGGATAGGTGAAGGAAGAACTGCCCAAACTGTTGAAGATTAATGTCTAAAATATATGAGTGAAGGAATCCCATACCCAATATAGATATGCTGGCTATTCTAGCTATACATTCTCCAATAAATAACTCAACTCAGAATCTAGAGTTTGAATTTACAAACATTGCAATGTCCCACACCATCTGATTCACTTGTTCATTCCCAGTACTCAGAAGAGTCTGGCAACCTACACTGCTACAGACGTACAAATACCCACAGGTTCTCTGCAGACATCTGAGCAGAGAAGAAAGTGCTAAGCACAGCTCTTCCACATTTTCATGTGTGGAAGTCCTAAGAGAATAAGAAGATTTCACAGAGCTAGAGATTATTTTCTCAAAACATGAAATAATTTATTTAAAATTACAGCACTGTTTATAAATCTAAATACTCAGGACACCTACACTTCAAAGAAAGGCACTCTATGGGTTACCCAAGACATCAGGAAACTGCTTTCTTGAACTGCAAAATGCTACATTCTTGTAACTGCATCTCAAATTTCCTTCACAGCAGTAACGACAATTATATTCTGAATTGCATTTAAAAATCACAATACTACAGACTGTTCAGTAACTATCCAGTAACTTCACCTGAAACCACAGCAATCAGACAGGATTGTAGCTTGCATTCTCTATCTGGCATTATTTTCATATAACATGTTACATAACTCGTATTACCAACACATGTCAATTGGAAGGAACACCAGGAAGCTCTTTGTGAAACAGCCCAGTTTTCATCAGTTATAGATCAGCACTGTTGTTGTAGCATATGAATTCTATATATACTTGTACATCATGCTTGCTTCACACTTGACTGCATTTTGCAGGGTTTGTCTTTGTGAAATGAAACTCTAATGAATTCTATCAGAATATGCAAATCATGCCTTTCTTTGGTTGTGTCTCCTTACTTCTGGCTTTTTTTTATAACTGATTCTGAGAAAAGAGTGAAGCTGAACAAGGTAGGGCTGTCACCTCCAAAGTGTGGAAACTCTCCATTTCCACCGTCCTCTTTCCATTTCCATAAGATTTCTTTTACTTGAAGCTGGTGCAATACAGACATTTTAAGAAGTAATTAACTTGAAAAAAAACCCCAAAATAAATAAATAGTAGAAGTCTCCCAGACTGTGTGCTGAGTAAGAGCTATTGAAAATGTATTCATTGGTACTACTTATCACCACAAGCAAAAATACTTACATTTGCTGAGAGTTGAGAAGTAAGGGTAGCAACTTTCTCTTGCGATGCAACCAACTCTCTCCGTAGTTTCTGAATTTGCTAGAGAAACAACAGACTGCTGTCAGTATTTCAGCAATTTTCTTTTGTTGTGGTTATTTTTGTGTTTTCTTGAGAGATCACCAATAGGTTTACAATATCTTAGCTTCACATTTTAATTTCAGAACTATCCAGAAATACAAATTATTAGAAGTTGTCTCTTAGTGTTGCTCCAACTGTTTTCTAGGACTTAACTGGTGTATGAGCCAGGATTCCAGTTAAGGGAGCACATATGAGAAAATGCTTAATTACTTTGTATGTACTATCCTCTGTTTGCAACGGAAATGTCATGGGTTTTTACTAAATCCCATAAGTTCCAAACATATGCTTAGTGCAATCAAGGAGAGCTGCCCTGGATGTGGCCTGAGGTTTTGAAACATGAGTGCACTTGGGTGAGGTTCACTGCGCCTGACTGTAGACATGACGCAACCAACATACATTGAATGTCTACGTTAGACTAAGATAACATGAAAAATGTACTACCACGCTGCCTGGCATGAAAAAGGCTTTGATGACTACCTCAGACACAGATTTTTTCCTTTATGGATGTCTAAAATTAGGTGAGGTAAAGTAGTATTTTTTTTCTCTAACACAAGCTTCCTACAGTCCCTGAAATTCAAATATTCAACCTCTTTAAACCTTATATAGTATTCAAAAACTTGCTTACCAACTTAAAAAAAAAAATAAACATAGCTTTAAATGTGCTTGTTGACATGAAAATAAACTTAACTCAAGACTCCTTTGTCCTTTAATGAAAAACAGAATCCTTAAGAAAAATATCTGTTTCCATTTCAGCTGGGATAGATATCTAAAATGAAGCTTGCACATCATTTTAAGCTCATTTAACCCTATTTGAGATCTTGCAGGGACTTCTGGGCATTGTACTGAAATCAAGCACAGTATGGAGTTTCACTTTGAAGAGCCTTTCACATTCAGACATAAAAGAAATTATTCCAGACTAGAAAAGAAAAATGGGTAAAAGCAGCCTAGGAAAGGGAACATGTACCAGTCACTAGTATAGACTATTGCAGTACTTTAGTTTTATGACTTCCATGAAAACCAATAAGGACTGTTGCACAAGCTTTAAGAATGAACAAGTTCCTGTACTTCTATAACACAAAAATAGCTCAGTCATTTACATTAGCTCAGTGCAACAGGGGCAGATTATCGAGCTGTTCTCCATCCTAGACTGACCCTTTTATTTTTCCAAGTTTTCTCTTTCATTTTTAAATGCAATTATTTGACATTCCAACTTAAGCTGCACTTTCATCATGTTCTTGCAACTACACAAGGTAGGTCTCATGAACTGCTGTTCAACATCTCCTGTAAGAGCATCAGAAGCAGACCCAGATACTGAGAAAACATCATGTAGAAACACACAGGAAAGAAATGTTGTTTCACCTCTATATACAGCCCTATATAAAAAGCAATAAAGTGAGGAATTGTAATTTACACTACTGAGTTATGGCATGCTTTTTTAGCTCTTTCGCTTTAAGAGATGTGATCTTAGATGAAATTATATTGAAATATACTGCAGCAAGGAGGGAAGGATATGTTTATTTGTTCAATTTCCTCAAAATATCTTTTTGTTTACTTTTTCTTTGATTAGAATAGTAAAAATAGGAGCAGCATAAATACAGGACTTGGAAGGCATGTAGCTCTGTGAAGTGGAAATGCACCCCTTGGTGCTGTATTTTATTGCTTCTACTCTTTGGTGCCCTTTTAATACAACCAAGACTTCATTTTGAGAAAGCCTGTAATTGTATCCAGCTGCTGACCCAGGCTTGTCACCCATCCTTATACACTGTGAGGAGAAAGACGCTATTTTCCACATCAAATTTGATTTATATCTGAAATCAATCTGCATTGCTCTGAAATCCATCAAAGTGGTCAGTTTCAGAAATTTAATATAATGCAGAATGTGAGGGAGAGAAGTTCAAAGCAATCATTTGAAGTATTTTTCCTCCTGAAAGGCAGCACCCTACCTTGAATTGCACAATCACTTAGATCCTGCACAGAGCCGTATTAAGTCTGAAATCAGACCTATCACAACTCCTCCTCTCAATGCCCAGCTCTCACTGATTCTTTTCATCTTTTCAGAATGGCAGCCAGGAGGCTTTCTTCAGCACAATGCTAAGAAAACACCTTCTAGTACTCTAAAAGCTGCACCAGGTTCTCACCAATAGTTCTCAAAAGGTGATAATGATGACAGAGGGTGTATTTTCCCAACCAACCAGGCAGTTTAGCCATAGCAGGCAAACAATAAACTATAAAACAATGTAAGGCAATAAATAAGTATAAAAATGAAGAAAAGTTCTTACTTCTGAATGTGCCTTTTCTTCTGCCTGGAAGAAAACAAAGAAGAAATGGCTTAGAATCAGTGTGCAACATAATTGCGGTAATAGAATATGAAAGCCAGCTACATTGAAGTGAAATGAATAGCTTCATGCATCCATTACATTTAAGGAAGGTATCCAGTAAAAACAATAAATGGAATTCTTTTCAATTTACTTGGCAAGGCTCCAGCTGAAACCCCAAAGAGCTTGCCAGCATACTGACAAAATGAAACAGTGGAAAAAGGGAGAGCAGGACCAGAACTGCAGAAATTGCAGCTACATTTCTAAGATACAAACAAAAATTTACTATGCTCTCACTGCGTGGACCTTAGTCTGATATAACACACTTTTATGCTGCAATGATTATTAGGGCTCCTGGATTTATATTTGTTTTACTGCATACCAAGAAATATTCCGAATATGATAATAAGTAATCCCTGGTAAGAGAAGCTGACAGCATACCTGTAACACATACATTGGGGAAGGTGAGGGGAACTTGCATTTTAATGTAATTTCTTCCATACAGAGTACTGACCAAAATATTAAGGGCTATCAAGGCATGTTAAAGTTTTCAATTAAACTTGCTAATATTATTTATTGATTTTAGACATTTCCCATATTGCAACATACTGTGTCATATATTGAAGCTTTTTACTCAGCAGCCTTTTTCAACAAGCTAAGAAACTAAACCACTGCAAGGCAAACTTTTGAAAGTCATTCAGTTTCTAAGCATTGGATTAGTCCTATTCAGGAGAAATTTGGTGGACAGAGAAATCTTGCTTCAGTGGGATTCTAATGGGAAAGAATGGCATGCCATGAGAAAGGAACCCTTTCATAACACAAAATAAGAAACAGTTAATGTACTGGAAATCAATCCACTCCATTGTCTGAGGTGACCCAAGTTCTGAGAAGCAGTCTAACATTATCTGGAAGAGAAGTAAGCAGTAAAAGGAAAACGTAGGTAGAAGAATTATCTATAAATAACACTAGAAACACTAAGAAAACCCAGGGTAAGGGTTCTTCAGAGGATTCTCTGGCATAGGACATTCTGTGTTATTACAAATTGGTATAGCTGATTTTGAGCCTGTATTAGGCATTAATTTGGGGCTTTTAGGACTTTAATGATTTATAATAGAAATGTGGTTTTTTTCCTCTACCTTGTGTAAGGGGAGAAGATTTCTGGAAAATGCCTCTTCCCATACATGCTTGTCTGTTAGCAGTCCCTAAACAGACTGTGATGCTATGATATTTACCTTGGCAACACTTGGAAATGCTTTTGGCTGAAAGTACTGTAATACCTGACACATCCACACTACGTGAGGATGATTTAGTATAATGATTTTTTTTTCCCAGCATTGACGTGACCCACATACTGTAACACACTAACTTTCTGATCTATTTTGCAAAAAGGAGATCTGCCTGCAGAAAAAAAAAATTATATTCTATTTCCATTATTGTTATATCAAATATATAGTGCATGGAACGTCACAAAGGGATTGAGGATGATGATGTCCCCTTATGATTTCTTCTAAGACAACAAAAGCAAAAAACTAGGGTTGGTGACCTTTTCCTAAAACTGCCATGTGGGGACATGGTGCTTGTCCTTAGACCACCAAACCTGCTGATGAAGGCGTTGCTACATGTTGTTCCCAGACAACTCCCTCAATGCACAAGGAGGTGTTGCCTCTCTCCCTGAGTTCAGAGAGGTGGCTCCCATAAGTCAGATTTTGTGGGCAGTGAAGGAAGAAAACGAATGAGATAGAACAGGATTCTGGACATACTATTAGCTTAAAAAAAAAAATCTGACAATCAAATACATCTGAGCAGTTTTTACTTAAGCTCATGCTGACACCACTGTAACCCAGGATGCAGCCATTGTTCCAATAGGCTCTAAAAAGAAAAAAATCCTTTTTCTCACTCTACTTCTCCATCATATGCATGCATCCCATCCTTCCAAGGATTATTTTTTCCTTTTTTTCAAGCCCTAGAATATTAAGGTACAAATGACACATCCTTACACAGCTCCTCTGAGCGTGGTTTAGTACAATCAATGAAGCCTAGGGAGTCAAAGTGTAGCTAATGCTGAGAGCCAGCGTGAGAAATTGGCAATTAACTAAATATGTGAAAATTTAAGTGTTTCACCTACTGAGCAGGAGGAGATTAAAACAGGAGACAACCTATCATAATTTTTTCAATTACTCAGAGAGCTCAATGTATTCACTGGCAAAACTGAAGCAGTTTACTACATTTACTTAGATGGCATATTTCTCTGTGAAACAAAATGGATGTCTCTGTACATGCATATCTCTACAAGCTAGATTTCCAGTCTATGCAAGTTAAGTCCTGAAAACCCAAATGCAAGTCAAGAAGAAAGCCAATACATACAGAAAATAGTAGTGAATGCAGAACTTCTGTGTCATTGTATTATTCAGTGGCAGAAAATAATGAAATGTCTTCTGAATCTTGTATTCTAATTCTCAAAGAAACAATCTTCAGAGAATAATTTGAAGATTTTCAACTGTCCTCTGGTAATTATACATAAAGGTCTTGATCTTTATTTAGAACGTTGTCTGAATTTCTCTAGTGATTAGGTCACAGAAAACAAATAGCACTAAGGCTTAAGACAATGCTCAAGAAATCTGATATATACATTTGACTGAGATAATCCTGTGAGGCTACTCCATTGCTCTCTTCACTCAGCTGATGTGATACGGAGTGTTAAACTTTTCATGTTTCTATACTCCATTTGTGCATCATCTTTTGATTAATTGTTGCAAAGTTTAAACTTTTTTCACAGAGGGATCAAGCAGAAGAAATTCAGATCAAAAATCTTCCCTAAAAGTCAATCCTGGTAATTTTGTCATATTAATTTCTTTCTGGCCCTTTACAAATTTTTCTGCAACTTCCATTATCTTGCCTACATAATCCATTACTTAAGGAGTGGGGCTCAGATGCAATGTGAATTCACAGTCAGAACACATTTATAGTATGAACCTGAGCAAACAGTTTAAAGTTTATTTTGCAGGAAAAATACTATTCTTTACTATCATGTGGTTTAGTTAATATTTCCAAGATACTCTGTTGAAAGATAACAGGTTATATAAATAGTAAGTATTAGTAGACTCTTGCTACATTACACAACATCAGAGCACAGGTATTTCAGACTTACTGATTTACTGGGTGCTGAAAGCATCCTGTGTCACTTTATAAATGGATTTTTTTCATCTATCAGTTTCATAATATTCTTCTAAAATTTTACATCAAAGCTTGAATTACAATTTTTGACACACCTTCCCATGCAAACTAATCATAGTGTCTCATAGACAGGAAAATAGTTCTAAAGACTTTTTCAACCACCAAAACACAAGTGAGAAGCTTAACTCTGAATGTTAGTCATGCTCGTGTGCAGCAGTCTGTAGATACATTCTACACCTCCCACCTTCACCTCCCCTCCCCCTCTTCCAAATAACTCAGGACTGGTCTAGACTGGAATGACTTGCAACTTACACTATAAGGCCTGTAAAAACCTAAGGTATGTGTACTTAATGTTTTAGATACGCCCTTGTATGAAGCTTTTTAGGATTAAACAGAACCAGGAGAGGCGCCGTTGTGCACGGATGCAGCATAGGTTTCAAGCTACCATGAGATTAGCATTGAGACAGAGCTACCAAGTGCTACAAATACACCGAACTGCACGAGCTTGGTATTCCTAGGCAAGAACTGGTGCTGGCTCTGGGTAGAGCAGTCCATCTCTGGAATGTCAGCTGACACTATTCAGCACCTGGAAATATGGAGAGGGCACAGACTGTTTATGAATGCATGGGATGAACGCAGGTAAGTGGGTTGCTCTCCCATGAAAAGGGGCTACTGCAGTGTGTAATTGTAGTTAGTGAGGAGATTGCAAAGCAACTGTTGTGTATCAGCAAGGGAATGTCCAAACATGTTTAACTGCTCCCCTATGGATGATTTCTTATTAGTAGAACAACCGAAGAAATAAATTATGCAAAATATATTAAAAAACCCCCATAAATTAAAAAAACCTGCAAGAAACAACTATAAAATAGGGGGAAAAAATCAAACCCAGAACAACTTCTGGGGATCGAAACAAATACTACTCGATGTAATTAATCTAACTAAGATTAAAATTTTATAAAGTTATTCTTCTCTTTGTAAATAACATCTAAATGCTGTCACTTGAAAGAAAAATCAGTAACACTTAAACTGCAAATTGTATCTCCCTTACCCTAAAGCAATCTTGTGGTTTTCAAGAAGTTTACTTCAAACAGTGCCAGGATAGAAATACTTTTCTAAATTGTGAGCTAGCTGAAAGTAAGAAAAAGGACTCAAAATGGTCAACTACAATAGCATAACGATCCCCACAAAAGAGTCACACTTAGATCATTACCTTCTTTTTAGCTTTCAAAATGTATACTGGGTAATTTCAAACAGTTACAAGCAATTCACATAAAAAGATGAAAATCTTGTTTTCTAAAATAGCATGCAGTAGTACAAAGCTGAAAATAAACACTCCTACTTTATTGCAGTAAAATTCTAATTCTTCTAGATCTCTAAGTATTGAAATTTTCATGAACAATGAACACGAACAGAGGCAGGCAGAACTTTTTTCTACAATGTCAATAACTCACCGTAGAGTAGAGAGAAGATGTGCTGGAGACAAGTGATAATGAGGACCCGTGTACTTTAAAAAAAGGAAAATATCATGAAATATTGATGAAAGCATAGAACTTCCCCATGTAGCTCAATAAGTAAACACATTTTTAAAATGAGAACCAATTTTCCACAAAGAGCAATTATGAGCTATCAGTATAGAATACCTATTGATAGATTTCCCTGCATTTAGAAAGATTGTCCTATACAGAGAAAACGTTTTCCTGTATATGGGGCAGGTGAGTGAGTCAATGACATTTTGTATTATTATCAGGAAACCAAGCATCACTTTTGTTGCTTTGACAAGAAATCATTTGATAAATACACTCTTTAGAGAAACCAGAAATCGAGCTGTTTATGCACCTTTAGTAAGAGCCTATGCTTTGGAAAACAATACGCATTCCATGGGGTGAGCTCCCAAGCTTTCCTCAACAATGCTGACCTGTGTAGTTGTAGTTCATGGGAAGGGGTAACTGTGAGATGTAGTGCCGTATTTCCCCTAATCCTCAGTGGAGTCAGCCTCAAGAGCATCGAGTGAATGTTGCGGGGCTGCACTTTAAGAAATGGGGTTCCTGGCCTATCTGGAAATGGCAAAGACTAAAACTGTAAAAAAATTGCCCCTTTCTGCTCCTGAGGAAGGCTATACCACAGATAATTTTAAAGAAGATAATTTATTTCATTACCTCTTTTTATTTTTGTTTCACAGGAAGTTTTTTTTTTGATATTTATAGTCTGCCAGGTTTTGGTAAAAAAATTATTTTGCTTTAATAGCTACGTGGCATCTGTATGCAAAAACCAGACACTACAAGAATACTTGGATTAGCCAAATGGACTTTAAATCTAGTTTTGTATTTTTAGTGTGGTACACTGACCATTGAAATTCAGTGGCTTCCAAAGTATGTTTGGTTTTCAGTCTCTGGTTTAAATGCCTCAGCTAAACTCCCTTTCTGCATTCATACACAGTGGCTCTATGCATTACCTCATTTGTTTCACTTTACCCTTCCTAAGAGCTCCTATCTTAAAATACATTTGACCTTCTAACAGCATCATTTCATGTTAATCTCTAATGACTGTAAACTGCTGAAAACTGTTTATTACTGCTGCATTGACTTTCATTTACTCAGGTTGATCAGGTTATCCACTCCAGCTGGATATAAAACATAACCAATGGAAAAGCTTTCATCAAAGCCACTGGTGACCCATTACCAAAATTCTACATTTAACACCTCTTTTTCTATGCATAAATTTGTTTTGTTATCTCTATTATTCTTCCAGTGTTTCCTTTGATAATTCTGTTCCTCAGCAAAGAGTCTATAGTCAGCTCTGTCCTTGAATTATGTGATATTCTTCTGTGCAGTCAGCCATCCTCTTTGTGCTGACAACTCACAGCTTGAGTTTTCCAGCACCCTACTGCTAGTATTACATACCCAGATGTCTGCCTGATATATCATCTAAAATACAGTAAAAGGAATCAAAAAGTAGAAGTATTATTTGTCTGTTGTTTTATCTAGGACTTTTTTCCCTCCCTTTTATCTCATAATTATGAGCTTTGGGGCTAAGGCAAGACTTTTTTTATTTGCCTATTATAAAGATAATTTATATTGTCATCACTTAGCAGTAAACACAAGATGAGTGTTACAGAATGAATTCCATGGAATTTCAGTTGTCTTTTTTTTTTAATTAAAGGGTGTAAGAACTCACGGGAATTCTGCAAATAATCAGATTTACCAGAAATGTTAGTCAGAAGAAAACGTTACAGTGCATTTAGTTAGGAGTTGTCAGGGGCTCTGTAGATGTAAAAGAGCAAAACCCAAAACCAAACCAAAAACATTCAACAAGTTCCAGATGTTGCAGATAACATTAAAGAAAGCAGACAGTAATAATCCACATACAGTAGTGACGTCAGTTTAAATTACAGAATTTAAATACAGAAATTCATGGTGTTTGCTATAGGAGGCTGTAGGAAAGTGGGAGGATGAAATGACTGCAACAGAAAGGAGATGCTAAGTAGCACTGGTGTTTGGGGGAAAAAAAGGAAGCACAGAAGTAGGACTAAGAAAGCAGAGAAACAGAGTAGTCAAGGTACAATCAGTCATTTTGGATTTAGATGCAAAAAGAATAATTTTCCAGGAATGGCTTCCCTTCCTCCAAAATTTCTGACAGAGGATTTGTACATGTTTGAGATACACAGCATTTCATATTACTGGGTGAAAGGAATACCTTCCATGTTTTCTGATAAGGAAGACTTGTGAGTGCAACTCAACAGGATTAATACAACTTCACAAAACCGTTTAAGCTTCTATGGTGCGGGGTGCAGAAGAAATACTGAAATACTTGGGACATCTATTTTGGGGCACGTTTGCTGATCTAAGTAGTTATTCAGTCTTACCTTCTTCCATGCTGTCCCTGAATGAACCTGAATGACTGATTGCTCGTGGTCTCTCTTCTAAAGACGTAGCACTGCCACACAGTTGGGAGTCATCATAGAGATCAAAGGAAGTGTCTTGTGCAGGGATGCTGTTTGAACGCATCATGCTGGGTCCGGGAAGGTTAAACTGTGATAGGTTGGTTGGACTCACTGGAATACAAAGCTTTATTAATGAAGCACATTTCCATTAAGTGAATTTTGGTTCTGCACAAAATTGTAGTGTAGGACTAGCACGATTAGGTGGACTTCATGCTGTTGAGATAATGAAAGGCTTTTATTCCTACATTTAAAGCCACACCAGAAAGGTGAAGCAGATGGCCTCAAAGGAGCTGGAGCTGGATGAGATTAATCGTGTAAAACACATGGTAACACTAACACTGGTGTCTGAACACCCTTTGGCAGCCCAAGACAGCAAATCAGTGGGGGAGATTCAAAAGTTAAAAAGAAATAAGAGGCCATAAGTATTTTTATAAATAGCTCTTCTAATTAAGCAGTATCGATATTTCATTGTTATATGCCTGTGTTACTGACTGCTGTTAAGACCAAAGTTTATTTCCATATGCAGGAGCACCTACTACCATATTAGGTTAAAAACTCCTGCACAGGTCTCAGTGGAATCTCATCCTAATAAATAGGTGTAGTCAGCCATGACTGAAATCAAGAACAGCACTGATGAACCTACTTTAAGCTTTTGCAAAGTTTTTTTGCCAGTAGGAAGGAAAGCCTGGCTGTGGTTCTCCTGGATTACATAATCTCAATGCCTAGAAGAAAAAGCTATCTAGCCAAATTCAGCCTTAGTGTTTGGACTTTTATTTTAGATCATGCAAGATGTGCCCTAAGTTGTAAACTTACAGACCAGCTGTGTTGAGAGAGCAAATTATTCAATAGGGCTATGAAAACGGGAAAAAGGAAAGGACAATGAAAAAAAAAAAATTAAATTCCATGGTCTTATTGCCCACTATTGTGAGTTCACAAGAACTATGAACAAAAATAAAAGGAGATTATTGTAAGCAGAAAATAATACAGCAGAAAAACACTGCTTACAAAGAGCTGTGTCTAAAACTACAGGAGGAAAATTCAAAGCAGTGGCTTGTTTAGCCAGGATCCAATTTCATTTTAAAAAGTATCTTAGTTTAACTTCTTTTCCGGTGTATAATAAAGACCAATGTGTACGTCTGATCAAATTTCTTTTGAGTGATTGTAACCTATAGATGCCATAAGCTGTGACAGAGTGATGGAAGTGTTAATACTTTAAAGGATGTTACTAATTCCTCAGTAAGGGCCTAAACCATAAAAATCTCATTGTAAACCTAGGTATGTGTCAAGTGCAGTGCAGGTAAATGGTTTCTATTGCAGTATTTAAGGAAAAAATAAAATTATCAAAAAAACCAAACTTGTGTTGGATCAATTTGAAACAAGATTCAGATAAACAAATCTGAACCTTGGCCCATAATAAAATAAAACTGCAATGTGACTCACATCCCAAAATACGGTATTGCATTCAAGATTAGGATTTAGATTGGGCCCAGTGCAGTTACAGCCAGGTCCAGCTACTGAAACACATTGAAAAGGTCTATCTCAAAGCAAACCGATATGTAGGAAAAATGCAATACTTTGTTTCTGACATTCACTAAAATCACTGGAAAGAATCCTACTGACTGTGAAACCTAAAAGATGAGTAGCTTTGAACTAGAAGCTGATTTCCAGCTCTACCTCAAATTCTTACCTCCTTGGTCAAGCCATAAAGAATCTGTGATTTTTTTTCTCTGTGCAAAATATGTGGTACCTTGGCCCACTGCATTAACAACACCATGAGTTTCCCCTCATTAGTGAGGTACCACAATATGGTGATGGAGATGTTAAAAATAAACTACCTAGTCTGGCAGACTAAGAAATAAGCACAGTTGAATTTTATGGTTTTATTATAGAGGGGGAGAAACAGTGAAGGGAAACAGCATTTACCCAGGTTAGAAAAGTGATATTTTCCAGTTGCAGATGAAGACATAGCTGAAGGAGAAACAAGCGGGGACTGACTGCCAGTGTCTTGCAGGCCTCCAGTTGAATGGGAGCGCAGCCATTCCTTGCCTTCCTCCTGACTTGTCTGCCGGGATGATGGTGTATATCTGAAAAACCACAGCTGACATGCTCAAGACAATGACAAGCTGATGTCTTGGAAAGAAACAGCTGTCACATAAATACCCTTCACCAGTTAGATAGAACAAATCCCTTGGAAAACATCAAGTCTAGTCAAGTGATTATCACCAGAGGATTTTAACAGGGTACAATTTACCATTGGGTTACAACAGAAAACGCACAGGACTCAAACCCCCTTTACTCTTCACCCCCCTCCCCAGAACAGCATTCCCTTCTTTGGAAGAGACAGACTGATAAACCATAGCAGACAGACAACTGAGCTGACAGAAAAGGACTTCAAAGCTATAGGAAGTGTACAGGTTGATGCAAAAGCTTGGAAGCTGTATGGTTAGGATGGGGAATGGACAGAATAGAAGCTAAGAAATGTTAGTAGCCACTTACAAAATGACATCTGTCACAGATCATGTGGGCAATTGATTAGATGACAGGAGTGAAACAGATCAACAACTCTGAAAAAGGAGTTTGCATTGATAATGACAGCTATTCATAGTCATATGGACATGGTCTGCTACTCTGAATGCTACCTGGCATTGTATCCTGCCCCAAATTGAGGGGAGGGAAAGGGACAGGAAAATTACACAATTATCAGAAACAAGTTCTCTGGAAGGAAGAAGTTTGGCAAACAAATAATTCATCAACTGCTTCCTACGGTAAACCAATAAAACAAGTGCAATGTGGCATGTGGGCTAAGAGGGAGAACTGGTAACTCACTGGTCCAGCCTCTATTGGCTGAGCTGGAAGAAGGGCAATTCTGGCAGTGATTAACCATTAAAATGTGCAGGCGGTGTGGGTCTTAATCAAGAGATTGTTTTCAGCAATGTCTGCAATAGCAATCTCCTGCTGAGAAATGAACACATCCTTCACTACTGCTATGAGCCATCAGTGTTCCCCAAAACAGCAGAGCAGAAAGGGCTTTTGATATTCTGGCTTCAGGCTTGTGAGGCACAAGTGTTTCTGCTTAGAGAGAAGATTAAATGAACATGTAAGTTCTTGTGTTGTGCTTGGGGTTTTGTACAATATTTTACAGCAGTAAACCATCTTGTCCTTATTAAATATTTACTTCCTTTTGCCTTTCAAAAAGACAGCTATGATCTTTGCCTATAAATGTGGTAGAGCAGAGAGTTACTGGGTGGTTATCAGATTGGAAAGATGGCAAAATGAGAATTCAGGATCTGAGTTTTGGATGGGGATCTCTGCACATTAAATCAAACTGATCTTTTTTTCTGGGCTGATCATTCTTAAAAGGCCTATAAGCAGTTTTCCCAATCCAGTTCACTTTCAGGTTTCAGCCACCATTACAGTTGTACACCCACAAACCTTGATCATCCCATTGTATCCTTGCAGGGTCCCCATTATGCCTTTAATGTCTTCCACCTTTTTCGTTCTCTCCAAATCCAAAGTGATTGTTTTGTGATAATAGGAAATTTGACTAAATTCTTTTTAAGGAACAACTAGTGCAGAAGGTGCTTTATAGTGATAACAGTTTAGCATTATCTTAACAGTTCATAAATATTTATTCATAACTCATGAGATTTAACTGTGTCATTTCATTTATTGGAAAGTTGCAGAATGTCTGTGTGCATGCACATATATCCTTGCTTGCCAAATCTTTTTCCTGGATTGGGGAGATGGGATTCTACGCCTGATGAGACCAGCCAAGTTACCTAATAATCCACTCTTTTAACCATGGAGGAGAGAAGAGGGTGGATAAATTCTGTTTTCTGTGATGAAGACAGAATTTAGTGAAGAGTTAATAGCAAAGGTGGACTCAGTATTGCTGGATAAGGACCAAGAAAACTGTCTGTAGCAGGACTCATTTTATACTTACAAACCTTGGATAATAAAATTAGTATTTTCTAGCCCTACCCTTTAATAGCTCTCCAGTTCAAATTGCATGAGTGTTTGCATGAGTTCAAGTCAGATCCACCTCTAAAACCTTGTTTTTCTCCATAATGTTTTCAATAATTAGTCCTATTGAATTGCATAAATATCTTGTTCTGTCTCCTTTAGCTCTCCAGGATTCAATGCCTTTTAAGATTCGTTGCATAAGGAAATGGTCCTTAAAAGTATTTACTTTCCATGACATATCTTGAAAGAAAATGTATTCCTTAGGCAGACGTGGAAAGAAAAAGTCTGTTGTTAAAATTTACATTTTCTGGTTTGAATCTAAATTCCAAGAACTCTGTTGTAAACAGGATCAACAAAAGAAGAAAGAAAAGTAAAGGCAGTGTAGAAAAGGTTACAGGAAAATAGAGAAGCAGTGGTCATGCTCAAAAAAAATATATATACCTTAATCCCTTTTTGGGTAGTGTATTTCTGTCAAGCTGCATGCTGTTAAAACAAAAAAAATCCCTAAGGACATACAGTAAATAGGACTGTTCAGAATAACAAATTTTAAAGCTCTAGGTTTGTGTGCATAACAGAAGGTCATTTAATGCTTTTTAATATAACTTTCATGATAAATCCCTTACTCATTGGAGGGAACAATAGGACATGGACTGCTGCACATTCATTTTTCATCTAGACATGCTCTGGGCTAGGTCAATAGTAATTTGGAGACTGTCCAAGTCAGAAAGAAGTGCTTCTTTACTATTTCTAACCTTCCTACAGCTTTACTCTGCAATCTGTGTGAGAATCATATGGTCACAGTATGAATCTTTATTTTTCACGGTTGCCTATGATAAGCCAATAGATCTCCAAAAGAAATGAAGGTTGTGGCACCTGCTAAGAGGCAACAGGGCCTTGCCAGAAGCCAAATGACAGCTCTGCGTGTAGAAATATGGGCTAAAGATACAGACTCTTGACTTTCTGTTGTTGAGGGGCTCTCATAGTAAGGCGATGATGAGGACAATGAAAAGTGGCACCAGAGCGACGTTGTTCCATATTCTTGCACGCACAGTGTCAGAGTGGCTGATTACCCAAAATCTGTGTCTGGAGTTTTCCTTATTTAAACCCCGTCACTAGAAGGGCACCCACTAGCCTTCCTTCCAAATGTCATTGGGGCATTTCACCATAAAGTCTTGGTAGATCAGTGGGTTGGTTGGTTATCATGGTGTGGGTTGAACTAGTCATCATCAAGTAAGTATTGCAAAGTTTTCTCCCTTTAGCACATAACTTAGTGTCACCAGATGGATTAAATGGCAAAATGGCTTTTGAAAGCTTCTGTATTACATATCATAGTCATACCTCTGAGAGAAGCAGTAACTTAGGACCCTTGCTACCCAAGAAATACCCTTATTAAAGGTGTTTCCTATTATGCTGGGGGTGAGGGGAGTCCTACTGTCATGTATCCTTGACCTAAGTAGATAAAGGCAGTGAAAACACCGTTGGCGTGGACAATACATTGCTATCAGGGTTTGGGTTAATGGAAGCAAACTACTCTTACCACCAGGAAGTCTTATAGACAATTTTACTAGTTTAATAAAGGGCCTTGTTCTGCTTGCAGAGAAAGCAAAATGGAAGGAGAAAATTAGCAGGATTTCAGCACAGGCCCAGTTATCATGGTCCACGAGAGAGTAGTCCCATGTCAGACAGAGTACTGTATTTTCAACATTTTGCTCCCAACATAACTAACAGGACCAAGAAGGGTTGGCAGAAAGACAACATAAATTTGAATGAATGATTCACTTTTTTTTTCTTCAGAGAGAAAAATGGGGCCATGATGTTCTTTTATGTACCTTTATGCACCTCCAAATTTCAAGATGAATAAACATGACCATAATGCCAGTTTCTTATGCAAACACTTAAAAATCCGAATGAACAATGTATTTTCCAATATTACTTTAACTTGGAGATACATGTATTACAAAGTAATCTATAGCACATTATCTAAAAATAAAGGAGTCAGTGGATTGCTCCTTTAAAGCAATCCACCTGCCAAAGGTTCTGCCAGTCGTATAAGTAGGCTAAGAGTGACCATAGGATTTTCCCAAAATTTTTTGAATTCAGATATCAAATAAAATAGGGATGAATATTCCTTAACATAAGCATGGAGTTACTGCAACTGCATTAAAGTGACTGTAGCAAACGCCTTTTCTGTTTTTAAAATACTAAAGCTTACAAAGATGCTCCTAGATTTCAGATAATTGCATGAAACCATTAAGCATGGTCTCATGTAACTATTACTTCAGACCAATAACTGCCCTTATCTTTTTAATATCTGAAATCATTCATCCACCAAAAGCTGTGTTCATTGCTTCCACAGAAACTGGACATTTGGTCAATAGAACTGAATTTACCTCAGATCTCTAAAGTTGATAATGATAATAAAGACAGTCCTTTCCTGGAAGAAGCAATGCATACATAGACAAATACCAATATAAAGTGAGGATGAGAATATCATAGTATTCTGATATTTTCCTTTGCCATGTAAATTGGAAAAAGCAATCTTGCAGAAAGATGAATGAAGATGTAGGCTGAAGTTATCAAGCCCGCTGTATCTCGTTATCTTTTGTTTATTTTGCACTGCTGAAACTGACTGCAACTTCTGTGAGGGAAATTACAGGAAGCCTTACATTCCTCATTTTCGTACCTGCCCTTGGTGATGAGGTTACCTTGGGAAAGGGCCATAATAACTACATCTAACTCTTTCAGAGCTGTTAGGGAATTAAAAAAATCATTGCAAGCTAAGAAACAACTAGAGAGCTCCATGACAGGCTAGGCCAAGCTGATATGGGTCTTACAAATTAGTTTCTACAAAATGCTAGGCATATAAGAAAATCTGATACATGATGCACTGTTTCAGACCTTAAAACCACAACCATCAATTATGATGATAATTTAAAATAATTCAACGTCTTGAAGAACTTAAGTGGATTTCAATGCACTTTCATGGCACTCAAAACTAAACATTCTTTTAAAGCAAACTGGAGCAAGCCAGTCATGCAACTAGAAACTACTTCCACTCTGCTAATCTTAAAATGCAGCTATTACTGCTGATCAGACCACTGTTTATTTCTATATTTCTGCATTTTTATGCCTTCCTTGCTGTGTCGTTCAGATCAAGCAGAAGTCACAAATTTGCAATGCCCAACAGCAATTAAGGGTTTGAAAGAACTACTGGTGATGTTTCCACCTGGAAAATTTTACAACTTTGCCCCAGAAGATGATTTTATTTTAGAGTATAAGTACCTGCATGATTTATTTCAATCCCTCTAAACCGTTGTAAGGTAAAATACAAGTGTCCTCCCATATAGGAAGCTACACTGCTATGACAGCAGAATTAGGCTTTTCTAAATACTGCTAGTGCAAAACCAGCAAAAGGCCTGAGAGAGATGCAAAATCTGCTTTCTTTCTGAAAAAAAAAATATTTTGCTAGCTTTTACCGAGCCTATTTTCTGGTTGTTACAGTGCAATAGAATCTCATTGAATGACACAAAATTTGGTGGGAGTAAACTTCAACACTTCACTCCAGGAGTTGTCAGGCAGCTCTGTGTTGATGCTGTACCATCACTCAGTAGGTAGCCTGAAAACTGGGCAACATCTGATCATCCCTGGAGGGGTAGGTGGGCAAATATAGCAGAGACCTTTCAGATTTGCTGTCTCCATGAAAGGTGACTTTTTTTTGGAGGCAGTCAAGGGCTGCTTTCCTTCTTAGAAAATGTAGATGTACCCTGAGATTTTGTTCTCATTTTCTGTATTCTTTCCAGCTGCATTAAATCTTTCCTAAAACTTGATGTCCCAAAGTCCCAAGTTAAAGCCTTAATGTGAAAAAGTAGAATGGGATAGCTAATTTCTAATACATGCAATATTTTCATTTTCAAAATGCTTTTTCCCAATGGCACTATAACTCTGTACACACGTTCTGCAAAATAGCCTCACTATTTTCCATTTTGTATTTATGCAAACATATCCTGCCCTGTTATATCCCTTCAGACTAATAAGCCTTTGATCACTCATCTTCAGTAACTCTTTACCAACTATTCAAGCACCTTTATATTCCCCATTTGCTTATGAGAGTGTTATTAGGAGTAGCACTTAAAGCTTTAGTAAGTTCAGGATTTTTATTGCAATTACTATTCAGAGAGCTTGTTTTCCTGCAAATTAATTAAATTAGTCTTATTTAAAAGTCTGTTAATGACTAATCCCATGTTCTCTGTTACTTAACCTATTTTGTTTAATATTTTCTGTATCTTTCCAGGCAAAGTGGCCTTCCTGTAATCTCCTCGCCTTCCATCCCAGCTCTCCTCCTCACTCCTTCCTCGGCACAGACCCTTTGAAAACTCTTCTCCAGTTCTAATGACTGCAAGGTTTTCAGGCCGTCTGAAGCTGGGAAATGAAAAGTTCATCAGGACAGTGAACCGAAAATATTTTAAACCTTTTCATTTCCTCTTAGTATGCTTGTCATTACTGATATTTATCCATCAAACTGCAGCTAATGCTTCAATGAAACAAACACGTATTTTTTTTATCATCTATCATCAGCTCTCTCTTCTCTTTCAGTTTTTCTTACACTTACTCTGCATAGACTTTACGTCGCTAGCTAGTTGTACCTCATTGTGCACTTTGGTCTTTCTGATTTTGTCTCCACCTTCTATTGATATATCTGATTATAAGGACTGCTCATTCAGGTTTTTGCAAGCTCTAGGGCGACTGAAGAAAAAGAAAAAACCTCCTTGCAGATGATTTTTAATGCTATGCCATGCTATAATTAGTATTGACGAAGGTATTCCAAATGTAATCTGAGTTTACAAAGGAAAGAGGACATAATCTGCTACCAAACGTATCTGTCTCCAACATTGCAAATCAATGGGTTTTTTTGGTGAAAAAATACTTTGCTACATGTAAGTTTTAATGCATAAAAGAGTTTAGAAACTCAGCACTTGTATCAGACCTTTCAAAAAAATCAAACTGCAAAAACCCTGTTGGGGCTATGATTCAAGAAATGACACCATTTACTCCAGCTCCATATATTTGTTTTGAGAATAGATCAACATGAACAATGGCTCTCTCTGGACTCAGTCATAATATCCCCATATGGACAAATCTGAAACTTAAAAATATTGCCAACGGCAAAGTATTTGGAACCACTGAAATTGAGTCACTGAACAAATACATAAAGTATTAGTAGTGGGGGTTGCTCAGGAGCTTATGCCAAGCCATTAATATCTGAAATGTGATGTTTAAGATCCTGTGCATAAATATAATTTTTGGCATAAATTTATACTCTTCCATATCATTCTATTGACCTCACCATCCATATATGTAGCAGTGAAGGATTTTGTAAGCTTAGTATTAATAACTGACCTTTTAAGAAATATTGTCACATTCAGTTCATAGTACACAAATGCAAATTCCTATTTAAAAATTAAAGGCACAGTGCAAACTACAAATGGCTCATGTATCAATGTATTTTTAACTACTGTATTTTTACCAGTACTATGTATTGTTAGTGTATGTTATATTGGTACATATATATGTTTTATAATTATTAAAATAAATAATATATTCGTATATAATAGTAATATAATCTGCAATTATATTAGTAAGAGGTGTGATTTTTAGCTAATATAGTAATACTTCTGTATGTAATATAAGAAAATGAAACCTGTGTAAAGTTTCCATCTAGATTTCTCAAAGTTTTAATTATGAGGGTATTTTTTAATGCTGGTCCACTGAAAGTGAATTCCTTCTATGAGAATGATGGGTATCAAAAAAATCTCTGAGTTTATATCAAGGGCAAAAAAATCTTGACATTGTATATTAAGAGTCTTTTTTCCTTAAAATGTTTGTGTTGTTAAACAACTAATTAGGTTTAAAACATTTCTGACTGATTCAGTATAATTTTCCTTTTTAAATTGAAGGCTAATGAAATATTTAATATTGATTTTGCAGTCCCTATGTGAGGTAAATGTTTCACTGTCAAATCCTGAAAATTTTCATGGGAAGTGAAAGTTACTTAGTGCCTAGCAAAGATTTTTTTTTTTTTTTCTCTTCTGCAGAAGTCAAATAAATGTTCCACAAAAAGGAAAGAAAAAAAAAATCTTGGTTCAGCTGTGCCAGGCTGGTTGCACCTTCTTACAATGTAACTTAAATGGTAAAACATCTGCATATAAAAACAACTTTAACAGAGCAAGCAGAAAAACCTTTTCTTGCACTTCTTTGTCTGTTCCAGACACTTGCCAGGACTGACCATATAGCAAGGATCTCACCTTGTAAAGTGTCTCCCTGCCAGTGAAACTGCACTTCAGTGAGGATCTGTGTAATGATTACCTGATGTAAGAAGCAGCTTGTCAGGACTGAGTATTTTAAGGCAAGACTGGTCAGCTGAAGGCCAGGACACACTAGCTCTGCCTGTGCTTTGAGCTAATGGGAAGAGAAAAGCTGAGGTCCCACAGCTGGAGGTTTGCTTGCTTTGGAGCTGCCAAATGCTAGGACAGCAGGTGGATCCAGCATGCAGGAATCATTACGCTGTTGGCTATTTACACTTGCCTTTAATTAGACAATTTTCCCCTTTTCTCTCGTTGTCTCCAGAACAAGGGAACCAAAAAATTTTCTCAAGATAGAAAAAGTGCTTGTAAAACCTTAAAAGGCAGTTGATTCCACATTGCAATGCCTTTCAGCTTTCTTTTCTTCCTTCCTTTTTCACATAAAGGACTAAGCTGCTAATTAAACAGCGTCCCTTTAGCAAAAGAGGTGGAGGGTTTATTTTTTTGGCTCCTGTCCTTTTGCCTCTCACTTATTTCATGGTCACTGTATCTATAGGCAAGCTCACCTTTCCGAAAGAGTAGATCTGACGCTTCCAGTCCTCATGAGCAGGCTCTGAACCTCCTGCGTGCTTGTTGTCAGTCCAGAGAGAGAGCCATGATGGCTAAGAGGAAGGTCAATAGACTCGGAACTGGTGTGAAGGCTAGTCATGGACTGGTAACTTGGTGTGTCCTTACTGCCCGCTGAAGAGCTGCTCAGGTTTGCAGCCCACACAAGACCACCTGATGTGAAAGAGTGCACTGAGGCAGGACTGGAAGCCAAGGAGTGACTTAAGCTTACAACATCTGCATTTAAGTCCGAAGGTTTACTGAAGAGGGGGCTGCTGCTACCACTTTGCCCACCTGCACTGCCCATGCTGCCTGTGCCCGAGGATGGCGATTCCAGGCTGCCTTGCCGTGCCAATGTGGTACTAGGGCTGGGCATTGCCGATGTGGGTTTCACACCTTCAGTACTGGGTGCAGAGGCAGCTTTACCACTTGCCTTGGCACCAAACAACCTAAATGTAAAACAAATAGCTTTAGAGAAACTGATAGCCACATTAAACATTCATGGCGCAACATCCTAAGAGCCAAACTACACATTTTTAATTACTGCTACTAAAAATCATGCCTACCTAGCTGATCAATCGCAGCACAAATTTAAATTCACTTAACCATATCACAATAATCATGGTTTGTTTCTTTAGAAACAGCTCTTATTCACTCCTATTCAGATGTGCTCTTTGCACAGAGACCCTCCCAGAGAGAGGTAGAATAATCACATTTTTGTCTTACTAGTTC
Organism: Aleadryas rufinucha; assembly: GCA_013397815.1. Lineage (NCBI taxonomy): Eukaryota > Metazoa > Chordata > Aves > Passeriformes > Aleadryas > Aleadryas rufinucha. The sequence continues at coordinate 142,537 of VZTH01018808.1, forward strand.
ATAAACAGATTACACTTTCACCCAAATTCATTCAGTAATTAAGCGTTCCCAAGTCATTAGCTTTTAAACTCCTCACTTCTAAAATCTGCTTAAATGATTGCAACAAATACTTGCAAAATCCTTCATAGTTTGATAAACATCTGAGTATTTGTACAAAATTTCCCTCTCGTTTTTTTGCACAGATGGTCATGTGGTCATCAGTCACGTAGTAACCACTCAGACAGAATAAACTGCACCGTGGCTAAATGGGCTCAGTTTGTCTCCAAGGGCAGGAATGATAAAAGTGTATTTCACATAACGTCTTCCAGCAATTCTAGATAAGAAAAGTCTACAGTGATGATGAAAAAATAAACTGCAAGTCCTCTAAAATTTGAACTAAAAGGTCATGTGATGTTTTAATGTATTTCTGGAAATATTTTAAACTGCAGTTAATGTTCAGCTCATAAGTTAAAGGTAAATAAACACAAAACTTATCATGATGTAAAGTAAGCATGTCTAATAATATAAGAATCCGTTTTACATATTACCAAGCCCACAAAACTAAGCTGCAGCTCCCCAGCTGCCTGGAGATGCTGTTTTGGTAAGTAGGCACAAGAGGGCACTATTGGCTTTTTCGCCAGCAGTGCAAGTGCTCCATCCCGATTTACACTTCAACGGCATTTATAATTCCAGCAATGTTACAATAGAACATTTACAATTGAAATTTAGCCTTGCCAATGATTGTGGCAAAAAATGTAACGAAGCTGCTAAGATAATGAAGCATTTGTAGCTGGAGCTGCCAACAATGTGAAAGCAAATCTAAATCTTTATAATTTAAAGAGCTCTTCAGTTCTCCATCCAGAATATGGCAATGCCTGTTTCATTAACAGGGTGTGCCTGAACACAGTGTCCTTCTTGCCTTTGGGGGTTTACCACAGTATTGAGAAGAAACTTCACATGTGGCTGAACTTAGAATCACAGAATATCTTGAGTAGGAAGGGACCCATAAGGATCATTGAGTCCACCTTATAAGCTTCAGACTGTTGTTATGGGGATGTACCTAAAATACTTAAAGTTCAAGGAGCACCCATTTCAGGTCTGGGAAGGTCTTTAAATCTCAAATAAATAATTGTGTTATATGAAAAAAATACTGCCCTTTTATTTTCCTGTGCTTGATTTGTTTGTGGCAAAATATTCCCTGGAAAGGTTTTTTGCACAGTACTTCAACACATTGAAAATCCCTGCTTTACATATTGCAACTTCAGGGAATCATAGAAATGCACTAACCTTCGAAACGTGGGGGAGGCAATATCTGGGTATTTGGATCCTGGCTGTCTAAGTCCTGGTGTGCCAGAGGCGCTTGCCGAAGTTGGGCTGGATTTAGGGGAACTGGACAGGGAGACGCTTTCAGAATCTGACACCGCCACTTTCTCTTTTTCCTTGTCCGTCTGGTTGATGGTGACAGGGCTGGACCTCCCGGACCCGATCTTGCTTGGCTCTCGCAGCTTGGTGGCAGCAGCACCCACAGACTTGCTGCTCACATTGGAGTCGATGCTGCTGGTGCTGGAGCGGTGGCCGCCCCTGCCAGGAATCCCGCTGCCGCTGGATTTCGATGGGCGAGGCAGACTTCGATACTGCAGAGTTGTCTTTGAGCTCACATGCAGGACGCCGTCGTCCTGGTTTTGGGAACCATCTAAGCTCGTCTTCCTCCCTGCGTTGGACTTCCCACTGATGGCTGAAGATTTTGGCATTTTTCCTAGCGTTGCTGACCCGCTTGTGATGGTCGCTCCGCTTGCGGTGATCATGGTAGAAGACCCCAACCCAGACTTCTTGAATCCAAATGACCCTGCAGCAGTTGATCTCCCAATGCCAGAAGGAGGCTTTTTCCCTTCATCACCACTGCTTTTTCCTGCATCTGATGGAGATCGCTGTATGGAGGCTCCTTTTAGGGGAGTTTTCACTTTTTCTGAAGCTTTTGCATCATCAGTTTTCCCTACGTAAAAGTATATTTGAAAAGGTCACTTGTGTTTAAGCTGCAATGTCTTAATATCTAATTTCAACACTGTATGATTACAATTTCAAAATGAAAAAACACACAAATAGAAGAATTCCCCTAAGGAAACAGACCAGTGTGGTCTTTAGTCTCCCATCAGCTATCTGTAGCAGGTATGACACATTACAGGTAAGCATTAAGTATTAAAAGCTTGAAATTCCTCTGAGGACTTCCAGTTTCATATATAGGCAGAAAATGTAGTTGTAAAAAATTATCTTGAATGAACTATAAGGAATATTGACTAATTTTGTTCTGTTAACAGTATTTCTATATGAAAGAAGTAATACTTGAAAATAAAACATTACATGTAATAAATATCTCCTGAAATGTGACATTAATTATGCATGTAGAAATTAATGGTACTCATAGAGTTCTTTGGTTTTCACTGATTACATCTTTTTAGCTTATGACTAAGTTTGTTCTGGTTTTAGTTACACAAAATTATCAGGGAGAGATTATGTTATGGAATGAATCGTCTTGATCTGTAATATCAATTACACAAGTTAATTAGTCTTTGTCGTATCCTTGATGTCTTCTCAAGATTTTTGATTTTTTGAGAGGTTTTCTTCAGTCCTGTGTGGGCTTATGACTATATAACATATATTTCTATGTTTGTTCCATATTTTCTAAAATTTTATTGTAACATGCAGAAAGGTTGAAATAAAGTGTTCCTTTACAACAGAAAGTATCCTCTTCCTATTTTACACATAGATAAAAATTGCCATTTCAATTCTAATTTCTCTCTAAGCATCTATTGTATACTCCTAATAACTCCTAAAACATACCAAAGTTTTGAATTTACTTGTCAAGTGATTATTGAAACTTTGGAGGTAGATGACCTAAGTTCTCTTAAGAAACTAAAATGTAATAAAGAGCAACACCTGCAAAGCAGAACTAAATCCATTCATGTTTTTATCCAGTACATGTTTTATGCTACACAAACAGATGCACATGCTATGATACAGATCAGACGCTGACCCAGCAAACACACAGATCATTAGTAGTTAAGGCCTCAATTCTGTGTTGCACAGTGGCTGCCTGATCACCTTTGGCAAAACAGATCTGGGAAGCTTAGCTTGGCATGCAGCAAACCTTTTAGTATCTCCATTTTTAATTGCTCTTAGAGGGGTATAGTTTCTGGACCCATATGATCACCATGGTGATGGCTTCTCAGGGGTCTTACAGACCAGAGACTGACCAATGTTTAGCAGTTCCAAATTGCAAAGAAACAAAACCGGTTCACAAATGCTAGGAATTTATTCTGAGGAGATCTGTGTTAGTTGCCTTTACAACTGGGGGTTGAAGCATGCTCATGCACTACTTTGTCAGGACATGACAAAGCTCAAGAAAATGTCCTACTGAGAATTCACATTTCCTTAGTAAAATGATGGATTAGGATTAGATGGTCTTAATAATTATCTCTTTCACCAGCTTTGGATTTTTTTGCTTAAAAACTAGATTGCAGAAGTGGTTGCTACTTCTGAGAGGCCTTCCAAAATTAGGTAAGAGGGCATTTAGCACTGAAAATGTATAAAAAGACATATTTTTGCAATTTTTTATCACTTAACAGTGCTCTGTAGAATACCCATAGTATGTGGAATGTGATAATTCAGCTTTAGTTCAGAAATAACTAGAAATATCATTCTGAGTCCCCTCCCTTGAATATTCAATCTTTTTGACTCGGCTTCTAATATTTGGCCATTTCTATACATATGCTGAATTATCAAAGGTAAGGTTTTCTAGAGAATAAGGATAAGGCACAGATGAGTCCAAAAATACTTCTAAGAATTCCTTAATAAACATTGACTGACGCAAATGATAGTACAACAAAATGCAATCACAGTTTTTGTTATGGATGCACCCATGTGTACTTAATGAATTATTATTATGCATGTAGCAAACTAACAGCTGTAGAAATGAAAAAGTTAATACAATATTACAGTCTGGGCTTGAAGTCATTTATGGGAGGAGAGAACAATATGCATATAGTGTATATATATATAAAAAAAACCCCCATCAATTATTTTAAAACCACTGTAATCTGAACTACAGAAGAGTTTCCTACCTGGGGTCTTGAGTGCACTTGTTCCTGCTTTATGCCTGGACTGAGTTGCTCCTACTTGTGCAGTCATGCCTCTCCTCCAAGATCCGGTCTGTGATACAGAGAGAGATGTTTTCTGTCCCCCCTTCTCTGACTCTTCAGACAGCCCCGAAGGAAGGCCTTTCCACTTGCCACTGCTGTCTATGCTGCTGTCAAAGTCTTCCTCTGGTTTCTTCAGTTCTTCAGTGCTGCCCCAAGTTTCACTGTCTGTAACTGAGCGCTTCTCTGAGTCTGTCTTCAGCTACAAGAGATTTGCATGAGAAATGGTCAGTCCCAGCATCTCCATTAGATGCTGATTTCTTAAATCATAGTAGGGGAGGAGAATTTGGTCTATTTGCAGCAAGGGCCATAGAAACTTTCCTTCTAAAACATTAGTATCCTGATTCCAAAAGTTTAAAAACATACAAAACATACCCATTTGGGGATGACAGTTTTCTTTTTTTTTTTAATTTTCAAAAGATTTCATAATGAAGTGAAGTGTAATTTACTCTAATCATCAGTGGTGATAACCTATTCCTCCTCAACTCCGTCTGAATTTCAGAAGTGAATCACTGTGCTGAGAGGTTTTACTAAAAGCTTGTGTAAGCGAATTCCTAAATATACTACTAAAATTGCCTCAGTCTGGCTTCTTGCCTTTTCCTACCCCAGACTTCCAGTGACTGGATTAGCATATTGCTCCAGCAGAACAGAGTACGTTGTGCCACCAGTCAGCAAGGATAGCACCTTCCACAAAATTATTTGTGCTACAGCTGATGGCTTTTCTACTGGTGTGTCTCCACAGAAATGAGTTGTTTCCAACAAGAAACTCTCCCTAGCTATATTAGCTGACAGAGCAGAAGAGAGGCTTATGCCAGCACTACTCATCTGTGGTGTGAAGGGGACCAGCTGCACTCACGCTCCCTCAGACCCACGTGGAGGATGCACCAGTGAGGACCTAACCCCCCTGTGGCATCTGCCTTCCCTGAGGCATGCTGATAAGGGAGTGCTGCAAGGAGCAGCCCAACAAGACAATGTAGAAGCTGTGAAAGTGGCTTAAATAGAAACAGAGACTGACTCTACCTTCTGTGTTTGACAAGACTGGTGTTCTTTGTGCTGACAGGCTGTTGGGTGTAACTCTTCCTTCTGTGTTTTTCTGCAGCCTCCTGACCTCAGTCTGAAGCCTTACTTGCACATCACCCTCTCACCACTCTTGCTTGCCTCTGCCCCTCTTTAGCAGCAAAAATATGGTACTGCTGTCAGGTATCACCAGCCTAAGAGGGGCTGCAAAATGGATTGCATTGAGGGACAGGCTATTTATAATTCTGTTCTGTCACAGCTCTTTCACCACAGAGACCCCTCTGTGGCTGTTTCCTAGGCACTGCTGTCATAAGTAGGATTAATATCGATTAGATGACCAACAGAATAATCAGTTCCTGTTTACATATTTTGCAGTTGAGGTGTACAAAATGCAAAAGCTCTCTGCATTTCCATAATTGCATATGTGCTTCGGACATGCTAACACATGGGTAAGATTATGGGTAAGGATTAATGGGAAAAAAGCCCAAGCAAGTATCTACAAAAATATTGCAGGGTTCTTCAGAAGAGAGTTTTCATTAAAGTTATTGTTACAACATGTGTAACATGTAACAACATGCTTACAGACATTTTACTATAAATGAATGACTGTAAACATCTAGTCACACATTTTTAAAGCAAACTGCATAATTTCAAAAAAAAAATAGTAGTACAATACTTTCTAAAAGCCTCTCTTCAACATTATTATGCTTTTAATAAGAAAATGACAACAAAATATGCAATTTCTATCTCAGTCTATAGCCAGCCCTTACTGCTCTAATCGCTTAAAAAGACTGAGAAAGGGATCTCTGTGTTGCAGTATATGTAAAACCTGGAGAACAGCTGGCAAAATGTATTCTGCTCATCTCAGCTTCTGACTGAGATTGCCAGCTACCATGAAATACAGCAAGTTCTGCTTAATCTGATTGGTAGAGGCATATCTGATAAAGGTCTCTTCCTAGTCTTCAAAATATTAAGAAACTCTGGAATGAAAACAAAACTTGAACATGCACTATGTTTCTGTCTATCGCTGAACAATTCACAAATAAAACAGAAGTTTATTATAGAGCAGCTAAAACATGAGATAATCAAAATGAAAACAAAACCACAAAGAGTTGAATAGTCAGCCTGAGATTTTCCAATCCTGATAATTATGCAGTGGAACAAGTAAGCCAGAACTAGCTGGCCATCACTGTTGATGTGAAAGAGAAGAGGCTGATCTCCAGTTAGCAGCCATGGAAGTCCCTGATGGAGTGAGAAAGGCAATAGTAAGGGCTGAAGAATATTTGCATTAGTGTGAATATCTTTGCATAAGTACAGCATTCATCTGATATCTGTCCTGTTGGAGATTAAAGTAATTTTCATTCCAAAAGTAACTATATTTCCCTGTTGTCTGGGAGAGATAACAAATACGTGTTTTTCTCCTGTTCACAGTCTGCTACAATGTACATCTACAAAACAGACCTCGGAATTGCAGACACTGGCTGCCTGCAGGAGTCTAAATGGAATCAGAAGTGTCAAACTTGTGTCCTGAATACTTGACATCAAATCACTGGAGGCAACAACTCTTCCTCTATGCTGAGTGTTCCGCCTTGAAGTTCCTTGCTTGTAAACAGGAGATGACACGGCAGAGAATACTTTCCTATTGAGACAAACTTTTCTGGTTTTATTTCTTTTTTGGGTGGAACCAAGTCCTGCAAGGATTCTATATTGACTTTTCTATCACTTGCAATTTTGAGGGGAGCTGGGAAGAAATGCTTGGATACCTGGCACAAGAGCTTTACATACACACAGACACACACACACACACATATATGTATTATGTATATAGTTTGTGGCTGTATGCTATTAAGAACTCTATTTTGACACTATGAATTTTCACCTTGCATTGACACTTTCATCCCTGGACCTAAGCGGGGAGAAGAGAATCTCTGCCATTTGAAAGGACAGTACAGCCCGTATATTTCTTCCCTACTATGTTTCAGCTCATAAAAGACAAAAGATATATTATTTTATATTGTGTTATCTGTTGAAAGAGATAATCCAAATGAGATGAAGTGAGTAGAAAGCCACCCATCACAGATCCAATCACATTGTGTTTGTTTTGCATTAGGGTGCAGTAGGGGCTGGGAACAGTGGGGGCTCCCCCAGGGTGGGCAGAGCTGGGTCTCTCCAGCCAGCACCTTCAGCAATGATGTGTGCCCTGGGAGCAGGGAATTTGGGATGTCAGCTCACAGCCCAGAGTTGGGTCAATGAGGTCTATGGCTTCTTGCATTCAGGTGTAATAGAGGATTGTAATAGAGGATTTTGTAAAATATGAATATTTCATTTGTTTAGAGGCATTGATACCAAACTTTTTCTTTTGTTATGCTGCATGCTTGGGGGGTGTTGCAACAAATGGCAATGCAAAGCTACTCACCTGGGCATGAGTGTTCTTCCTTGAAGAGGCTGTTATGTTGGAATAAGAGCTGACAGATGAGGTGGTATTCAAATCATCTGTGCTGAGGTTGTCAAGAGTGTCACTGAGGCCACTGCTAACCGAGCTGCTGTCATCCCAGCTGCAGAGAAAGGAGGACATCTACTTTACATACTGTGTCTCAACAGGCAGAAAGCATCTCAAAATCAATGGAGGCGATTACTTATTTTTCAAGTGATTTACCAGAAACTTTTCAGTAATATTTCCTAAGGTACAATGAATATTATTCTTCAGTCTTTTAATTTAAATTATTCACTCACAGTCAAGTGGTTGCTTGTTCAATTAATGAAAGATGCAGGTGTCCTTAAAAAATTAACATCAGGTCTAAGTGTAAGTCATTAAAACAGTTTGTTTCATGCTTCACTGCAATCACATTCACTACGCCGGCAGGGAAATCCATTAAGCCTACCTGATATTGCTAGCCAGAACATTATTACTATCTTGGAGAACACCTGATGAATTTCCAGGCTACATAAAAATAAAAGGAGTATCTTTTCTGCAGCCTAATCCACTGTCAGCAAGAAGCCAGTATTTTCAAAAGTTTTATTTTCTTATCTTCAGTCTCTGGCTAGCTGGTGCAATGTTATCAAAATAGGAATCCCTGAGAATGCAGTCACTGGAGCTGACAGAGAACACATATACATCTCTGAAGAAACACAGTCGACTGTTTTGCTTTGGGAGATTGAGGCAAAAGATGCAAATGAGAGAAAGGCTGCTCTTACAGAAATGTCGTTACCAAATCCACAAAAGCCTTCCTTTTGCATGGAAGGGAGGCTGATCTGTGTTTCTCAGACTTTTCTCCAGAACTGCTTCTCTCTGGCATTACATTTTGACTTTTATCTTATTGTTATATATAGCATTATACTCCCAGTTTTGCTACATCTCCACCTGTTAATCTTGTTTTAGATTATTCACAGGCCGAAAGTTTGAAAAAAAATCACTTTATCACTTTCAATGGGATTCATCTCCTATAGTTCTAGGTATATAAAAGTTAGGTATCTCATTTAAATTATCTAGGTGTCTTCTCTAACCAGTATTAAAAGCGGCCTCCTCCAGGAGGTAATCCATCCTGGCTTAAAATGTCTCAGGTTTATGGGATAAACTGTCCACTGAAGGTCTCTTTGTCTTTTCCTCTCCTAGAGAGGAGAGGGTTGAGAAAGCATCTTCTAGATAGACAACTTCTGGAAAGACAAAGCTAGGTGTTTACATGTGCTGATAAAGTGCAAAACACAAGAAAGTCCATTTTATCCTTATTTTGCTGTAGCCTCATGAGCCACTTTTTAGAAAAATAAATAAAATTGAATCCCATAGTCAAATTAAACCTCAGTACCATTGCTATTTGTCATTCAGAGTGAACAGGAAAAATACCTGTGAATCTTTATTTTACATTTGGAGTTTTGGGAGACAGCAGCAGTGACAGGGAACTGCATGGAACAAAATGTGTGCTGATGCACCAGAAAGTTCAGTGCACTAGTCTTGTATCATAGCAACTGCAGCAAGCATTACCTTCCTTTTGTGAAAGGTAGAAAAATCACATTAGTAAGCCAGCTCAGTGACAAGATAAACATATTTCAGAGGGCAAGAGTTTATTACAGTGCTGCACTTTCCACCGCTGAGTACAGTGACTACAAATAAATATGTTTTCTGCTACATATCCAGGTAATAAACACACGAGTGTTTTAATAATGAAATTATAATACCATACATTATAGGCTGTCCACATTTATCTAAGAACCATCTCTGAAGCACTAGTCATTTATGCTTTCTGGTTTTTTTCCACTGTCTAATGTGATGCATAATTTCATTGATGCTAAAAAGCCATTATTAACATGCTGTGTAACACATGGGAATATACCTAGAGAACAGTGGAACAGTGTTAAGGCTGAGAACCTTAAGGATGGATAAAAACATAATATTAAATGTCATTAGGTTGCAGAAAAGATAATATTGCCTCATTAAAAGCTGCTTTTTAAAAAAGAAAAAAAAATCATAAACCAGATCCAACATTATATATATATTAGATATTTCCAGAAGCAACATGAGCTTTTAATGTATGACATTTATGTCAAATAATATTTGACAATCAGTTTTCTGAATCTACCTAAGACCCTGAGGACCAAATTTCATCCTGTTTCCCCATGTCTCTTTGTTATCCTATTCTATTCTAATTTTTCATACTTCATTTTGTGTTCCTTTTTCTCTGTAAGAAAACTCACATTTTCTAAATTCTGAAATAGTTCAGCTGATTCACAAAATATAACTATGTTCTCTACAGCCGAAGTTTTCAGGCAAAAATTACTATGACCATGCTTCCTTTCTATTACGGCTTCTCTATGGTGTCTCACACCCATCACATCTCACTCACCAGTGGATTATTAGTGGGTTCAGGGAACACTCATGGCCATCTTGCAAGTTGTATAGAAGATTATTCTGACACCTCCACTACTGACCTTTCAGAGTCATCACTGTATTTGTCCGGATTTTTTTTTTTTCTCTTATGATAGGTGCTCAAGATGTTTTATAAATTCGGGGGTTTCATACACCAGAATTTCTGACAATATTCAGTATGCCTGTAAAAACCAGGAATATCGAAACCCGCATTCTTTCTGGCATATTCTAAGGACTCTTAGAGAAATTGATTCCAACTTGCCACAATGTTTTGTACCAGCCTTTTGAAAAGACATGGTAAAACCTGAAAACTCCAACAGCCATATCAGCCACCCTTTTGACAAGGAAGATTGTTGTTTTTACATATTTTAATGTATTATCCAAAATTGTTTTAACTTGCTCATGCAGCTAAATTTTTATATTTCAGTATTTACTGTTTCTACTTTTACAGACCTCTTTCCCCAAGTCTAGATAGTAGAGTTGCTATCAGACAAGTAAATATGTTTTTGTTGATGAAAATGCCATGTTTATAATTTGGAAAAAAAATTCTTGATGATTCATAATAAAGTATCCTTCACATTAGTAAACTCTTGACAAAAATATCTGATAAAATTATTGTGCATCACTTTGAGATTGAAAACCCATTAGTGGGAGTCAGCAGCAAACTCTAGTTTTAGTTCTTGTTCCTCCTACCCTTCATCAAAACAATATTCACTATTATTTCAATATATTGGCTATGATCAATCTTTCATTTTTATTTTTCATTTACTTTTCTCTTTTTCACACACTCTGTAGAGTCTATGATGGGTCAGGTTAGTAGTGCTGCTCATTAATGCCTGATACCACTTTGCTGTTAAAAACCACATTTTAGCTACTTATAATGTAGACAAAATTTGTTTCTTGTATTTTTTCTTGGTGTCAGACTCAGGCTGATTTCTTTAAAAGCAAATGTCAGCAAATGGTGTTCAGCTACCTGGGAGACTGAGGCTAAAAGTGTCATGTTTTGACAAGTTCTGGCAACTCTTTCTTTGAGAAACCCTTGGATCCCAAGAAGATCTGGCGAAGAACCTTTATATTCAGCAAGCCATAATCTTCTCATTAAGGATATGAATTTTGCAATTTCTAAGAGAAATCTTCTTATATCTGGGTAATTCATTATTGTCTTCAAAATCACTGCTTACATGTACCTGACAGATTTTTATTTTCAGCAGCTCAGCTCATTCTGCTTTGTCTGGGTTCAGATCAGCAAACAGAGAACAAGAAAACAGCTCAGTAGTCACTGCTCTCATTGCGAATGCATGTAACAGCACAGTTTTTGATAACACAACCGCATATTATTTTTTCTCCAGAAATGCTTAATTAATTTAGTACTTGTAAGAGGTCTGCTTTAGGGATGAATCTGAATTTTGCATTAAGAAAAGATGCCTTCTTTCTCCTTTCAAAGAAGTGGAAAGTTCTGTAATAAAAGGGAACATATGAAGCATGATTGAAGCCCCTGGTGTACCAGACTCCCTGCAATCTGCAAGGTGAATGCTTTAACCAACATTTTTTAATAAATCAGACACCAATAAAGAGCTTCTAATTTACTTTAGTGGTTAGCATTTGACTTGCAAAGATGTAATGCATGGAAATCTGTGCTTTGAACCTACATTTTGCTGCAGGGATACATTAAAATATAGGTTACTAGCAACTCAAATTGCATGTCAAAACCCAGCACCTCTTTTTTGGTCTTACTATTGCAGTACTTCAGCTTTACACTTTACATCTGTAAAATGGAGACAGTACCCACACAAATGGTAAAATGATGGCCACTGTGTTACAGCTTTCATCCAAAAACATACCTCATGCCCTCTCACTTTGGCCAGACTCTTTACAGTAACTTTGCCAATATTCTTTCTGCTTAGATCTGTGTTTTCCTTTGATGTACTAGTTATGCCAATGAGATTATTTGTACTAGCTAAAGCTCATCTTGCCTGTTTTGAAGCAAGAAATAACACTTCTGCTGGAGAAGACTTCCACACTGTCACTAATTGGCAAATGTGGCTGTGAATATTGTACACATCTCAGACCTTCACAAATTGCTTCAAACTCTCCAAGCAAAGTTTCAACTCCTTGACCTTATGAAATACTCCATAAAGTTGAGAAATCCACGACTTGCTATCTACGCAGTTGGTTAGTCTCCACTATCACTCTTTGTCTCACTTTCATTAATGTGTGCTAGTACTGAAAAGATCTCCTCATAATAATCGTCTCATTGACCTCTGTACCACATAGCGTTCTGGAAATAGCAAGGTGTCTGAAGTCAAAACACACGGTGCTTAACATTAGTATGTAGAGCTGAACAAAGATTACAAACACATTCCAACAAGTATTCTCTCAAATGGAAAGATAAATTGCACTCAGCTGTGCTAATGAAACTTTTTTGTTTGCTTTCCACAAGTATCTGGGGGGTTTTTGTCTTCGCACACTGAAGTATATGAACCAAATGAAAAATATTTTATATGAAATAAGACATCATTTCATACAGTAGGCAGGCAAGCAATAGAGGTTTAGGGCAAAGATGCAATTTGACTGTAGCCGACATAATGAGGACCTGCAGAAAATATGCAACATATTTTTCTAGATTTTTGCATGACGTCTGAAAGTAAAAATGCACTAGATTAGGAGAGCAATGAATTCTGATGGTATGTGACAAGGGGAAGTGGTATTAACAATCTTTCCTTGGTCCATCGATACCTAAAATACTCTCCTTTCAAAGTACTTGTTTCAGAAAATCAAAGCAGGCTAGTTGCAGACCAGACATGACAGAGCACTTAGACATGATCATTGTTCCGTCCACCCTTCCTGTTTCTACTTTCAGCATTCTCCTACAAGCCCTTAAACTTGCCAGCTTATTGAAGTTCACCATACTGATAAGCTGGGTTGGTGCCTGAAATTTTTTTCAACATTGGAATAGTTCATTAATTTTTGAGAGCATCTTCAGCCAAAGTGCCTAAGTACGCAAATAAAAAAGCTTTTCACAAGAAGATTATCAGACACAGCAAGACTCCAATCAATGTGCTATCAAGAACACCAGAAAATTATGATTCCTTCAATGTATCCAGCCCCTGGCATAGTTTGACAAGTTTCTGGCATTGTTTTCTTTTGTTCATTACCCATTTTTGAAAGCAGAAGTGGGAGGCTATAGCTTTCAAAAATACAGCTCTAGAAAATAAAACAAAAACCTTTCCTCTTAAAGTATTCATTTAATCAGAAAAACTCTTCTCTCTGGGGAGGTTTGTAACTGAATGAAAATAGCATGGTATTTGTCACATGCTTTGTACTGCACATGAAGAGCTTTAGACCACAGCAATAGGCACATGTACTTGATTAGGAATGAGAAATCCTTAGTCACATTCTTGCTAATGCCAATGGAACTTACATATCCCCAGGGACTTATGTATGGATTTGTGATTCGAGGAATCTGAACACATTTAGCAAAACAACCTTTACTTGCTTTTTATAGCAACTTTGAGCTTTCAAATTGTGAAGCCCTTTTAAACACTTCTAAACCCTTCATTGCCATGGCAGGTACATGCTGGGTAGTGCCCAAGTGTATTTCTCCTGCTGGGGGGAATGGTCTTAGAGGACAAATAAGACAACTGAGATCATGACACGAGAGTAACATTCAGAGCTAAACAGAAACTTGACTTCTGAATGTGTGAGGATCTACAAATCCATACTGAGAGCAGGTCAATGGTGAACAGTAAGAGGTTATCCCTTTCTCTGCCTGCACACAAGCTCGTTGCTTTATATCAATGGATCCGCAGATGATGCAGATCTCCCTGTCCCTTTCTTAGAGCCTCTGGATGTCACTACAAAATTTTTCATAGAAACAGTAGAGGTATGAGAAACACCAGGAATTTCTTTGATTAGTATAGCATACTTCCATGTTTGCCAAGTAAGATACTAGTACAGTAGTCTGCTGCAGTGGATAGGACTGGGACATCCAGTTACAATGGATAGTTATTTAAATTACAGTGTTCCAAAAATACAAAATCCCTAGATTTAGGCGCCTGTGAGGTGGACAGCTACCTGGGGTGTAAGAAAATTTATGTCAGTGATGTGCAAGGCATCTACATTAAATGTGAGTTAGGAAATAAAAGGTTGGCATTTAATCCCCTGGGTGGTCAACAGACAAAGACAGGTACATTCAAAGGGTAAGCAGGAAAGACTGGAGAGATAACAACAAAGCAAAGGACTTAAATTATATGCCCACAGTAGAAAGTTTGAACTTAGTACACTTTTACTTTACTCACACAAATTAAGCAAGTGGAAAATAGTGTTTAAGCTACTTCTACACAAATAAAATCCATAAAACGGGGAACAAAATGCAAAAATCATCCTCCACAACACACTCCATGGAGGTGGTCATTGCTTCTCTACAGTGCACCAGGGAAGTGAATATTAACATGCATTCTGGGCTGCTGCCATGAACTCTCTTCTCTGGCACCCATATTTCAGGTCATGTTCCAGGAGAGTAAGGCGGGATTCAGCCAAATATAAAGATTTTTTAGCTATTTCCATAATTGACTTCTGAGAACAGAAATTATCTCTTAGCTCATTAAGAGGAAAAGATAAGAAAATAATTGGACAGTTTTACTTAAAGCAACTCCTCACTAACGTGCCAATATATCAGCTGGCAAAATTTCTCCTTCAAAGTTCAATTCAACATGAATTAATCCTTTTTAAATCTTCTACTGTGATCTCAGCTGCTCATTATTCATGAAACAGCTACGCTGACCCTTCACAGACAGATTCAAGAGGGCACAGAGTTTGCAAAATCAATACTTTCCTTCATTCCACAGACTGTGAAAGCCAAAGCCCAGGCCCTGAATCAAACTAGAAACTTGCAGGAGCCATAAATTTCCCTACAGCTATGCTATGCTCATAGCTAAATGAAAACACAGCCAGTTGGACTCACCACTTTTTCCTCAGCAAGTGTAATGCATTACCTGTCATACCGAAACAAGGTGACTACTGAAGCCTTAATCCTGAATTACTTTGAGGTCACAGGTAGAAAATCATGCCATGTACATTTCAAAATGGATGCACTCAGCATATTCGAAGGAAAATTGTTTAGAGTTTAAAAGAATAGGAATGCATTTATGCACCTGCTTTCATTCAGTATCACTTTGCAAGGATTTTTTATTTCATGTTAGAAATTTATTGTATAAGAAGATTCAGTTAGAAAATTATATCCTACTACAGAAAATACAGCTAGCCCAAGAGCACAATTAGAGAAAAATGCATTTTTGCAAGGTCAGTTAATTTCCATATTCTTCCAAGCATTGAATAAGTGCCTTAAGAAATAATTTGGTTTTAGAGCCAGCAGGGAAAAAAAATGAATTGATGGAAGATTTACATTCCTTGAGATAATTATACATACCTTGCAAAACCTGCATACCCACACCACAGGATCTGAATAAGTCTTTGCCAGAATCCCTTCTGGTTTCCACTTATTTCTGAATACAACACTTAATCTGACATGATAGGGACAGCAGAAAGTCATTACTTAGCTCTAAATTCATAACAGAATGTATCAACAATCAGAAGAAGGAATTTTGCAAAATGAAATTTAGGCAAGCGTTACTTGAATAAAACAATAAATATCCAACCAGGAAGAGATTTTATTTCTGGAATGTACAGAGTTGGGGTTTGTTTTACATGAGGCAGATAAACAGCATCCATTTTTAATTATATTTTGAACAATCTTTGGAAAATAGTAATATACGGGCTGAAGCAAGATGCAAGGAAGTAATTCCATGAAGAGCTGTTGACAATATCATAACAAGCCAAGAGAGAAAATCTTTTGATGGAATTATTTTCCCACTGCTGTTTTTTAAGTTTTCTACACACTGGATGCAAGAGATGTTTAAATTTTTCAAATGCAGATTCAGACAAGTTAATTAACATCAGCTGAATGGACCTAAATAAACAAAATACGAACTGCCTATGCAGTTCTTCAGAAGATAAAAAGCAATATTAAACCCTACTACTTCTTGTTACCTCATTGCTTTACGAAGTAAAAATTTCATTCTTCCCTTTGTATAAGGCCAATTCCTATCCCCAAAATTGAAAAGATGAATGAAATGACTCAAACATAACGAAGTATCTCATGGTATCTGCATTTATAGTCAAAGAAAAATCATACTGAAACCAGCCCCTTAAACACTCTGAGATGAGTAGAATTTGCCATTCACCTTTGCAAACTGCCAGTCAGCTGCTTCAGATGGGAGGGAGGTGTTGAAATATCAAACCTCTTTACTCAACCTTGTCTCTACAGTATATTAAGAAACTTAACAGATCCTCCTGATAATTGTTCAGAGGAGAACTATTCCCAGTAATTATTAACCCAATGTCAAAGTCCTGATTTACTGGTAACCTCCTCTGCTGTGTACAGGCTGTCATGTTTAAGCATCTTGCTAGAACTACCTGTCTTGTTTTTGTTTATGAGTGGAAGCAGGGATTTATTTTTCCTGTCTGCACCTGATTAAACTCAATCTGAAAAAAACAGTCTACATAACTATGTTAGTGGAATGATAAGTAAATCTCTCTTCATTCTGGTCATGATACTCATCCTATAAATCTCCATGATCTAGCAAGTCTTAAATCCAGCAGTTTTATACAGCTTTGCTGCTGCAGTACAGCAAGGTTTGGAGTGGTTTTGGCTTGTGAGGGATATTTGTTACCCCACACTGTAATTTGCTTAGAAGGGAAAGATGAGGAAGACAGAGACTAAACCAAAAATCTTAATTTGTAATTGCACTAGGTTTTTTTAAATCATCCTTTACAATTGTAGGCTGACAGCAACAGCACAGAGTTGGACACCTTCTGTCCCTGTCGCCTCATTGCAGCTCTCCCTAATAACCTTCTTACTATAACATGGCATAACATGGTCCCAGAGTTGGCAGCCTTGCACTGCCATCCAAGGAGTGGGAAGAGCATTCCAACAGTGGGACGCATCCCTGAACACACGAGCACTGCTGGAAAAACAGTCCCTCTGAAAGTGTAAAACGAGTTTAATCTGGGAGGCAATAGGCTTCCTCACGCATAGCCTCGTGCAAAGTATTGTTTCCCTGCAGGTCTCAAGAGGAGGTGCTTGTTTGTTGAGTTTAGCAATAAGTTGTGTCTATGGGAAAAGGTGTTAGTTCAAGCCTAAAGAAGGTTTAATAAAAACCTTCCCCCTTGAATCCCTTTGAGAGCTTGATCTACCCAAATATTTTCAGATAACAAGGTAAGCCTATTTACTGAAGCCTAATAGGATTACGTGCTTGCAGTCAGCATCACGACAACAACCTGTCTGACAAAGGACAGGTTAAGCAGAACACAAGGGTCCTTCTTTTCTTGGTTTGGTTTGCCAGGATTGTCTCTCACACCTCTTGCTTCTTTCCCAAATTTTGCTGAGTAACAACCCAGGTTACAGCTTTAGCAGAAAGTAGGAAGGGACTTTCTCCTGCATCTGTATGACCTGATTTTTAGCATCAGTAAGGAATAAAGGCTTCAATGGTCATAATCCCTGTGCATCTCACCTTCAGGGTCTTGCTCATCACTGCTGCCTGGAAAAAACTACTGCCTGATTTTAATAAAACTTTGCAGAAAACAAAAAGGTCAAAAACTTGTATTTTTTAACTCTCAAGCAAATACACAGCCATGTGAAGACAGAGGCAAGGCTTAAGAATTTCTGAGAGGAAATGTGCAGTATGAATTAAATGTATCGGACATTCATAATTCTATACATAAAATCAGACTGCTTATAAATTAGCAAAACTAAAAGCTTAATGCAGTTCAAGTGTATCTTTATTCTCCTTTTAATAAATAAGTTCATGGAACATTTTAATTCAGGTTTGAAATTTGAAGATTTTGTGATTTTTAATACCCTGCAGCCTTTTTGCCTACGAAGACCAGTGTGCTGAGTTTAGAAAACACAGATTTCAGGACCTAACTTATTTACAGAGGTTTAGCCATCCAAACATTTATTTGATATTTTATATTTCTTTCAATATCTCAAATGTTCAAGATTTTCTTGCTCTACATTAAAGGACTGTCTTGGAATTTACATTATTGACACTAGTTAGTTTAAGATAAATTCTGTTTGAAGGGTTTAATGTCATCTTTAATCCTGATTTGTGCCAGGCTTTTGCAGCCAATCTAAATGCTATTCATTTGCACCTTATGTTACACGACTACTTTTCACATGGTCATTAACAGCAGTCATTGACAGTAATAGCAATTTAATTGTGCTCAGAGATCACAGCTGTCATTTACTCTAATCACCAGAAGTTTTCAAACATATTTCTTATTCCGTGTGCCAGTGGTACCCAATCCTTGTTGGTCTCATAATCTCTTAATAAGTCCCTGTGCCATGTGTTTATCATCTTACCAATGAGGGTAGGGACTCACTCACGGAACTGTTACTTGAGGTTTCAACCTAATCCTTATCCAATATTTTAGAGTCTAGAGAAGGCAGGGATTTAGGAGTAAGTTATAGGCCAGATAAACTGCTCAGATTTCTGGACTATGAAAGGATAAACTATCATGGAGCTGTGTGGATATAAAGCTAGGTGGGAATTTTCAAATAAAATATAGTTGACAATACACTATTTTTTTAATAGAAATGAAACATCTTGCAAAATTAAAAAAAACTAACAACACCAAAACAATGATTTTCTCAAAAAAGGGAATACCGTAGGAAATAATTTTAAAATTTCAATCTATACTTACTCATATTAACATCAGAAATAAATTTCTTGCACTGAGAAAATAGGTGTAACAGGACACTATAAACGTTCTTTTTGTAGCTTAGCTCTCAGATGGTTCAATTTACTTTATTTGATATTTCAAATCATTTTGGCAATGATTTAACATTGAACAAAACTGGTTTTTACTAAATTGAAGGATCTTCAATGAAATACTATAACATATACTAGTCATATGAAAAAAATGTATCTATAATAAAATAATAAAGGATAACATAAAATGAAACCCAAAATTTTAAAAGATCGTTTCCTTTTTCCTAAATGAAACATATTTGAATTTCTCTTGTAACAAACTAAGAAAAAATCACTCAAAATTGAATGCAAAACCAGAGCCAAAATGTGAGACATTCCTTTAAAAAGAAATTTCACAGTTTGATCAAATCTCTAAAGATACACAACCAAAAACAATAACCAATTTTTATGCATACTAAACATTTTGGTATTCTTTCTAGTACAGTGACAGATATTTCTTGGAGGCATTCTGTTTTGTAAACAATTTTCTTCAAAAAATGAAGAACCCAAACCCTTTAGAAAGTTGCAGTCTTTCTTCTGATAACAGAATAATTCCTTTGGCTATTTTAAGCTCAAATTTCAGAGAAACAGTACATTAAAAGAACCCCTATCGACTAAAAAGGCGGCAGCACTAATGTATCTCACTATGAGTTCTCCCTTTCCAGGAGATGAAAGTACTGAAATTACTACTATTGCCAGATTGACTGAAAGAGAAAAATGGTGCTCATGGATTCAAGACACTTTTGACACAGCTTGTCAGTGTAGTGTGAATGGCAGGTTTTAAAAAGCGGACGCATTTCTGCCTGTAAGCATTTTCAGCAGGAGAAAAATAATGCCTGATCTCCCCGTAGACACATAAATAATTGCCCAAGTGGACTTACTCCCTTAACTTATCAAAATCTATCAAAAATGTAAGGAATTGAGTTCTGGCTGTTTCTCATGGAATCTGGAAGACTGGGAAGTGCACTGAGGTCAACACCAAGGGCAAGAAAAAGAATTTTGTGATAGGACCAAAGAAGTGGTGAATGACAGGAACAAAAGTCCTCTGGTTGGTCCTCCTCCCCAGCCCAGCATGGCCACGCACAAGTGCTTGAGGAATGGTAGCAGCAGACAAAGACCGTAGGGGAGGAGATTTTGGCACTTGGTGGGCCTTTACTGTCTGTTAAGGCGTATGTGCTCTGTCAGTCCCACTGCATTCTGCTGGGCACCAGGGGCAGGATCTCTCCAGGCAGCTCACTTTACTGCATGGGACACCTCATTGCAGAGCCAGTTTAAACGTCTCTCCAAAATGATGATGATTCCATTGGGCTTGCAAGCAAGATGCGTTTTAAGTGCAAGTTATCCCTGCAAATGTGTGAATTTTTCATTAACTTTAGTAATATAAAGAGTAAGTTCAGTATTTATTGTTACCACCCAAAAACCCCAACCCCAGGCAAGCTGTGAAAGTGGGGAAGTGAATCTAAAATCATGGAGAAAAGAAAAAGAAAGAATGCATGCCCACTGTTCTTTCAGTTCAGTTTTTCTATATGCAAAAAAAAAAAATACCATAAAGGATAGGCATGAAGCCTGTAGTTCTGCTGAAAAGAGAACAGAAAGGGCTAGAATCCTCTTTACCACCAGCTAGGAGAACTGAGAATTAAAATTCTCATCTGCAGCATTGCTGAAAGAATTAGGATGCAACAAAGGCAACAAAAAAGACCAGACAGCAAGAGATTGTGGAAATATGATAGATTGCAGCAGAGAGGGACACCAAGCTCAAATCCTGCATGAAAAAAGGGTGAATGTCACCTAAAAAGGTCAGAGCTCTAGACATTAGCAGGGAGTAGAGTTTGGAGAATTGAATTGCTGCATCGTCCCTACCCTAGACACATACAGCCAGACAAAGGGCACTGCAGACAGCAGCACAGGGCCTGCAGCAAAAATCCTCCCATGCAATTCCAGCAGAGAAAGTATGTTGTCTTTACATTAGTCAAGTACTTTGTCTACTTTTCACCTGAAATTGCCCTGTTCTCTCCAATTTAACCTAAAATTCAGATAATTTTTGCTCTCTGACAGACCACATAAAATTATCAGAAGCAGCTGAAATTAAAGGGCAGATGTTATTGCAGTAATGAGAACAGGTTATGGCAGGTTGAAAACTCAACTGTAAACTCACCTCTTAAAATCCCCAGCACATACAATATGTACTACTACTGATATCATAGCTCTTCTACAAATAATCAATGCTTATAACATCTAGCTTTCTTCCTTACAAAAAGTCTCCATTTCCATATGAAATGCTCCAAAAATTGTTTCCAGGAAAGATACAGAGTTACTGGCATAAATACAAAACACAAAATGTCCTAAAATGGTTTTGAAGAACTAAAATTTGAGTGAGGCGGTACCTATCTTATACTGGGTAACAATTAAGATTATTGTGCTAAAATGTAACAGATAGGACCAACTACGAGAGAAGCAACATTTACTTCAGTATTAAATTGCTAGAGAAATCAATGATGACTACCATTTTCTTTTGCAGTAGCACAGAAGAAAATCCAGCAAAAAACACCACTCCCTTTTCTTGACTATTTTGCTTCAGTCGCTGCAAAAGCAAAGGAGCAGCAGTATCACAGAGGCAATTCTTCAGTTGCCTTGCTACCTTTTGTGGCTTTTTCCAAAGGAGAGTACCATTGAGAACAGTCAGAAGACCTCTGACCTTGCTTCACTTTTTGCTAACTCACTGCCTTGATAAAGATGCTTGCTCTCTTATGCTTCATTCAAATCTCTGATTTTCAACTGGCACCTCTAACACTGCCATTGCATCTAAGAGAAATTCATGTGAATTTCATGTCATATTCAAGTAATACCATTCTAAAGTTCTGATCGTGAGACACTTAAATACAGATGATTGTTCTAAGTGGGATAGTTAAATGGGTTAAAGATTCACTTTTAATAACCATATGAAAACTGGATGTTGGAGACAATATATACACACTGTTCAAAAGCCAAGTGGCCATAGGGTATTCTGTGTTCAGCAGTGAAGCTCTGCTTGTGGCCTTCCCCTCCCTTGGTATTCTCTTTCCCTGCCCAGGCACCTGATACATGTACTGGCTTAAGCACACACCAGCTTTTGGCCTCAGATTCATTCTACAGAAATCTAGGCATCAAGACAAAATGTCACTGTAATTAATACTGGTGAAGAGTGAAAACAAGAGTCCCAAATAAAGGTTCAAGTTGGAAGCCAGCTCCAGTCGTCTGCAAACACACTTGTCCATGGCTTGACCAGCTCTTGGCAGGTGCTCCCACATTAAGAAAAGAGAATCTGGTTGTTACAGATAATTACACAAACATCACAGGATTACTTCTTATGACAAACAGGAAGACTCCATTGGATTTTCATGCACTTGATTCAAGTTTTTCTTTGAAAAATTGTAAATTTACTCCTTCCTTCTCTTATTAAAATATGGGTATGAGTCAGGCATGGTCTGTCTGCAACACAGCAAAGCCTAGGAGTCTCCCAAGATTGACAAGGCACTCAGCTCCCGCTTTTTTTGCTGTTACACTGCTATTAAAAGCATTGGGCAGAGTTGAACATGGCAAGCTGCTGATTCAGGCCTCTGGTCATTCTCAAATCTGTCAAATGTGATGGCTTACACTTGGGAATGCTGGAGTGTGCATCCTTGGAAAATAAACAAGCTATTAAGGGCTCTCCCGTAGATTGTGCAGCATGTGAGTCCACTTCGTTATACCTTTCTTCTTTTCCACTATCAAAATAGTCTGTCACTAGAAGTCAAGATATTTCTTTGTTAATAAAAATAATTCTGACATCTACTGATACTCGATTGTCTGTTTATTTGCCTTTTGTCTTATCAAATTCTTCAGTTAGGTTTTTCTAACAATTTTTTGGTTTTTTGTTTGCTTGCTTTTTATGGTATAAAACCTTTTACTAGAATTTGCCTGAAGGAAATTTTCACTATTTTATTTATAGTTTGATTGATGAAAGTAATTTCTTTTAAAATTCCTTACTTGAAATACTGACAAAAGCAGAAGTCTCTTGGGGAAGAAATGAAACAGAGATATAAACCAACTTGACAAATTTTAAAAAAAACCAACTGAAAACAATGAAATGTATTTCATAAAGCAGAGCAAAATTAAATACCTGATCCTAGCTAGCCTTTTTAAAGGAATTAGAAATTCATAAGGATAATGCAAATATACATTTTTAATATTAGAGTGCAAATAAAAGCCCCTTTATGTTCCAAGGTATAAATGATCCCTAAATATCCTTCCCCTAGGATTAGCATTTTCCTAAGACTTTCCTTAGAGAATGGAGATTGCCTTTGTTATTAAACCGTAACTTAGGGGATTTTCAGCACTCACTTGTGAGTGATTCAAAATACAAGTTTCTTGATATTATGTAACATCATTTTTCTTTATGACACATAGGACTTAGGTAGAGATCAAGATTCTCAACCACAGATGCCTAAAACTGTGACACTTAAGCAGTTAAGGACAACATAAAATGGCCTGATTTCCCCAGCTACTGCACACCCTTCAGTCCATTGAGAGGCAATCTGCCTAAAATTATAGCAAATAATGCATCTGAGCAGGGAAAGCAGAAAGGTCTCCTATTACTTCTTTGTTTCTATCTATTACTCCGATATATGAGACAGAATTATTTGCCACTTTAAATTATCTGAATTACTTTCTTAGACTCATTTTAAAGTTTGAAGGGGGAGGAGTTGGCTTACTCCTGAGTACTAAGTCATCTTTTATACACTGATGCTTTTTATTTCTCTGAAATCAATGAACTTTACAAATACTGAAGAAAATTTAATGAGAAACTGCTAAAATGCCCTGTTTAATGCTGCTTGAAAAGATCCTTCCATTTGAAAGTTAATAATTTCTGAGTCAGGTCCTGAATGCATGGTATGTCAAATTTGACAGCTTTTCCCAAAGAAAGGTTGTGTTGATTATTTTAGGGAATAAGATCTGGTGAATATTCATGTTCCAAACCTAAATTCACTGACTTACAAACTAGCCCTTTGGTTTCCTCTGCCTTTTGTAATGTGTCCTAGGTGCTTTTTGCAGAGAGACTGGGTGACACCCAATGAGTAGAAACACTAAATTGCATTTTCAAGATTACGTCTCCTCTTTGCAATGTCATTAAAATCAGTGGAAGTTCGTGACACATGTCTTTTATCAGGTTACTCTCCACACTGAAGTTTACTTTTTGGAACTGGGAAGGAACATATTTTGTGATTTGCAATAAGAAATCATAAGAAAATTATTAACAGTAATTTTAATAATACTAAAAATAATATGGTATATTTATTACTAACAATAAGAAAATTATCTTTTGCATTGCAGCATACCGCAATATAACTGGAGTATACAGGGCCAGTAAAAAACCCCAAAATCTGAACACTCTGAATGACTGACAAGAGAGCATAGCATGGAGCTGGTGCAAGAAAAAATTCCCTGCCTCCCAGATGGAGAAATCCGGTATTGAAAAAAATTAGTCCTCTTAAGTGAGACCAGACCATCAATTCACCAAATTCAGATAGCAGACTTCATCCCACTGCAGCTTGGTACCATTAAATGCAAATCAAAAGCTGGCAATCACTTCTTACTTCTTATAATTCAGGCATCATTTTGCAAACTGCCACTTTCTCATGCACTGCCATTTACGTATAATATTCTTACTGTGTATGCAGGCTTCACCGTACAGCCTAGTAAGTTCACAACATGCAGCACTGTGAAAGATAAGCCTTTGAAATGGTGTGACATTTCAGGGTGAACTGCTGAGCCATTGTTTTCCTAACAAGCCATATTTCATAGCCAACATTACCTTGTGCAACTGAGAAATTGTCTCCTAAGGCCATGACATGCTACATAGCTCTATGAATCTGTCGAGAACCTACACCCCAACGACTAATCATGCAAAATTCTACGCAATGAGGTCTTCAGTTACTCCCTTACTGTAAGTGGGACACAGAAGTTATTAGGATTGAACATGAATTCTTAGTTGTTGGGGTGCATTGGGCAACCTCAGGCACACCCTCGATCACCAATGCCCTGCCGGTCACCTGGGAAGACGAATCGGAGAGCGAAGGGTCCTCGATGGGCGAGGCCCAGGTCTGAGGTTGACACCCTTCCCCGCCTTTTAGGCGTGCCTTGAAACATAATCCCTCCTCTGGTTCTAGANAGTGAGACATAGATAAGAACAGAATACTGTATGCAACTTCAAAAATAAATTATAACCCAAGAGGAACTCCCCATAGCTTAAAACCCTCTGCCAGTAGAAGAGTATTTCCCCTTGCTCACCCAGCAGTGCTGTGCTGGCTCGAGATGTTCTGTTTGGAAATGACACAAACAAACAATATTGGGAGGAGAGAGAAGGAAGGAGAAGTGCTGGCAGTCCTATTAACATGATGGCTGCCTGGAAGTGAAGATTAGAAGCAGTGTTGATGGGCAAAGGCAAAGATAAGCAGGAGAGAACAACCAAATCCTACTTATCCCTGCCAATGCCCAAGTTACCCAAACCCAAAGCTCTCTTTGTAGGCTAGTTGTGACTTCACCTCCCCCAGTGACAACCCTCCTTTGTGCACTGGAATGGTGACCTTTTCCTGCAGGGCTCAGCAGCACTAATCCACCCTGTCAGCTATCCCAGGAGCCTCTTCTATCTTTAACCTTTGTACAAAAACCTTATGTATCGTGGTAAGCAGAATTAGTAGCTGCTGCCAGAATCAAATCATAAAAGCCAAATGAGTTCATCGACATTGTTGTCACTACAATGAATAACCTAATCTCAACTGCTGTAATAAATATTGATTAAAAGAAAAGATTTTAAAGAAGTGGCTGCAGCTATTTTCAAGAAATTGCCTGCAGAAAAATGGAATCTGAAAACAGCATTCTGGAAAAATTATCTTATTTTGTTCTAGGTTGAATTATTTTACCTAACTTCATTCTCACTGTTTTCTAATCAATTTACTGTGAATTGCTCTAATTTAATTTGGTGTTCAGATATTTGATAGATGAGAATTTCCTTAACCATTTCTTCTGCTACTATAGAGAATATTTTTTCATTATTCTATTAATATTTCCATTAACTTAGTGATATATTAACAGTGCAATGAATATTAAAAATGTCACCAGTGACAACAATCACTGTGATATACCGTAGTTCTCCTGTTTCTTCACGATTTATGTGCCAAAAAGAGTTTTGGAATTGCTAAATCTCATTTTGGTTTACCATTTTATCTAGCAAAATTTTTATTACAACCTGCTCTGGGGGTTAGCATTTAATAGGCAGACCCCCTACAGTGTACACACAGTTATGTAACACCACAAAGTGAGTCAGGAGATTCCTCTCCTTGGTTAGATAATGAGCTCTTTCTGAGTTCTCATGTAGCAGGTCTGGGAAGCCCCTGTTATTTTATTATCAGTGAGATGAGGGTATTGAAAGCTTTATAAAATAGCTTTTTCCAAAAATCTGTAGCAAATGCAAGGAAGCAGCATTACAGAAAAGCAGCAATATGCTTGGCATTTTCTCTTTCATCACCTTGTGGCTGTTCGTCAAATATAGCATGGCCTTCTTCACATGTAAGGATTATGTAAATAATATACACTTGAGTTTATTGCATAAAGCATCAGGATTAATAAACAATGACTTCTTGATTCCCTGTAGGTCGTATTCCCATTGTGTGGTTCTGCATTTATTTTCTCAAATTAACTAATACAGACTTCCTGCCTTCAAGAATTCACAGAGCATCATTTTAAAGTGTTTCCCTGCTTTTACATTCAAAATGCTGGGATTCTTTTTGTCCAGATACATCAGATTACACAGTTATCAGGGAACACTTCTCTCTGTTGTTGTTAGTAAGTGCAAATTGTACCTTTATAATCAACCACTGCCTTGCAGAAAATCAGTAAACACTTTATAAAAATGGACATAAACATACTATCTGATAAAAGCCTCTTTTCTAATTCACTATTAGTAAGATTATGAAATCTGTTACTTATTCCATTGTGACCTTTATATCATTGACTCCTGGCTCTAATATTATTTTGCTTTTCTTCTTTGTCTTTCATGCTCTGACTTCTTTTCTGATAGCTCTCTCACAGATATTCCTTTCAATTTCTTGCCTTCTAGTATTTACTGCTAATTTTTATTTTAGTATTTTATGTTACTGCATTTGAGAAAATCTATGTAAAAACCCAGCCTAGTGAGAAGAGTCAATTTAATGAAATGCTCTGGGCATAACATAAAATTTTTACTATGGGAAATAGAATATTCCAGTGAGAACAGCCAAATATCATTACTTACCAACAGTGCTGAATTAGACTATACGGTGAAACAAAGGGGCTTTCCAATCCAAATCTCTAATTTCACAGTCCCACTATCTCGGTACAAAGTACCCTCAATTAATCTTTTCATGAACAGTTATATTTCATCTATTTTAGGCATGCTATTTCAAGGAAGAATTCTGCTGAAAAAGAACAACGCCCAATACTCTGAAAGAAAAGCATGACTGAATCGTTAAGGAATAACATTAGGTGGTGTTTTTGACTGAATTTGAATAATGACTGTAAAGCTAATTTTGTAGGGGTTGTTTTGGATGATCTTTACTAATGGTTACCATAAGATGTATTATGGTATCCTTTAGAAATAATACTCAAATATTTTAGCTGAATATGTTCCTGCACACTGGAGCAACATGCAACTAAAATCTTTGCCCCAGAATATTTGTAATTTCCATAGCATTTAGGACACAACAGGATATGAAAACAGCCAGCATAAGCATAGAAGAATCAGTAGTGACCACATGCAAAACTGAGCAAATAAGCAGATGAAGAAGCCAGACAAAAGTTGTTTGCCTAATCAATAACATAAGAAGTAAAGGTGTAAAGAGCAGATCTACCACAGTTAATAAAAAGAACACATTCTTGCACTGCAGAAATAAAGCACAGGTAATGTATGGATGCTTTTGAGGAAAAATGGTTATATAACTTTTGAAAACTTAACTCTGGAGGATTAGAAGGATTGATAGCCAGTCTACAAAACCAGTAGACTTAGTACTTAAATTTTTAAGACAAAAATAGCTCTTTTTCTTCTATTTCCCTAATTTCAAAATAAGGAAAATACTCAACACTGGGATGTTCAGAGTATCAGTAAATGTTTGTACATGAAGACAAAAATATTAAATGTTAAATACTGGATGCTTCCTAAGACTGGTGAGTGAGATGACAGAGTGATAATAGAGTATTTCCTTCCTTTGTAATTGTAAGAAAAGGAAAATATCAGCATATGCTGCTTGCTCATTTCTACTTCTGAAATATACAGTAAGAGATAATGTAAATTAGATCTAATATACAGCACTATGCTGTCAAGCAAAAAATCGCAAATAATTAGCAGATCCGAATGACACTGTCAGAGTTAATTTTTAATTATCTAGTTCATCAGACTGTAAGAGCCAAAATAGCTTCTGGAACCTAATGCATCTTGGCAAAATTCTTTGATGAATAATTTTACTCTATCTGTAACCACTTGTAGAACATATCTATAATCTCTAGGAGAACATTTCACTGCCTTTTTCTCTCCTTGGCTCATAGTGTCATTATTTATCTGTTACCTTCCTAAGACAATCCTTATACTTTATCCTTCAAGAGCTAAAAACTTATCATGCTGTGTCATTGCTAACCACTTAAGGTCACAACCTCTCAGTTTTAACACCCATCAGTTTTCAGGACGACATTCAAAGTCAACCAGCTTTAGGCAAAGAGCCAACACAGATGGTGACAGCATGAAGAGGCAGTGTGGCTTGTGAACACCACTTCTTCCTCCACTAAGAGCCTGATCACTCACTGTACACATGCAGAGAGAGACACTGACTTATGGGTGTGCACCACCAGTACATGCTCACACCACATGGATAAGCACCTGCAGGCAGGACACATGTAGGCATAGATATGCTGATACAATATGCTGATTGGTGATTTACACTGATGGGTTTTCTTTAGGATAGAAAGCAGCACTTTGAGTTTGTTCAAATCTTGTGTGGCTTAAGGGTGGACATGGTAAAGAAAAAAATCATGATTTTGCCTTCCGAAATGTTGCCTGCTACAAAAGGCATACCCACTTCTTCAGTCATTCTAAGGAAGAAGAAACAGTCCATGTGGATTTACTGTACTATGACAATTTAAAAACAGTAAGTGACATAGTATTAACCCAGGAACATCAGACCTTTGCCCTGCTTGCCTGTTCAATTAGAGCTTACTATTTGGTTTGGGATTTTGGTCTTTATTTTTCAAGCTAAAGCAATCACATCCAGGCAGCTTAAAATAGAGGATACTTAATAATGATTTAATGATTTCATCAATTCTGTTATGTTCTTGCTGTAAGTATGGGCTGGGATACAGCTGTAAGTTTCCAATTTTGTATTAGGTGAAACAGGAAAGATTGGGTTTTGTAAGGGCAAAGAGAACGCATGCTGTAGTAATTTTCCTGCCTTATCCTCTGATTCCTTTATTAGATCCTTTAATTATTATAGCCCTAAAGCACCTGCACATAATACAAAGGGTCTGGCTGAAACCCAGAGTGTGTTCATCCTTTTCCAAAAATTCTACAAAACATATGCTATTTTGTCTGAGAAAGCAAAGCAGACTTCGCATTTAAATTATAGAAGTGTCAATATGCATCCAAAATGGCTGATTGCTTCCACAGCTTAGCTGGAACTTAGCACTGTTTCATACTAAAAATTAAATAACTCTTAGGCTTAGAACTTGAATGATGAAGCCTATGACACATCAAACTTTTGCTGAGAAGGTAATGGGACCTCTGGCTATCTGTATTTATAGCAGTAAATGTACCAGGATCACAGTCAGGGAGACAAGGCAAGCTGTTTTAGTAAATCACTGCCAAACAGCAGCCAATCACCCAGGATCTCACCCCAGCATCCTGAAGCTCTCTGATCTCCCATAAATGTCATCTTGAGTTAAAGCCAGAAAAGACAAAAAAAAGCAGGGCTACTGCTTGGCTGTGCACACATACAAAAAGAACAACCCCAAGCCCAAAGCAAAACAAATTTAAAAAACCCCTTATCAGCTAGAAATCTTGAGGAAGATATAGCAGCAATATAACACATCTCTTTTAGCCTATTAATTACTCCAGTTAAGACTACTAAGGTTCAGAGGTGAGTCACTAACAAAGAAGGTGGCCACAAATGACTTCACTATATATATATGGAGAAAAACCTCCAACTTAAAAGCTCCCCATTACAATGAAACACTTTCCCCACTTCCTACATTAATAGATGTAACATTCAAGTTGGAGAGCAGGCTAGCAGGTGAGAGATGAAATAAAAATATAGCTTCAGACAGCAAAAACATTTAAAGTCTGTTGCAAGTAATTAAGTCTCTGCCATCTCGGGAAATTTTGTCCTCCTCTCAACACTTCAGACTTCTTGGCTGTCATGTTTGTTACCACCCACTTTGCAAAGCTGAAAAACTTCTTTGAATGTTCCACATCAGCAGCAGCATGTCAAAGACTTTTTTCCAAATTGAATACTGACAACAGACTTTTGCAGCTTTTTCTCATTCCTGACTACTGTTCCTCTCTCCCAAAGTCCAGCCAGTGCTTATCACTCAAATTTACTGAGATATTAGAAGAGATTGAAAGATAAGATGAAAAAAACACAGAGCTATTTTTTTCCAGTGGTACACTGGAAAAAAATATGAGATCACAAAACCAGTCTGGAAAAGGAATGGCAATCATCTTCATAAATGTAACTGGACAGCAAAAGTAGGTTCTGATATTTACTGAAGAGACAGAAAGGGACAGAAAAAGTAGTGCAATTTCAAAATGGAACCATCAGTGAGCTACAATCTCACCATCAAAAACACTGTGGCAATAAATTTAAAAGAGGGGATCACTATGGAAAGGCCTATAGCTAACTGCTGAGTAACTAATAGAATCAGATACCTATTAAAAAGGAGAATCAGAGTCTATTTTGAATTATAGCCTATCCTAGAAATGTGCAACCAGAGGAAATTGGTATATTTTTCTTTGGTCAAACAAACAAAGATATCAAACCAAAATATGTTGAGTATAAGAATGAAACTAGCTGGAAATGTGAAAAAAACCCCCCAAACCCAAAGAACACAACTACTGGAATACAGGAAAGCTGGTCAAACTTAAAAGACACCCCAGGAGGTATAATGGAATTCAATACTGCTTCAAAAGAAAAATGCAAGAGAAAAAAATGACCGGAGTGAGTTAAAAGTTCAAAGGTTAAAAAGGTCCTTTCTTGTAAAAGAAAAATGGGGAGGAAACCAATTAGTTATATGGCTTCAGACAAGTCTTGCAGGCAAGAGATAACGCTGGAGAAGAAGCATCGTGAAGTAATGCTATCCGAATGGGAATACAGAAGGCTTTTATAAAAATATCAGAGGAAAAAACTAGCACTAGGAAGAGAAACCCATTAAGGAAGGGGATCTAGCTTTAAATTAGTGGTGACTCAGAAATAACTGAGGTAACTGCTTGTTTTAAAAAATCCATCTCCAACAAGAAAAAATTAAAACTCTGGCAAAAGTTTGTTCTTAAGAAATCCTTGCTTTACCAGTGACAGTTTTAAAAAAAAACATTTCTAAGATTTCTCTTGGAATTTACAGAAAAATAGCAGATGGAAGAGCTTCATAGAGAAACATCAACATAATACTAGCTTTCAGGAAATGCATTAATGATTCTATATGTTCTTGTCCAACAAATTATTTTTGTCTCCGCCGAAAATAAATCATTTAACAACACAAAAATGAAAATATACTGGGAAACCAAAAGGTCTTTCCCTTGTTTAACTAATGGAAAATTAAAGCAACCTGAGCATTAAAGTGAATTGATACATATGCAGTATAAACACTGCAACTTGTTACACACCACACATTCAATTATATATTTGTTCTTAAAAGCTGTTGCTGCCATACATTTTTATAGAGCCTCTGATAGTAGATTCATGAGATCTTACTCTGACTAGAATATAAAGCTTGCTGATTCTCAGGGCTTCCACAAAGTCCTGATGGAACTGACACACAGCCTTTATTACAAACTGGCAGCTAAATATTTATCAAAGAACTTTGAAACTGTAGCACAGAGAAAAACTATCAGTAAGTTTTTTGCCACTGTAGGCTACTACTCTGAAGTACTATTGTGATAAATATCTTTCTATCCCTGACACAATAAGAAGTGATTTATCTAGACTTAATACAGTTTTCCTCATGTTTTGAGTTTTACATAGTCAGCTACTGCAGGTTGAATTCCCTGTTCTATCCCAACTGCACACAGAATATATTGATGCCTCCAGGTCATGTGTGGATTTCCACAATCTGGGGATAACTGGCAATTAATGAAATGTTTTTTATAATTGAAAGCATCACAAAGGGTTCTTGAGTGATTATTTGGCTACATATAGCAACTGGCAAGTGCTGAGGCATGAAGCTCAGGGAACCACAGCACCTCTGCTGAGGTCTTAGGCCCCTCTGAGCTGCCAGCAGTGTTGCAGGGATCGGGCTCTCTCTGCACCTGGCCGACATCCTCTGCAACAAAAGGCCTGTCATGTTTCTCTAGGAGAAGTCAATGCATCCATGCTAAAGCCAGACACAAAAGAAATATTTGCTTTTTTTTTTAGTCAACAGCCTATAAAATAATTTGAGAATATCCCAGTTGAGTTGAATGACAATATTGTGTGGTCTATTTTTGCTGGCATACTAACCAGAGCAGAAGGGCAGCCACACAGGCATGCGCACCGTGCTTGTCATGGTACGAACACAAGAATGGCAGTCTCCTCAGTACCCTTTGGACATCTTTTATGCACAGTTTCAGCAGTCTCTTTAGAAGACCTTTAGGTGTTAGGAGATGTATTATAATTCTGCTTTGCTACATCATTAGTAACACAGTTTGCATCTTCTTCATGATGAAGACCCTTCCCTGCTGTCTCTCTGGAAGCTTCCTGCTCCAGGTTCAGCCCAGCCAGCAGGTCCCTTTCTGACTGCCCTTTTAACATATACTTAACATATATTTGAAGAGCTGCCCAGAAAAGTACTAAATAATTTTGGTGAACTGTAAAGAATATTTGGAGTGTCCTAATAAAATCTTTTTGGGGAAGCTCTGAATAGCAAATAAGATATTGCATGTAGGGTAGGCACTAAAGAGGAAGTGTAGGAGCTGTTTCATCTTTTTCATTTGGAATGAGTCCTAAAATGTATATAGCAAAAGTTAGGCTGTTTAAATATATTAGAGACCCACAATATTCTCATGAGACTGGTCCCCATCTTCTAAAATCATAGTTGTCCAACATAATGGGGTTTATTTTCCTATCAGGAATAGAAAAAGACAGGGAAGAAGAGTAACATTCATGTCTAACCAAGTTTCCTTAAAGAGATATGGCTTTCTATGACACATGGATTAATCCACAAATTTCTCTTGAGGACGTTCGCCAGGGTCAAATGAAAAGAGAAAGTAATTTGCTAAATCTACAGCTTAAGCATCCAACTCTCGAATCTAACCATGTGCCATTCAGAAAGACCTGACAACACGTTCAGTATAATTTCTACATTATGGCATGCTTTTGCAAACAATATTTTGGAACAACAGTCAAAGGTAAAATAGAAGAAAACTAACTGGGTAAGATTCAGTTGTTTGAAGTTCACTTAGGAGCATTTCTGTTTGCCTAAAAGATGAATAGTAAACATGTAAAGATTTAACACTGCCCTCTGAAAATCTGTTTTTATCTGTAGCTTTTCAACCTCCATAGTGCAAGTCATCCTGAAATTATTAGGTTACTTACAATTCTCTTCTTTTTTAAATCAAAATATTCTTATTTAGTTTGCCTAAATTTTCCTATATTTCCTTTTTAGACGATACTTATTTCTTGATAACCAGGGTCAGGCTTTCAAATAAAAATCCTGTAAAACCAGGTGTGAGATACTTAAGTTGGATTACTCTTCTTAGGATTTATCTCAGGCTTTTATCCTAAATCCCTTGCAAAAAACACCTGAAATACCAGGAACAAAACCCACAAAACTGCTACTCAGACAAGAGAAGGTGGTTTTTCAGAAACTGGTTGCAGAAACATGAGAATTTCCTATGAAATTAACTGGGAACCTTGATTAGTCTCCTTCCAAATATATGAATTACTACACATAAAAACGACAACATTGTCCTTTGTTTTCTGCTCTTATACAAATACTGCTTAGCATAGCACTGGCAATTGATCCTCTTTTTTAAGACATTTGGTTTAAAACATCACAGCTGCCAGAGAGGGGAAAAAACGAGGACTTCATATCTTGTTGTACCTTCCTTGAGCATGGGATTGATGAGGGGCAGCTTTGGTTGTCCAGGTACTATAAGACAGCCACTAGATTGCTTTATACCACACCTAGTATATTTTACAGGGGCTCTCTTATTAAGTGAATATCTGGATATATGTCACTAAAATTTTTCCTCTAGGGTTATCCACTACATGGATAGTGGAGGGGGAACAGAACAGGAGGCTGGAAAGCAGAAGACACTTTTCAAAGACAACTTTATAAGGAGTATTCATTTTCTAGAAGAATCATCCACATAAAATGCTGAGCTTCCTTTGGAGTACATTTTTAAGAAGGTGTAGTTGGTGATCAGTCCTTAATGTTACTTAGGATATATCATCAAGACAGAAATTTCTTCCAAAACCTTTGATCTACTGAAAAATAAACTATTTTTTATCTTCTTTTGTTTTAAAAAGTTGAAATGTTGATAGCAGTTTGACATCCTAATAGTCACCTACAGCAAGACTACAACTGTGAACTCAGAAATGGACTGTTATCTTCTTGAAAGAGAAGCTCAAAAAACCTTATTCCTTTAGCAATTCAATACTTAGTGAAATGAACTCTGTATTTGGGATTCACTGCTACTTTTATGGAGAAAGAAGAACAGCTCATGTTTTCAGAGTGAGGTGTGCTAAAGAAGATGCTTGCAGCTTTAAGACAGCAAATACGACATTATTCAGTTCTCCCTTGTAGCAGAGTCATGGCTAATGAAAGGAAAGGAGCTCTTGTCAAGGAAATTGTTATGGTTACCTCAATAAGCATTACTCAAACCCACTACAGACTGAGAACCAAAATTACATGTGGCATTGCTGACCAGCTACCTTCAGTATTTATTGCCTTTGTGCTAACTTGGACCAAATAGCTGCAGTAAGTCCAAGAATCTGACAAAACACCACCAAGGCAGCAATCCAAAATTAATAAACTATGTATCATAAATTTTCTGTGATGTAGGCTGTTCTTACTGCCTACACTGGAAAGCTGCAGAAATTGATTCAGAGTTATTTGGGCTCACTTACCACTACTCAACAATTCAGTGGCTTGCTGGAATGACACACATATATACAAGCCCGGTCATCTTAAAATTTCCAACATTTCCAATCCAAGAGATACATTTTAAAAGAAAATATGGGGATAATTTTATTGAAAATAGCTGTTGAAAATCTAGTTAGGGTATTAAATTTCAAAATTTATCTAGAAGGCCCTAAATTATCTTTGTCAATATATACTATTTTTAATACACAAAAAAATATTTTTCCTACATGATTTTGCTTTGAGTTTATTCACTGGATATTAATCAATTTCTCAAGAGTATGGCTGGTACCATTAATTTAAATGATTAGAAAGGAAGAAAGATGTACAAAAGAGGGGATCATAAATTTCTTTCTGTACTGAACAAAGGGAAAAGACTTGTAAAATAGAGCAAATTCAGTTACTTACTAAGCATCAGAGGATTTGGGTCATAAGTGGCACTTTGAGTCAACTCTTTTCATGAAGGGGAATGACTTTAACTCAAAGAGGAAAAAGAATCAATCTTCAGCCATAAAAAACCATGCTGATTTCTCTTTCAATAACTGATGTACAGAGGAAGACTGAATTTTAGGAAAAACGTTCTAAAAACCCTTGAAAGATAACTCCTTCCACTAAGGAACTATCCCTGGGTGACAGGCTGTCCCTTCACTGCAATGCTCTACTAGAATTTATTTTATTTAAAATTAAAAGAAAAATACATCAGCTTTTTTTTTCTTTAAATTCTTTGAAACTGTTTTGTTTCATCTTAATATAACCCAAAAGCTACATGTCTAGCAGTGTTCCGAGTACAGTCAATACAGATAAGAGCCTCCAGATGGTGGTTTATGAGTCATGAAGATTATACACCTTCACTGATCTCTGGCTTCTCAGAAAGCTTTACATGTCCTCCAGTCACCCCAGACGCAGAGCACTCATTAAATTTTGTCTACTTTAGTATTTAAATCTGTAAATAAATATCATAGAGAAAGATCTAGGCTTGATTTTAAAAAATGAAGTGCGTTTATTCCTCATATCTCGTTCCTAAAATTCATAATGCTATTAAAATTGTGTGTGCATTTCTAGTTTGAATCAAAAAATTTTCAGGTTTTAGGTCCTAGCTATCAGTATGAATCTGTTCATTGATAAACTCTCAGAAGATATGCAATACATAACTTAGTGTTTTCTGACTCTCTAGATTCTTCTCCAGAAACTGATTGAAATCCTATCCATTTGAAATACTCAAATTTCACTTTTAAATCAGTGTACCTAGTGTCTGATCAAAAATTGTTGGGTATTCAAACATAAAAGACACTATCTTATATCAATGAGATTTGTTTCTAGATAAAACACTTTGAGGAATGACAAACACCTGTTCTAACAGTTATTGTGCTTCCCAGGTCAACGCAATTATTTCCAACACTACACTTGTATTTAAACTGCAGTAAAGCAATTTTTGCTTCCATGAATTTACATACACAGCAGTTGATAGGGTTAGCAGCCATTTTACATTCTATTCTGCAGTATGAAACATAGTAGAGCATAATGCACTCAAAAGGAATAAAAGGGAAAGTTTAGTACATCAGAAATTAAAGCTAATGCACATAGGTGAGAGATTAAAAGGTTTTTTACTAAGGTAAATTTAATTAGGTAAATCTAGTTTTAAAATCACATTCAAATAATGTATTTTAGATTATTCAGTCCACTAAGCAGGTTTGAATTATAAATACATTATATCCTTTTGCAAAAAAAACCTTCTGTAGAATTCATTGAAGGTTGCAGTCTTTAAATTTACACATCTGATCCTGCTTAAATTGTTATGACAATCTTTTGTTTACAAAGGAAATCTTTGAAGACTTAATATTTTAACAACTAGATACAGATGAGATTAGTGCTATAACTTCAAAAGAAAACAAACTCCTAGCATATTGCTGCACCGAATATTTCCCTGTGTGGAGCTGAAGTTGTCACAAGCGGCTCAGGAGGGGCAGGAAGCCTCCACAACAGTGCTTGGAGAACAGATTGATGAGGGAGGCTTGTCTTTTCCTCTGTCCATCAAAAGAAGACTCAGAGGTGACATAGTTAAGATTCATAACTAAAATGTTGATACAAGCAAATGGAGGGATTTATTTTTTTAAAAAAGGAAAGGTTAATACATGATGTGCTCCACAGCAGGCAGCTTGCAGCACAGGGTATTCTGTACACTGGCTGGCAGGTTTTCAGCCACGTAGTATTCTTCCCAGCTTTCCCTTCATGCTCTCTCCCTTTGAACATAGTTTTTAGCCAGCCTACAGCGTTCAAAGTCTATTTCTTTTTCAAGGAATATAAAAGACTCCCATGTTTTTTAACCTGCACAGCTTTAGATATATCCTTCTTTTAATTTTATTTGATCATAGATAGCCCATGACCAGTTTTCATCTGGATTCCATTTATCTTTAACAACTAATGATAAAGTTACCTTGCAATGCAATTTCAATTCCAAAATGTATTGAACATCGCTGCTTTCCTGGAGGCTCAGGACAGAGTAGCACTGTTTTGCTCCAAAAGCAGCACATTGCAAAGGAAAGAGTCAAAACCTTTCAATTTTCCTTTTGTGCACTGTAAGCAGCCCTACAGCCCAAGCAGCAAGTGCTAGTGTCAACTACAAGAAAGAGCAGGTGTACAAAACTACAGCAAGTAGCTGTTGGAACAGTTCATTTAACACCTTTCTCATAACCTCTCCTGAGTATAAATAGTGCATAATGATAGGGCTCTCCATTTTTATCTATTTCTCATTATTCTAGAGCTCTGCAAGAAGGTGCCAAATCCATATTTTATTTTAAGTAAATGTATGCCTAATAAATCCAAGGCAAAGGATTTTTACATTGTTACAAATCAATTGCTTTTCATGAAAGGGTTAATTGGAATCTTTTTAAAATTCATGTGTTTAATTTGATAAGCATGCAACTACCTCAGTCTGGAATGTATCTATTAGAAAAACAGTTCTTTAAAAAATGACTTAACTAAGAAAGAAGTATCCCCGAGGCCATTTAGAACAAAAGACAGCTTAGCAATCACGAGCTGCTTTATCTCCAATAATAAATCGTCAAAATCAGTATTTTTATATACAGTTTTATGACGCTTCTGTCTAAAATACCATGTGCTTGTTAATGTTACAACTGCAACATCAATTGCACCTATTTTATTACAAATTTCAGTATGACTTTTTTAAAATAGCCATGCAGGAGAATAAAATGACAAGATTTACCTCCTCCAGCCATCAAACAAATCAAGACATTTTAAAGAAATTAATTTGTTTCTTGACTTCAGGACTCAAATATGTATCACATGGGAGATTCAAGTTCCTTAATTTTAGATTTGAGCCTGGGGTTATTTTGGCAACGATTTAGATCTTGCTACCCATGTTTTGTTCTAACACAAAGAGGCAGTACAGTAGTCTTTGCTGGTAACAATGAAGTACAGTGATGGACCAAAATGTTGCTGCTGATGAAACTGTAAGCTGAGTCTTGGAAAGCTTTTATTAAATACATTTATATTCTCTTCAGAAGCGGATTGCAATCAAAATAAACCATCTACATTTTGCCTGAACTAGAGTATCAGAAATCTGTTAATAAAAGATAAAGTCCTGCCTCACTTCAAATAATTTTAAAGCATTAAACCAAATTTTGAAATAAGCAGAAGTAACGAATGCCAACAGACTGCATGTCATTAATACCTAGCTCCACACCATCCACATTTAAAAAGTACATTTATGATAGTATCATAAGTGTCATCTGTAAAAAGCCATTCTTTGGTTCAATGAAGCAAATTATATGCTCAGTTCATTTATCATTGCATGAGAATGTAACTGGCTTGTATTCCTGAAAAAGTTTAAAAACTTATTTCTATTAATTCCTTTTTAAACTAAACTGAAAACTAGTTGTCCCTCTTTCTGCCTCTTAATAAAAATTTTAAAAAGAGAAAACTTAATTTGTCATTTGCAGCCTGGTCTTGTTTTAAGGTAAATATCTGCCATTCACATTTGCCTTTTCTGAGCGTAATTTTCTTACGTAATCTGGGTGCAAAAAAATGTCTGCAGACATGATGTTGCAGGATCATGACAGTTTAACATAGTAATGACAGCATGCTAGCAATGCAGTTTGTTTCTGTCACTAATATTAATATAATATCTGAACCTAAAACCACACAGCTGGTAAATGTTTCCATGTTTTGGTTTGTGGTTCTATGGGCAATTACAGCAGATGTTTAAAGCAAGTAAGGAAGGGTGAACTTCACAAAATGAGATCAAAGTCCAGTTGCTTTGCTTATTTTATGTTGTCCAAATCCTGACTTTTGAAAGCATGACCAGAAACAAATTGTACTAATTCAAATAACATTCTTTCTAAATTAATAATGCTGTGCAAAATCATATTACTGAAAAATTTATTTCTCATTATGCTTTAGAATATAAGGAATTCATCCTTAAAGATTTCTGAATACTTAACAACATAATGAGCCAAAACACCAGGAGTGCTCCTTTTGACACAATTATTCTGCCCTTCATGCGTGGATACACACATATCTATGCTTTAGGTACTTAAATTTAGCATCTATGCTTTGCAGAAACAATAAAAGCTGAGATACACATTGAAATAGATACTTCTAACAAGTAACTTTCTTGATAGCCTAGCAGATGCCAAGCTGAGGAAAGATTTACACCAGAGACTATGAAAATGCAGGATCATTTGAGAATAATAAAAATGTAAATGGTGGGAAATGTTAACAGCAACAGCTGTGAAAAGAAATTACAGAAGATTTAAAGTATAGAAGAGAACAATAATAGGAAAAACACTTTAAAATTTAAATTGCTTCACAAGAGAGATTCTATAATTATGGCTTCTACAGGTATTTGAATAGTAACTGCAAAAACAGTGAGGTGTAGATATTTAAAATTATTTCAATATCCTAAGAACTTAATGATACTGTAAAATCACAACCAAGAAAATGATAGCAGATCACACAACTATATGAACCATGCTGACTTTCAGGTCTACAATGACTTTTTTAGATTGCGAACAGAGTAACAATCACAGGCATACTGAGTGGTGAAGGCAGATGCACAGATATTGGAAGCCTCCCTGTACAGTGCAGTTTTACAGCAAAACTCAGTCTTAAACAGCAAGAAGAAGGTATATC
This sequence comes from Aleadryas rufinucha, assembly GCA_013397815.1. NCBI lineage: Eukaryota > Metazoa > Chordata > Aves > Passeriformes > Aleadryas > Aleadryas rufinucha. The sequence goes on from VZTH01018808.1 coordinate 182,916, forward strand.
TGGTTTTATGTTTTATTATTTATATCTTCATATCCATGGGATAGATATTTGTATTTATTGCCACAGACACAGGCTCCCAGTGTTGGAGAGACCTGAAATGTTGGCAGACAAAGGAAAGGGTAGGGGGCTGAATGTGTGCACAATGAATGGTTCAATACTGTGGCATATACATTTCCTTTATCCATAGTAAATCCTGCTCTGCAACCAGAAACAGCAAACTGAACAGGTAATAGTTGCAACTTGGCAGAACAATGGTCACATCAATACCAAACTGCAGGGACACGTAGCAGAAAGCACAGCATTAGTACACTGATGAAATACACATTACACAGAACCATCTGGATAGAAAGGCAAAACGTAAAGTATGCCTCTCCATTTAGCAACATCCCAATGGGGTAAATTCCAGATGACACCAGAAATTTCAATGTGCTTCTAGAACTGTACAGTATGAGAACAGGCATTGTATTCCATTTGGATTTTAAGTTACTGTTCATGATGTCTCAGCCTTTTCTAATACGACCAACCCTATGAAACAAAGCTCCCAGTTCAATGCCTATGTGAACTCTGCAAAAGTTCCTTTTTCAAAAGCATAGTATTCCAACTCAAGGCTCATCTACTCAGACAAATACCAGAAGAAGACTAATAGTCATTCATGAAGGAAGTTAGTTAATAAACTACAGGCAAAATCTGGAATTATTTTATTATAATTAATAATGTATTATGGTGATTATGGTTTGGCTGAGAACAAACAGGCCAGCCTGAGCTAGTCTGAGATAACTGCCAAATCTTCTGCACACGTGACAGATGGTGGAAGCATTTGAGAGATATCCTTTATGCATAAGGACTCTTTATTACCGGGGCTCAGATTCAATGCAACAGCAAAGTAGCTGAAGTGGGTCATGATAGAAGCACACTAAGCAGCACAAACTTTAAAGCTTTGAGTTTCATCCAAAGAAAAGGTGAAAAAGAAAGAATACTGCATTCAAGGGAGGTGAGGGGAAAGCGGTTGTACAACCTGTGTTGACTGAAGAAGGTGAAGAAAACTGTGGCTTATGACACACTGCACTAAATTCTGCAGGTATAGGGAGTGGAAGGACAGTGTTTGAACTCAGTGGAGCTATATTCCCTTCTAATAGGGCTTACTTTAAACTTCCCTAACAGTTTTCATGAACATCACAGGGTGGTTTGGTAATATTACAACTTACTTCACAACAAACCTTATTCTTCCGAAGAACATAATTCATTTTGTGTGCTTACGTCTAATCTCTTTTGGCTCATCTTACTTTGAAAAAGGTTTTGAACTCCAACAATGTTCCTCAAATACTCCCTCTAAAAGTCCCAGGAGGCAAATGCTAGACTGTAGAGGAAGTAGACAGGACAATAAATGAAATGTAATATTGTACCACTGAGAACTCTCTTAGCCGTATCCCATGTTATACCTGATGCAGAAAATTCATCTTCCTCTCTGATTAATTTCTTATGGTAACTGAAGCAGGGTAAATTGAAAGGAATAGGCATTTATTTAAAAAAAAAAAAGAAAAAAAAAGTCTGAATTAAAGAAAAAAAAAGAAGAATGGAAAAACTGTTGACATCTGATGCTGTAGGGTCCCTTCAGCCTTTACAATTCCTTTCAGAACAAGCAAGTTTGCTGTAGCATTTTCTGCACCAATGTGCTTTACAGAGCAGTATGCAAGCAAAGCTTAAGCCTTGGTTTATGCTGAATTCATTAATTTAACTTTTTATGAAGTTGTTCAAAGAGCAATTTAATGTTATTATCGGGATGAGCTCTCTCAGGCTAGGTTTCCACATGGAGATCCTTCGATCCTTTGCTTTCTGGCAAGATGTGGAGATGGAGGTGCTAGCTGAACCAATTTAGAGTGTCACCAAACTGGGGACCTGCTCGTCTTTTTACATTATCCATGAAATGAGAATCAGTCTGAAAGCATAAATTTACCAGAAATGGCATTACCCTTAGAGATATCAGCCCACATCTCTAAAGAATATTGTACTGCCAGCTCACAAAGAGAAAAAGTTTTAAAATATAAGCAGAAGCCACAATTTAAGTTGTCAGAGAAAATCCAGGTTGAGTTTTCATGAACATGGGATTGCTGTCAGCAAAAGATGCTGCCTCTATTAACGGACAAAACACCAAACTTCTCTCCTGCTTGCTAATGTAAATGAGATATTTGCAGCATATCATTTATTTTCTGCCTGAAAAGAAATGTCAGCAGAGTCCTTTACAACAGAAAGGCATGGGGCAGATCATGTCAATTATGAAAAATGTTTATACCGATGATACCACAGAGAAAATGCATATGTCCTTCACATGTCTACAGGAGTGACAGGAAGGAGAATAATCCTCTTTCACAGAAGTTCATCATACCAGGTATGATGAGTGGCATCATATGGCAAGGTATACCTTGAAGCTGTGACACAAATGCTATTATTTTTTATTCAAAGTAGAAAAAAAAAAAAATACTGCAAAGGGCTATGTGAGATTAGATGAAATCTTAGGTACCCACACTGTTGTGAAGGACCAAAACTTACCCTGCCAAAGTCTCAGCAATCTCTATTGCTTTTTCCACCTGATTTCACATCATAAATGCGGCACATATTGTTGAAGATCATCATAAACAATTTTTTTCTACCTAACACAGGTTTTTTTTGCAACCCATTTTGGTAAGCATGTGTTTTACTGTCATCAGAACTCAGAGAAATACTTATATTTTACACTTCCTAAAAAAATTCTGCTTTTTCAAGCAATAACATACACTTATACCTAAAAAAAACCCAAACCACCGTATGTCCACGAAGAATGATTAAGTTTGTAAAAGGTGAGGGAATGCCAGAATTGCCTGAATAGCAATAATTTAGATACCTCATGCCTGTGCATTATGACAAACATTTTAATTAAATATTAACATAGTATGTTCTTAAAACCTCATTTAGAGGGTCTGGAAGAACACAGGAATCCAGCTTTCTTTCTTTGTGTAAGGAAAAGCAGTCATTACTTGAAGTAAGTTCTACTTCACATTTGTAGATGATAGACGCTGCAAAATATGTATGTACCTGCACACAGTACAGAACATATAAATTAATACAAATAAGCATCCAGTGCTTGAGTGGCATCTAGAACTTGAGGAATACCAAGAAAAAGTAAAAAATCCCTCATTTTGGACTTGGGGTTTTTTGATTCCTCAGGGGAAATCCGCGTGGTTTGAAACCTGGGTGTGAATACTGCGTGGTTGGAAGAGCTCTAATAACTTCACTCCCAGGGGAAAAAAAGAGAGAGACATACAAAAACGTGGGCACTAGCGACATTCTCTAATTACATGACTGCCAGCCTCTAAATTTTCCACTGTCTCTCTCACTTTGAGCATAAGGTTCCTGTTCTCACATACAGAGCTCCACAAAAGTCCCTCCTGCCCACATCTCATTTTGTATTTTCTCCTTCTGTTACTGCCTGAGTTCTATCCAAATTATTTTCTTAAACGCCTACTGTACATGTTCTCTGGTCTTCACATCACGTCAATGCTTGCATTCCAAAGAACCTAGCTGTGTTCATTTGAATTTCTATCTGAAACAGGGTTTTTCTGCAAGGTCAACAAATGCTCTCATGGCAGCTAAAGCAACCTTTTATTTAAGGTAACTGGTTTGCTAGGTGAAAATTATGTCCTTTACCGTGATGCATTGCTTGCACTGTTTGACCAATGCAGACTAGTCCTGACTTACATCTCAGGCATATTTTCACCAGAAAACGTGATAAGTGAAAATTATATCGTACCTAGGTAAATATCCTAGAACTTCAACTAATTTGCTGGGTTTATAAAACCAGAACCACTCCATGAACCTTTTCTCCCTTTGTGATTAAATAAATTTTTTTTTCCTAAAAGAAACTTAATTTTAAAGAGAGGGCACTCAAATCGACTCTATAAAATTTTAGACTGCCAAATTTAACAGCTGTTTCTTATCTCTGTGATGGTCTGACCAAAACCTCAGAGCCGACAGCTCCAAGTTCTGCAAAAGCTGTGTTATGAATTTTTATTTCTCAGATGTAGATAGAAGCCACGAATATGAATCTACTTTAAGCTTAAGGAAAAGAAACAGACATACTAGTGGGAGCATGTTTTTATGCTCATACCCATATATAAGGGCAGGATGGAGTTGTTTCTTTTTTCACACTGCACAGACAATGGGATAGAACCCCAATTCTCACTTCTCCCTACTTGCCAGTACTGCCTTCTTCTGATATTTGCAAAGGGCAAAACAGATGGACAAGACTATAGTTCTAATTCCAGCCAAATCCAAATGCACGTATTGAACCATGTCACCAGGCACACACAAGCTGTCTGCTGCCTAGAGACCATGTGAATTCTCCCTCTGCTCATCAATTGATAACACAACCTGTAAAAATCATGTCCCATTTCTGAAGTTCAAGATTGCAAATAAGGTCTGGGCTCATTAGTATTTTCTCTTGCATCTTCAACAAAAAGTTCTTCCAAAATCTCCTTCCCATGTGAGAAATTTGCTTTCCCCCCCGACCCATTGTGGTATTTGCTATTTTGGGTGCTCAGAAACCTCACAGCCTCAGAAGCTTGCTTTCTCTTCTTATTCCTTATGTGATATTTTAGCAAGTATGGAGAATGCAAAATATTTATAGCTCAGATAGGTTTTTACTTAGCAAAGCACTGTTACCTGTCAGCATCCACAGTCACGTCATGAACCCCTCTCTGGATGACGTCTCGAGAGGCAGCAAGGTCTGGTATTCGGTTCAGACTTCTTGTATATAGGTTGAGTCCTCCATCTGTCATGTACCTGAAAATAAATTTGTGGTCAATCAGTGGGAAATGCAGCCATCTGGCAACCGTGTTTCACTCTAAAGTTAATGGTCTGTGAAATTCAAATGTTTAAGGTACAGGTTGTCTTATTAGATGGCAGACTTATAATAAATATTTCCACTTTATGTGCCCAGCACAGGGAGATTGGGTATCTGCCTGTTTTCTGGGATCATTTGCCTTTTTCTGTCATGACTTACAGGCCAACCTCTTTTACTAAAATATTTTTAGACTGAAGCCCTCAAGTGTCTTCAAAAGCACATTTTAAATACTGTGGTTTTGCCAAAAAATAGCACCAGGTGCAAGAAACATCACTCAAAAAAAGAAAAAAAGAATTAACAGCATTTTTCCAAATGGGAACAGAAATTAGGAACCCAAATTCACAGTCCCTGCTGGGATGCAATTATTCAGGTATGAAAGAGGTACACACTGAAGACCTTACAATGATATTTAAGAACATTTTTCTTTGTGTTCCTTTTGCTCAATTCCCACCATTTCACATTTTAATGAATGTCTAATGAATGAAACAGTGAGTATAGTGCTGTTTACTCACTAGAGAACCACCAAAATTTGTGAATTAAAAGTACCAGCAATAATTTCTGGAATGTCTCCCTACAGTTTAGTTGTCTCTATGAGAGGTCTTGGCACTAATAACTGAGCAGTGTCACAAGCCTGTCTTACTCTCAAGACTTCTCCATTATGCTCCCAAAGGATCTTTCGCCAAACTATCTTCCTTCTTAGACTCTTGTTCTTTATGTTTCCTGTTTGTATTTTTTAATAACTTTAATGTACCAACAAAGTTAGCTTAAATTTATTTTTGAAGGACCATGCACATGTATGGCACTGAAGATAGAAGTGCATATATTCAGAAAAAAAAATCCTATACCTCATTGAACCTAGTCAAAATAAAATACAGACTTACTGAAATAGGCATAGTCCCAATGCTAGGTTGATGGATAAAGTGATCTCCCAGAATTGATTCACTTTAACAATCATCAAATTGTATAAATTCAATCTTTAACACAATCTCTCCTCGAGCCATGAAATGGTACCACACAAACATTTAACTTTAGTAACTACACAGAATCCCAGGCACAAACCAAGGCACACACACTACTGCTACTTCAGCTGTTCTGTTGGCCCTCTCCCTGTGGTTCCTTCTGGGAGCAGAGTTAATTGAAATCAGCTGTGACAGAGACCTGAGGGCAGTACAGCAGTCTGGGAGCAGCTGCTTCTGCCTCCATCCACGTGGTTCGGGATGGGGGAACACGTGCAGGCTTTGAGACCAAAGCTGCAGCAGTGGAGCCCTGTGTGGAAGTTCCAGTTTGAGAAGGCATCATGTCCGGGGTGGCAGTAGGGATGAAGGCAACCTCAAGTGCGTTAAAACACAAAGGGTTCCTTTGATTATTTTTAACAAAACTCTGAGGTATTTAATGCATGGGTAAGATTTGGCCTGCAGTTCAGCAAAGGATTTCTGAAACCTTGGTAACTGGAGTTTGGAGAAGGTAACTTTACATTTGTTTTCAAAGGTAAATTAACAGTCACACTTACATACTATATTCATCTTTTTATTAAAGACAAAATTCAGACTTTTTTGACAGATAATTTTGCTAGCCTTGAATTATCCAGTAGATTCCATAGCTGTAGAACTGCATATTAAACTTAGCTGTGGCTTGAATGCAATCCAGACTATATGGATTTTTTTTCCTGTATATGTAAGGGCTGAATGAAGAAATGTAACAAGTGCAACAGGCCCTCCTTGCACTAATTTCTAATTACTGCTGCATTCTTGTCCCCAAGTGTTTAAACTAATTAAACTGATAATGGAAGAGGCATAGAGGAGATAAGACTTTACATGCTTCAGTGAATCCTTAAATTTTAGAGCTTATCAACTTGTTTTTAACATTTTCTGCACCTAAAAATGTTAACTGAGCACAGAGCAACTTACTATCTATTGAGTTATCCTTATTAGAGATGCAAAGAAAAGTCACATAAGATGACTATATTCATCTTTTAATGTGATAAGCTAATTAATACAACTCATCAGGCACTGCAAAGGATTCTCTTTTTTAAAAATTTTGAATAAAACCATGCATCTGTCAAAGGCAGCATTAATATTTCCTTTATAAGAGGTCCTCAGACATTAAAGTATCATATTTTCCATATGTATTTTCTCTTTTCTAGCACATATAAATATGGCATTCTACTTGACAGTCATTAATGCTGTGTTGTGGACAATGTTGTCAGCAGTGCTCCATACACAAATCACTGAGACAGTAGACCAAGGAGATAAAGGAATACGCTTTCTTTATAGTGATGCTTTTTCTAGAGATCTGTCTTTGGATGGTGCTTGAGATGAGACATTACTCTAAAGAGAGCTTTGATCACAGACCTAGATTTGCCTTTAGGAATGTATCATACTCAATTTCTTCACCCACTCCTCTCTAATCACAGCTATACTTCAAACTAAAAGATTAGATTGACAGCAAGAATTCTAAAATTATAGAGTGAAGCCATGTGGTGCGACATGACCATGTACTCTATGGAACTTCTATTCAACATAGTGTTACATCAGTCAGCAAGCAGCCTTGAGATGCCAAGAGCAGCACTGAATAGTAATTTAAGTATGAGTAAAACTGTAACATTATTTTTCCTTTTAAATGATGTTCTATGAGTTCTAACATACACAGGGCTAAAGTGACTTGTGTTCCTAGATTGATATAAGAATTGTTGAACACTGATTTGAAACACAGGGAATGCAGTACGTCAAAGTCAATCAATGGATTAAGCAAACAAAAATAAAAATTGTGATTCTTCCTCCTGGATATACTAAGAGAGTAACTGGTCTAGTCTTTTATGAAAAGATATTGCTACTGCTCAAATGATATGCACAGTTGAAAATCAGCAATAAAGGCCTATTACACTGACTATACTAGACAATATCTTTAGTGGAAACAGAGAAAGTCAGTGGTTCAAATGCATTGGTTCAAATGGAGAAAAAGTGCTGCTTACCCACTATTGATGTCATCAGTCCTCAGGCTTTTCCCAAGAATGTCCCCGTCACTCATGTAGCCACCAACGTCAGCTTCAGAGGATATGTCCAAATCACCACTTCCCTTCTCACTCATGTCAGTCTGTGAGATATTTCCAAGGCGAGAAACAGCTGCTCGGCGAAGTGGGGTGGTGTACATGAATCGAGAAGGGTCTGTGTGTATGAAGCGACTTGCACTGCTGCGAGGATAACCAGCACCCAAGGATGGAGCATCTCCTGCCTGCAGCCGAGGACTGGCCTGCCCCAGCCTCCAAGTCACAGGGGTCGATCGGCTGGATAAGCTCGGTATGCTTCTCCCATTCACTTCAGTTGTCACAGTGCTGTCAAAAGTTGTCTCCAATGTACTGCCAAACAGAATGGAGAACTCAGTGAACTGTGCTTTCTCTGTTCCTGAGAAATCAGGAAAAGTGAAAGCTAGAGGAAAGTATATTTGTTTCTAAAAATTCTCCGTATGTGTATGTGCTTTCACCGTATGAACACATGCTTATATATGCCCTCAGTACTGAGGCCAGTCCTGTTTAATGTCTTTATCAAAGACCTGGATGAGGGGATTGAGTGCCCCCTCAGTCACTTTGCAAATGACAGAAAGTTGGGCAGGAGTGCTGATCTGCTGGAGGGCAGGAAGGCTCTGCAGAGGGATCTGGACAGGCTGGATCAATGGGCCAAGGCCAACTGGATGAGGTTCAACAAGGTCGAGTGCTGGGTCCTATACTTGGATCACAACAACCCCATGCAGTGCTACAGGCTTGGGGACACAGTGGCTGGAAAGCAGCCCTGCAGAAAAGGAGCTGGGGGTGCTGGTGACAGTGGCTGAACATGAGCCAGCGTGTGCCCAGGTGGCCAAGAAGGCCAATGGCATCCTGGCCTGAATCAGAAATAGTGTGGTCAGCAGAAGCAGGGAAATTTTTATCCCCTTGTACTCGGCACCAGTGAGGCCACATCTCAAATCCCGTGTCCAGTTCTGGGCTCCTCAGTACAAGAATGACACTGAAGTGCTGGAGAATGCCCAAAGAAGGGCAATGGAGCTGGTGAAGAGTCTGGAGAACAAGTCTGATGAGAAGCGGCTGAAGGGAGCTGGGGGTGTTTGGCCTGGACTAAAGGAGGCTCAGGGGAGACCTTATCACTCTCTAAAACTACCTGAAAGGAAGTTGTAGTCAGACGAGGGTTGGTCTCTTCCCCTAGATAACAAGTGATAGGACAAGAGGAAATGGCCTCAAGTTGTGACAGGGAAGGTTTAAATTAGATATGAGGCAAAAATTTCTTCATGGATATGAAGAACATAGAAGAACTGGAACAGGCTGTTCAGGGAAGTGGTGGAGTCACCATTACTGGAAGTATCTAAAAGACTCGTAGACTTGTGGCACTTTGGGACAGGGTTTATTGGTGGAGTTGGCAGTGCTGGGCTAATGGTTGGACTCGGTGATCTTATAGGTCTTTTTCAACCTAAACAATTTTATGATTCTATGATTCTATAACCTCTACTTGTGGGAACGGTGCCAAACACCTGGCATCTTAACCAAGATTAGAGTAAGAGAATATTGACCCTAGAGGCTCTGCTAATCTGTGTATGTGATTGAAGTTGATGGGGGAAAACTATATTGGTGGAAAATCCACCGTATGAGTGTCTAACTTAGTGGGATTGAAAACAATCACGTGCATGGAATGCTTGAGACATGTTTTGTGTGTAACAAAATTAGCAGAGACCCTAGGGACCAATCAGAAGGTGATGGTTTATCTGTAACAAAATTAAAATAAAAGGGAGCTCACATGGGAAGAAAAGTGAAGGAGAGGAGAAAAACAATACCTGGAGAGCTCAAAACTACAACACTACACCAGTGTGTCTTTTTGCCATAGCCAACATATTTAGTTTTTACATTTAGATTTTTCCTTGCATTTGATCTCATCCCCAACATCTACTTATAAAATTACCAAAAATAAATTTTATAGGCTTCTAAGTAAATATGAAACAATAACTATCTTTGTGAAAGATTGTATAAGACACTTTGACAGTACAGTACATTAAAATCTCATGTAAGTTGCTAAAGCAGTTTAGTGTCATAGGTAATTTTCCCTGGCAGATCTCTCAGTCATTCAGCAACTAGTAATTCTCTCCCATGGTCCGTATTTTTAGCAGTCTACACAAAAAAGTATACCTGTGGCTTATCTGGGTCCCTCTAAGGCTGGACATGGTTTCTTCCAAATTCTGTCTCAAATCTGCTATATTCTTGACAGTTCTCATTCTTCTTGTTTCAGGGTCTTCCCCTGGAAGAAAACAGTAAAACCCACATACACTTTAACAGGAGAGTTTATAAGGTTGAATAAAGTGCCTACCCATAGCTGAGAACCATACCCAGAGCTGATAACACACATGTATGATCGTAAATAGGGCTGCCCCTTTAATCTTTTAAAAAATAAAACTTCATTATTTCATTAATAAAACACATAGACACAAAAACATGTGGTATGTAAAAAAGCCCACCAAAGTATCCCTGTTACGGCCCAAATCTATTAATGAAACTCTGATTTACAGTGTTGGGATTTTTATCCTCTGTAATCAAGGCATGATGCAGCCCCAGAGCACTTGATACATTATAAAGTCCCTTTTTAGTCCTTGACATTTTACGTAACTCAATAGGAAAAAAAAGGCACAGTAAATCTGTGTCTGGAAAGAGCTGGGATGACTCTTAGAACAACTCTTCGGTATTCACTTAACATCCAGGTTATTTCAAAGTACTCCTTATGTAAGGCACTTAGTAAAGCATCTTTCCTGGACTGCAATGCTTTCCTGAAGAGAGACATTATTCTTCATATGGGATAAAATAAAATATGCTTCTTGGGATACAAATCTGAACACTCTAAGCACATGCATCATTTATACAATTACAGGTTTCAACAGCCTTCAGGATCCATTGTGAAAAGCTGGTCTCATATTTCAGATAACAAAGCTTTCAGAACTTCACCTGGAACATCCTGAACAATGCTTACTCCATACAAATACAAATAAATTTTAAAGAGGAGAGAAGTTATATATGATGTGTTACAAAAGAGAAACACAATAAGCTTCAAAGAAGCCTCCAGTAGTCATACATGAAGAAACAGAAATGCAGGTTTTCTAGCAAATTCATAGATCAAGGAGGTTTAATTCATTTTACTTTTGAACAATAAGAGAATTTCAAAAGAAATTCTGTGACAAAAATCACTGATTTTTTCAAAGCTAGTGTTCTACTGCTGATCATGTCCTGTATCTCTGTTGCTTGTAAGAAGGTTGGAAAGAAGCACCAGTATTAGAGTTACATGTAAAAATGCTGAACTTGAAGTGCAAATAATTTCTTTTTGACTCTATTGATTACAAATTTCACATCATACCTCACAGACCTTCTGCAGGCAGGGTTCTATTGCTCAAACATGCTTCAGGCTGTTAAGAAAAATCTGGACTCCTGACACTAAATGGAATTATTTCATGTATATTCCATATAAGCTTTACTTCTTCTTCAATAGGCAAATGATGCATTGTACTAGCCAACATACCCTGCAGTTGTGGCTTAATGTCAAGCTAGCTTTCACAGCAATGCCAGTTTGAGGTTTTACTATTTACTCTGCCCTGGTTGTTTCTTCTGTCCTCTTTGCTGCAGCCAAACAGTCCTTCGGGAAATTATGTTTGCCTATTTTGTTTCTCTAAAAATAAATCTTCAGTGCTTTATGCACTGAATGATGCAAATGTTTATAAAGGTCTGTGTTGGTACCATGGAACTGACAGTGGGATCAACACCTGGGCAGGATGGGGATACAGGTCCTGCACTGCTGCCAAACTCTCTCTTCTCAAGCCACAGCCCAAGGCCATGTCTGTTCACAATATTTAGTTCCATAAAATAAACTACCTGAGTACATTTTTACATGTAGTACCTTGCAGGTGGCAAATATTCACAGTCACTGAAATTACAGCTGTTCCTGTGTTTCAAGCTAGATGTGATCAATAAAGCATTGGCAATCAATGTACCCACGGATCCCATGAACTCTTTGCAGAAGTTTCTGCACCACCCTGGAGATTCCTGTGAAGCAAAAGGGCTCAGGCCCAGACTAAGCTGAAGACATTTACATCCTGTTAGACTGAGACTGCTTTTTAAAGCCCAGCCAACTTCCAGGCACACTGTCCATGCCTCCAGGCAGTTGTCTGTGGTGCACTCAGTTCCTCACTGTCACTGCCCTTTGCCTTCCCCGCTCTGCCAAATGCATTCAAATTGACTTCCAGGAGCACGTTATATTCCTGCCATAATACCTACATAGGGAAGATCCCGGAGCCGTTACCTGCCCTGCCTTGAACCAGAGGTGAAAGAGTAGCTTGTTGGCATAAAAAAATTTTCTATATACACAGAAAGACAAATTCCAGGGTCTATGCAGGCAGAATTAAAGGCAAAGCAATACTTTACCCTTATATTTATTTGAGGAACTGAATACAATTCATATTTTACAGTGACCTTGCCCTTTTCCTTCCTTGTTTACCCTTGTCAGTTGTCCTTTGCTGTATGTTAACACTGCAAATTCTTGCAGCAAAAATGACAGCAACTGTCTTTTTTAATATTTATTGCACAGTAAATGGCATAACAAAGCCTTGAGGTATAATTGCAATACATTAAATAAAAAGGTACATATATGGCAAGCTGCCAAAATATATTTTCACAGTGAAGAATATTTCACTTTCAGACAAATTATACCATAAAATTGGTGTTATTCTATCCTGCAGAGGTGAAAAGTTTGAAACCTAATCTCTTTTGATCTCTCAGTGACACAGAGGCTAATTTCAAAACATTTCCACCAGTTTTTACTAAAAAAAAGTTAAAACTGAAGTTTTATTATATTAAAATACTACATAGTACTATATAAAAAATTCTCACTCTAACTGTTAGAGTGGTTCAAAAGGAGTTTTCCTTTTTTCCTTCCATCCTTCTCTAAAGGCCATATCGCTGGAATCCTGCTGTACCATGGATGAACAAGTCAGAAAGTATAAATAATTGAACATGACAGTGAAGAAATTTTCTGCACTGAGTTCAAGATCCTACATTTTCACAACAACACTGACTCCCCATCCACATCAAGCCTCCTTCTGTAAAGAGGACCATAGGGATGAAGAATATGTTTCTTTTTCTAAAAACTAACTACACCATGCCTGCTAGTGGAGACACTATAGTGCTTATTGCATCAGGATTAGGTTCAAAGAGATCCCAGACTCCTCTGGGTACCTTGTTTCTTATATTATGGTGCACTGCTATCATAGTCTGGCCATATTTGCATGACTTAACATGTCAGAAATGCTCCCTGTCTTGTTATCTCAAGTGATTCTGGTTTGTACACTAAAAAAAAGTCAATCTGTTTCACACATGGGGAGACTGGGATAAGATTAAAACCAGGGTACCCTGAAACTTTCTGTCAAAATTCTGTTCCTCTTACAAGAAAGGCCATTTGCTCCAATCATTTGTAGTTTCATCATTTATCTTAAACATGAATATTCTAAAAGACTGTCCCCAAATTTTTGCCTATAAACAGTGAACCATTATTCCCTCAGTAAACTTCTGGAAAACACATTCATTTCTTCCACTGTGTGCGATACATTCACAGGAAATCAAAACAGACATTTTACAGAAACTACTGGATACCTGGGTTAGACTTTTACATTCACATTTATGAAGCTCACCCATAATTTCACATTCAATAATACTGTTCATAACAATTTCTGTTCTTCTGCACATGTAATCACTGCCCAAAGCAAATGGGAGAATAACAATTCCATCCATTGTCTGATTTGCATAAAAGGATTTACAAATAATAAGTATCTCCCCAGAGAACTGTCCACTATTAGATATTAATTCAGAAAGGAAAGCACCAGCTTTACTCTGCAAGTGGGGAAACTGAGGCTTACAAGAGAACAGGGATTTGTCAGTGACAAACAGCTGAAGAGAAGCAGAGGCAGGTTAGAGCTGTCTCCTATGCTAGCAAGCCTCTGATCTCTAGCAGAAGCCCTTTTAACCTATTGGTACAGTCCAATAATAAAAGGTATGCATACAAAAAGAATTCTTGTTTCTTTCTTGTTTTGAGTTGACAGCTTTTTACACTACATATACAGCAAAAATTTTGTCCTTAATGTTTAAACACAATCAGGGCTAACATATCTACCAGGAAGAAGCTCCAGGCTGGACACATAGCATATAACCTTCAAAAAGCAAGCAGCTACTTCAGCCATTTGACTGGCAGAAGAACAAAGCTTTGGAAATGAACACTTTGAGCACTCTTATAAAGGGCTGAGAGATGAAAAGTAAAGCCAGTTACACAGAAGCCTTTGAAGCACCTATGGCTGTGGACTTCAAATACTCACTGGCATGCACAGATATAACAAAACTGGCTATTTCAGCTAAACTGAAACCCTGGCACTCACAATTCTGCATGTAGGGGTGAAATTATCTGCAGGGGGGCTAGAGAAGGGGGAAGAAATACTGGAGGGATAGTTTTTAGGAAGGTCGAGACGTTTTTTGTCCCACCCAAACCCTGGATTCAAGATATCAATTTCAAATTAATGAGAAAAAAAATCATTGAAATAAAATTATTTAAGAATAAACTAATAGCACTTAAATATTTCACCTTATTTTTCAAAAAGCTAAGCAAACTGCCATTATTCACAGGCTGTTGCTTCCCCTGCACCCATCAAAAGCAATTTAGACATTTGTCTTCATTTCATACAGTCTTAAGAGGTCATAGTAAGCAAACAAAGAAGAAATGGCTAGACCCTATTTTTGCATACTACTGCAAATAAACCCAGTTCTGTCTTGGGAAATCACTGTCAAGATCAAAAATCTGCTCTGTGCAGATATGTGCGAACACTTGGGTCTCCTCCTGCCCTTCCTGATGTCAAGCCAAAGTTAACTTACCTAAAATATCAGTATAAAGGACCTGTTCTAGGTCACCCAGCATTGTTATTATGACATCTTCATCCAGATGTGCAGTCCCTTCACGCAAGCACCCTTCCTCCTCCTCCTCTGCCCAGGTCCTGCTGGGGAAATGGGATGTACAGGATGCATTTTCATCATCTGATTTTTTGCTCTCCTCATTGTCAATCTGAAAGCCTTCACCTGTACTCCGGTCTTCTGACCTCCTGGATATCCTGCTTCCAGCAGGTGGTATCCCCTGAAATGCTTGGGGTGTGGTGAGGCTGGAGTGGCAGAGAGAGTGCACTGACTGTGAGAATGTCTTGGAGAGGGAGCCTCTGCACCCAGCTTCTGCCTCCCGCTGTTGGTAACTCTGGCTGGACTTGGAGGCGTTTCCAAACCAGTTCTCCCTGTATGAGTATCGCCTCTTCTCCCCTTCACTGATGAGCGTGAGATTGGTTAGAGACTTCTGCTTCTGAAGACGAACACACCCTCTTCTAACCTCCGTGCCTTTAAACACTGACAGTTCAGCAGATCGCTGCATCTTTCCGGCTGGGGCTTCAACTCAGTTGGATTTCATTTTTCTGAGATGGACAGCAGCTCAATTCCCCTGAAAGGTCTGGGTGGTGCTCCCTGCACCACCGCACGCTGCGCCCCCCAGGTAGCACATACTTGTATGCGCAGTGAAAGCACAGCTCAAACATGCACTCTACGTACTGTAAGGGACTAGACAGGCACAGGCATCTTCTTTAAAATTACACTGCTGTCTCTGCTAAGCCACTTCTCGTCCGTCACATTAATCTGCAGTACTTACAGTCATTTTCACTTAGATTTCTCTCAAGCAGAAGAGAGTTGATCAAACACTCTGCTCCAGCACAGAAGTAATCCCAAAAGCCAACTGTGTTTTCCCCTCTCCATCCAATCACCAGTCTCATCGGAGCAGTGGG
The DNA here is from genome assembly GCA_013397815.1 of Aleadryas rufinucha. Classification (NCBI taxonomy): domain Eukaryota; kingdom Metazoa; phylum Chordata; class Aves; order Passeriformes; genus Aleadryas; species Aleadryas rufinucha. Next base: position 198,664 of record VZTH01018808.1, read on the forward strand.
CCTGCATCTCTTTCTACAGCTGCTGCCTTCTGAAATCCAAAGTAGGCACAAGTACTGTCTCGGGCTTTTCCCTCCCTCTCACCAGCTCATGACTGATCCTAGTGCACAGCTCTTCACTTTAGATGGGCTGACACAGAACTGCAAGTACAGCCTCCACGTCAGAGCTCAATAAAGAGCCAAAATTAACCACTGAAGCACAAGCCTCCTTACATTTTAGTATTCAACCTGCATTACCAGATATATGACTCTTCTCTGCTACTGCAGTGAATGCTGCTGGCTGCCATGGCAGCAAACATCCTGGTGAATTAAACCGGAGACACAGAAGCCTCTGCCCAGTTTACAGTGCTACAGGTTTCAAGACACAGCTTCACCTGAATGGGATGCTACAGTAACAGATCTAGCTCATGGTCAAATCCTATTTTTCTCCCTGAAAGGTAAGGATGAAAAACTATTTCTTCCATATCACTGTTACTCCCTATGCAGGAAGCTAAAAGCAGACTTGCAAAAGGACCTTCAGTCTTGCAATTTCTGCCCTAAATAAAAAAAATATAATTTAAGATCATAAGATAAGACATGGAACACAACAGTGTTTGTCTGGTAAGATGATTCATAAAAGGAAATATTTAATTTCTTTCTCCGTAGAAAGCTACCCTGTTTGCTCCTCTGTGAGATTCAGAGGCTAGTATAGAATTAAAAATCTGAAAAAAAAATCATTGTTTCACAATATTCTGAAGAAAACCTATTAATGGAAGAGTAATTTTTTTATAAAGAAAATTGGTATTGTGTCTGAACTAAGTTCAGCAATTTTGAATGCTATTTTTAAAATCATTATCCAGAGAGAAAGAAGACTTATGTTTAAATGTATGCCTTTTCTCACAAAGAAAAATATATTAGTCCCAGAAATAATGGACAGATGAACAAAGAAATATCTGAATTTAATTAAATTTTTTTTAGATACAAACTTTTTTTCTAGGGGAAAATAATTTCACAAACCATTATGTAGAAATCTACAAATAATAAAATTGCTGTGTAAATATAAACTGCTTTTGTCAGTGTGAAAATATGCTCGTCTCATGTCTCTACCTGAGAAACCTTGACAGGCAAATAACCTTTAAAAATGCCACCCGAAGAATTACAAGCTGTTCACAGATTTCCTGTATGAATAAACAGATGTTAACAGAAGCCTCAGTGTATTTCTTGCTTTTCACTGGTTCAGTTTACAGTTTTTGAAGATACACAGGGGAAAATTCTCGGAAATTTTAAAGGAAAGGTACATTTCTTCCTAGATAACTCTCAGAAACACAGAATAACCTAGAAAAAAATCAATAGTCTAAAGCAATGGTAGTTTTCCATATTAAAGCACTGACGAATTCCTAGAAAGACATGTTCCACATCAAGAGGAGGTACCACTCCCATCCCCACCTAGCCCACACAGTCAAAGAGAAGACAAGAAGAATGGTCTGTCTGCCCGAGCACAAAACTGTCCCAAATATTAAACACTTGTCACTTTTTCAGCATGGAAACAAAAGATAAGACTGCTGTGTTTACTCACAGGGTCTGCCACTTGCAGTGACATGGGCGCTTAGAAGGGTTTTAGGAACGTGCTGGTGCCTGCCTGCAGCAGCGCCAAGTGTGGTGTGGGTGCCGATGTTGTCTCAGAGCTCGAGTGGTGCTGGTGTTGTCCCAGAGCTCCAGCACTGCCTGCACACTCCTGTGTTGGTGTGCACTGGCAGTGCCATGCGGCTGTCCTGGCCTGTCCAACATGCCTCACTAAGCTGTGGTTGTTAGAAAGACCTCACAGGGATGTATTGGCAATAGAGAATTTGAAAAATGAAGGGCAATCTCACTCTTTTCACATTAATTGATTTTATATCCTAAATTTATACTCAAATTGGTACAGTATTCTCAATTGCTGTTTTGAATTAACAGGAAGGACAGTGATTTTTAGCTCAGTTGGTAAGAGCACGGTGCTAATAATGCCAAGGTCATGGATCCTATCTCTGTATGGGCCATTCACTTAAGAGCTGGGCTTGATGATCCTTCTGGGTCCCTTTCAACTAAGACTATTCTGTGATTCTGTAATTTGGCCCTGTGATGCCAAAGTTCTCTTGAAGAGTGTCTTGGAATCAAGAGAACAGGCTCTTTTCCTACCATAAAGAGCAAGTCTGAATCTCTGCCTGATATTCCAAATCCACGAATGGTAGCTGCCCCACCTACTCTTTCATGCCCCAACATCTACAGGCAGTGACTTGTCTTCATGGTCAGCTGTGGGCAGATGTGGACCTGCTCTGCCTCCATCCAGGCTCCCAGTGTGCATGGTCACACACAGCAGTCAGTACTGCAGAGCTGCAGCTGGCATCAGTAAGCCCCATGGGCAGGGCATGCCCCTCGTGCTCAGCATGGCTCTGCTATGGAAGCAGTGCATGGCAGGGCTGCTCAGCTCCAACATGAGAGACCTGATACAAGACTGCCAGAACTGGACAGGTATAGTCAGTCCTCTTTCTAGCTGGGAGCAGAAGAAGTTGTGGCAGAGGATGAAGAATGTTCACCCACTGAGGCATGCCAAACCTCACATACAGTGCTGGCAGCAGGTGCCACACCACTCCAGGTTGGAAGGGTCTCTGGGTGGCACAGCTGCGTCCTGGCCAACCCAGTGGGTCTCAGTGTCTCTGCTGACCTGTTCCTTCTCCCAACAGAGATGTTCATTGCAGCCCAGCTTCAGCAGCACACAGGTCACAGACTGAAAAGGGAATGACACCTGGACTGTGTAAGAGCCATGTAAGAGTAGCCGGCAGCTGCAGCATTCCCCTGCCTCATTTCGAAATACATTAAAAACACAATGAGTCAAATGCTTTTATATAGGGGTACTAAGACTAATCATATAACCTTCATTCAGCTTTCCTGTGTACAAACATTTTACTACATCTCTTAATTATAAAGTTATGTGAACTCTTCTCTCATTAATCCCATTGCCTCACTTGGTAGACAGGCCATCGTGATCATCCTCAGATACAGAAGATACCTATTTATCTTGGACCAAATGCTCAGTAGAAAGAACACTGAATTTATCCTTGTACTTTTACCACATCTCTCTACAGGGTGTCATTTGACAAAACATAAAATTGAAATGTGGAAAATTCTCAGGTTTATTTATTGAAAAATAACATTCTAAAGCTCGGCTCTTCATTTTAAAATGTTGAGATATAGCAACAAAAAAATACTTCTTTCTAAGCTAAGAAGAAGGTATAGGAGACTAGAGGAGAGCAAATGTCATGACAGCATTACTCCCCAGCTACCGTGCAATTCAGTGTGTTCTCCACCCATCCAGCACCAATGTGTTTACATCAAGAACACCTTAGGGAATTTCCTCAAGCCATCACAGTCAGTGTAACATACTACTTTATATTTACTGTCTCTTTTATAAAAGAAATTATAAAAATGATTTTAAGAACTCATAATCTTTGGGCAAATTTAGCTGTCAGATAAGACTTTCTTTGAAGTCTCAGTGGGTAGTTTAGAACCCTACAAATGAATTATGTAACGTATCTGGAAATGCATAAGATTATGAATCTTTTCAGCTAAGCTTACTTGAAAAAAATGTAAACTATTCCTGCATGCATTAATTAGCTATTTCTTTCAGAGAGCAAAAACATAAGCACAATAAACATAAAATATTAAAATTTGAATGTTTTTATGCTAATCCTGCCATTGAGATAGGCCTATAACTTTTAAAAGTACTGTTCCATTTCTGCTTCATCCCTCAGGTTTTTAATAATTAGTCAATATTTATAAATTCATGAATAATTACTTAATCAAACACTTTGCATTAAGCTCTTTGAACATTCCAGCACTTGTTAAAGCCAAATGCTATCACTGATTTAGTAAAATAATACTTTGTAGTTTACTGACATGTACAGTTTACAATGGATTATGAACTAATTAACTTACTGACATCCTTCTCCAATAAACTTGCTGCAGAAAGTGATAAATGTCACAGATACTTTAAGAAGAAATACTTGGTAAGAAAGTCTGAACAACTTGTTCCCAGACATATAATGAATAACAACAACCAAACTGGGTTACTTTATTAGCCTTTCTTTTCATTCTCATTTTATAATCCTGTTTATAAAGGTATATTCCAGTTTTGCAGAAACTGAGTGGATAGATACTGAGTAGTCTTGTTGAGGCAAATGGTATATAAGGTACATGCAAGAAATTGTGTTCATACTTGAATGCAGAATTGTTCCTTATTTATGTCTCCCTGACCTCTGTCTGGATTTCCCAGACAGAGGTAGGCACACCTGTGTTCCATGTGAGCAACAAGCCTACTTTACACAGAACACACCAGAACTACTCCACAGGTTTCTCATGCCTACAAACGGGGCTCATTCAGTGGGAGTACATGTATCACTGGTGCTGTGCACACAGAGGGGATTCAAGGTGTGCAGGAAGCCTAAAAACTGCTCTGCACTTGCTCTATGGCTGATGTGCATGTGCACTGTGGAAACACTTGGGGCTGCTCCGGATGAGCTGTGGAATATTCAAAGGGGAAAAAATAAAGTAGGAAAAAGGTCTGAAGCACTTCAGATTACATCTAGAACAAATTCCCACCAGAGACACAGAAACAGATTTACAGTAGCTCTACCAAGATGCAGAACTGGCTTTAGGTATAAGCCATGAATACATTCACCAAGAGTGGCAGATTATTGGCGACAACGTAAAAATAAAGAGGTTGTCCAGTTTATCAGGGCCACACTTCTGAGTCTGTGCCTACACCAGCCTCCCCACCTCCCTTGCCTTCCAGCACTATTCTCTTCTCATGGCTGTGCAGGTAAAACCAAGTAATAACTTGCAAAGTAGTGGGTAGGATACAAGCAGCTTGAACTCTGACTCTACCTTTCACCAGCTCTGAGGTGGAAGACAGGAGAGGCTAAAGAAAGGTAACCAGCTGCCTTGGAGGAGGAAGACTGAGCAGAGGAGAGCTGAAAACTAATTCTACATATTGTTGCTTTACTTTCTACTTTCCCATCACCACTGTTGAGACAGTAGCAAAGGGATGTGAACTGCCTTGCTGGACACAGAAAGCAGAGCCATAACTTTTTACCATGAGGAAATTAACTTGAGTTTGGTTCCTGAACTACACAAGGAGAATGGTGCCTAGCCAACCACTCCTAAATAATTTTAAGATTATTTTTTCTGCATCCAACTTTTGCTTATATTATGGAGGAGTCTGGAACCAGACACGCTTAAAAGCATTAGTTTAGGTTCAACTGGCTGATACTGCTCCAAAGTGGATTAGGAATTCTGATACGATCAGCTTGGCTGGTTATGGGAGCAGCAATCTTCTGTCAAGAAGCAATATCAAACTGGAATGTGTAAATATTCAGAAAATAGAGAACAGTTTATACAACAATATTGGCTAAGACATTCTAGTCCTGAGCATGCCAGCCTTAATTCTAAATATTTGGCACTTTAAAAATAATAATGATTAATGAAACAGGAACACAGTACTGGTAGGACAGCACTTTATGAACACACTCCTCCAAGCTGTTTAGTGATTTCCGCAGATATTCACTCTTTTGCATTATCTTTACTGATCCTTACTGTTTACAAACATATTGTGCTAGTGTGGTGGCTACTAAGTTTCAAAAGAAGATCAAGGTAATATAAAGATGATGCCCACCCATAGCAACAGTTGATGATTTCAGGAAAAAGGTAATATAAAAATGAAAGAAACTGGATTCATTGCTTAATACCCTGAAAACAAGTGACCAGACCATGGAAATTAACTTGCCTATCTCTTTGCTACTACTAGCGTAATCCCTTGATCATACCGGAATAAAAATGCTCTTAAGTAAAAGAATTTAACTGTCCTTTCTCACGGCTAATCCATCATGGAATACTCCTCTAAGCAACTATCACATGAGCTTTTATCCATGCAGATTCAATAACAAGAATCACCAATGACTTAGTGATAATTCACCCATGCAGACAATTAATTATTCAGCAAATATAGTACTTGATCCATTTATTGCTTTTGCTGCTAACTGTTAAATATGAGTGACACACTTCTGTTTCCCTATGTACACAGCAAATCACTGACCACATTTTCCTGGTGGTTCTGCTTTACAGCCTGTTAGGCCAATCAATAGCTAATGCCAGAGTCTAAATAATTAGATTAGGAACATCTCTGGTGTCTAGTTTTCTTTCTGTCATTTTCTTCTTTTTTATGCTGTTCCATTTCTGTTCAGAACAGTAAAAGGCCATCAGACATGATATTCTGTTTGATCATTTCAGCAGATATTGAATTGTTTGGGGTTTTTCTAGTGTCTCTCTGGATCATTCCTTGAAGCATCTTTTCATTTGTGGCAAATGTTTCAATTAAACTCTTCATGTATGTTAGACCAAGGAGTTCAATTTCTTGAGTAATTAAAAAAAATTTTATACTTTAACAGGTATGCATCACCTCTGAGGAACATTATACCATGCTTCAGAGTGACATATTTATCACAGAAGCTGGCTGTGCAAATAAAGGATGTTAGAAAACTTCCAAAGGGACTGAGACAAACCTGGCCAAAACCTTTTTCAGTATGAGTCAGCTAAATGTCAAGACAGTCCCCATAAAGCTTGGGCATCTGATTTCCCTTCTGGTGGAGAGATAATTTTAGACTGATGTGTCAAATGAGTGCTTTAAGTGAGTTATATCCCGTGTGCGAAGAACCACATGACTCATTACAAATCCATTTAAATGTTAAAAGTTTGGAGTAAAAGGGCAAAACTATAGGTAAAACCAGTGGGATAGGACATCACCTTTTGTAAAATTATAAGATTAAGGACGCTAATGAAAAACAAAACAAAGCAACAGCAAAAATAAATCCTGAAACCTGCAAGTAACAGCTCTTGCAAAGAGTCCCTTTGGAACAACTTGTACCCAACCCTGCAGTGCAATTCAGTCCTGCAGAGAAAGTGAGCTGTGGCACACTTTGTTTTTTGCATCCATAGGCAGAGTCATGGCCAGATCCAGTGCTGATGTAACTCAGCATGGCTCTTTGACCTCAAAGGACTTGTTCCAATATGACTAAAATGACCCATCCCTTCACCTTTGTAACTTAGTAAGGACTTTAATCCATGTTTACAAGGAATTCCAGAACACAACCTTTAGCAGCTTAGCTCTAGCAGCAGATTACAAGTCAAGTACAATAGTAAGGACTTGCTTGTTTTCTCAATATAGATTCATTTATAAAAGCAACATGTATCTTATGTAATTTATGTCTCAGTTCTGATGTTATGATTTAATTTGATGTTATTGAATGAGAGTGTTAAACATTCTGAAGTTGACTTTCCACTGCTCCTCTTGGAACATTCAGTATGATTAAATAAAATAACAGTTACATGAAACCCTAGCTTGTGAAAGCCCAGTTTCTGCAAAATGATGAAGAGAGTATTTGAACAGAAGGAACCAGTTCAAATAGATAACTGTGGATTTGAAGCACTAAATAGGCATGACCTAAATTTTCTGTGTATTTAATACCACTCACAATTAGAGGTCAGAAGTATTATTTCAACCCATCACAAAGCTCCTGGTAAGAAACAGATGTAAATAAAGAAGTTCACAGTCTTTTCCTGACTTACTGTTACTCACCAGATATCTCCTCTAGGCACTGTTTGGCAGTCTTACTAAGCGACAAATCCATTTTAGTAGGACTGGTACAGGAGTCAGCAGGTGGTAAAGAGGTACTGTCATTTTCTGAGAGAGTTCTGAAATCAAGCAAGAAGATTGATTATTATTATCTATCATTCCTGTATTCATGAAAAAAAGTGCTACTTGCAGCTCCATCTAGAATCATATCACTATAGGGTGAAAATCTCATTTTTTGTCACATTCTTATTATGCTAGTTTAAGTCCAGCTACACAAATGTACAACCAGCTAGGGTTTCTCTCTCTCTCTGCAGAAACAACTTGTAGCTGTGAAATTTGAAACCTTTTTTTTCTCCCACTTATTTTTTGCAGGATTTGTCAACCAGATATAGTCAGAATCCCTTTACATTGGTTTAGTCACATCCCTGCACATATATAAAGGAAATAAAACTTGTAATTGATGAAATATTAAGTGAGAAAGGCCATGTGGGAAAAAGCTTATGCAAGGCTGGATGGAAATTTGGCCCAGATATAATCTATGTGCAACTTGTTTTGATAATTCCCCTTATATAACTCCTGGGAATGGGATAATACAAGTTTTTCTATTAACTTTCTAACAAGTAGCTCATATTTTCTTTGAGGGTCTATTTCTTTGAATATCAATGATAAATTATAATGGGAACCCTTTGTTGAAAAGAGTTACTTTCTGTTGTATGAAGGTAAATAGCAAGAAATACATGAGCACATTGTTTAAAATAAAAAATATCTCTCACACTTATTGCTTCTTCTTAAAGAACAGCTGTAGTATCTACACTGGAACTGCTGAACTATGATGTCATCAAATAGCAACATGTACCATCATGTGTATACAGTAAAAGAACACATCTAAAGATATAATAGCCACTTTTTGAAATAAAATTTTAAAAGATCTTCACTTAGAGCTTAAGTTCTTCCAGCTTTCCTGACATGAACAGCAGTCCCTCTTCTGATTTATTAAAAGACTGGTGAAATATTTATATCCTAATTTTAAAATGGGACATTTATAGTTCAATTTTCAAAATTTACCACAGTGTTTCCAATGACTAGCTAAACTGAAAACAGAAATGTTTAACTGTGCAATGAATCTGTATTTTAGCAATAAAACTCATAAAAACAGTGACTTATCTCTCAAAATAATTTTAAACCAACTTATTTTATGAAATAAATTTCCAGTTCATATTTTCTTTAAAGTTACTTACTGAATGGATTTGTTCAGTAATTCATGACAGTAGATGAGGGAACAGATATCTGCACAAAGAGCAGCACAAGTACTGACATGGTGGAATCCATTGATTAGAACCATTTAACTCAGAAATAGAAATATAAATTATGCCTGATTAGATGCATTGTCTTTCTTATCAATTTTTGTACTTTGGCGATGCTGGAAACACACAACTGCTCTATAAAAAACTATTTTTGGTTCTTGTCTGTCTCACACTACTGGAAACACAAGCTCAGCACATGTTGCAAGGTTAACTATGTCCTGCCAACCTTGAATGCAGTTTTATATTTGATGCTTGAGAGGAGAAAAAAAAGCTCTATCCACCCTATCCCTCTGCAGTGAACACACTCTGAAATTCCACAGTCACGCTTGCTTTCCCAAAGGGTTTTAAATCATCAAAAATTTAATTGTCTGAGGAAACAACAGAAATCTCATGGAGGACTGTGGATTTTGCAGCAACCTAAGTTCTACTTAGTTGAGAAAACTGGTTATTTTTTGTGGTACAGATGGACTAGAAAGCACTGGCCCTTGGGCAGCTGTGATGGAGATACCCCAAGGAGGGAGCAAGGAACAGGTCTCTCACAAGCTCTTTTTCCACAAGGTCTCCAGGGGCCTGCTGGCTGCCAGCACTTCCACACCAGCCCTGCCTTTTCATGCATGATGTCAAAGGCCCTGATTTTCTCTGGAGTCGAGCCTAGCCCAAAGGCACTGAGAATGGTGAAAGATTAGACTAGGGGTGAAAGATGTCCAAGTAAAATCATGTAGGATTTTGGGGCTCTTGGGGAACAAGGAGGCCCAGGTACACACTGGGTATCTAAAACTTCAAGTTGTGTTGCTGTGGGCCTGTTATAGGTTGTGACACGTTGGACCAAGCATGTAAATGCCTCTTTTAATTTTTGAAAAATGGGAAATGAAATTGTGAGGTTCATCTTCTCCTATACTTCTGGCTTTAACCTCTTTCTGTGGGACATATTAATCCTATGGATGACTCAAGTGATCTCTGCAGGACTGCAGCACAGATTAAGCTCAAAGAAAGTAAACAGCAAATTAAGTAATCTTCTCATTAACCTTGCACACCGGCCTTAATGAATGATCCTCTATCCTCTACCTATTCACAGCCCACTGCCTTAAAAAATAATTAAATTCTTGCATCTCTCTTGATATCAAGAAAAGGGAAAAGAATTTCAGTTTAGTCAAAGCCAGCCCACTGATATTTCTTCCAGTGCAGTGCATCTACAGTGCAGGTTAATTTAGGAAACCTTCACAAAAACAGGACAATCTGTTTCTATTTTAATCATGGCAATCAGAGAATATATTTATCCCCAACCCACTGAGTTACATGCTACCTATTTGTAAGAGTATCAAACTCTCTTAATGGGACAAATCCTTCTTTCAATCAGATCTGCACAAGCTCATTCATTCTGATTAAAATGAGCCTGTACAGGGTAATCAAGAACAGAATTTGAAACACAACTTAATAAGTGGTCTCTAACACAGTCAGTCATTTCCTGTCTCTAACAAAATAGCCAACCTTAGATAAATACAGACAACATCAAAGATTTGTTTGCTTTTAAGTTGACATTCCAAAAGACATCAGATGAATATGATGGCGTTTTTCCAACAACTGTCTGAGATGCAGCTGTCTTGAATGTGTATCACTATCAGTGTAACAGACTGGCAGGACCACGTCTGCAATATGAGCAGTTCAATCACTCATGTTCAAGAATTGTGAGTTAAATTGGGAACAGATGCAAGGAAGGTCTACTAGGATGTTCACGGGGAAGAAGAAACCCTTCTGAAAAAAACCCAAAAAACAAAACCAGAAAGAGTTGATTTGGTTTAGCCTCACAAAAGAGAAGGAAGGGGATGGTATTATTGCCTCACATATTTAAAAAAGAGCAATCAAAGAGAGAGAAAACACCTTTTTAAGTCAAAGGACAATATCAAGAAAGTAATAAATGGATGCAATCTAATAATGTAGGATGCAAACCATTTCTAAAAATGTTATGAGTGAGTTTCTGCAGGACCCTTCCCATTGTAGTAGTGGGGATTAACCAGTTTAAATTTAGTTGGTTTATGAAAGGGTTAGTAGGGCTGCCAGTTACAGAAGCCTGAACAGAATATTTCTTTTAGTCCTTTATCTTGCATTTTACTGATTATTTAGTTAAAGGAACAAGGCCACACTGTTGGTATGGCAATTTAAAAGAATAACTTCAGACCATCAACATAAAACAGATGATTTATCAAGCTAATGTTTTAACTCAGCATTAATCAAATATGTATTTATAATGATTTCTTCACTTATTATACTTCTTCCTGTCTCTTAAACTAACACTTCTACAATGGAAACTTTTCTTGCACAATTACTTGAAAATCAGTCATGGAAAAACGGGAGGATTTTTCTAAAGACCATGTATTTGTTACAAGTAGAACTGGTGAGTGACAATGTTTAGCACTACCTATGACTGCAAAACTTTGGTAGTGACTGTTGCTTTATTTTCACAGCAGCAATGTAAATATCAGGAATCAATAAAGCACTGCAGTATGACTTTGGGTCCTCACTTTATTGAAGAAAGTATGTTTAGCAGCATAATCTATTATTAACAAACACAGTTAACAGACAGAATGTTTTTTATTGTAAACTTAGTTTCAACTCCACAATCCGTGACACAGAAGTAGCTTCTGGTCATTAAAACTGGACATAAATGTGGCTTCAAGAAACCCTGCACATGTTGTGGTTGCAGGATCCTTGAAGAGTAGTATAATTTTTTTTCCCTAAGCCTGTATGAAAACATCTTGAACAGGCATCTGGAACTGAATTTCACTGTGCTTCCAGAGATACAACCAGATTATATCCTCCTTCCCATCTGTCACTGCTCTGAACCTCCTGCACACCCTTGAAGCTATGGCCTAGTAAAAGAATTGTGTTAATCACCATGTAATAAAGGAGTTGGGAGGAGAGTTTTAGTAACCAGTAACATGTTTATTTATTACTCTGATATTTCCTTTTTCTGCCCTATCTATTGAATACTTTAGTCCTTACAGAATCATAAAGTAATTTAGATCAGAAAGATGTTCTAGGTGCCATCTGGTCCAATGACTTTCTTAAAGCAGGTCTGGTTACATTAAGCTGATCAGAACCTTGATTTGTTGGATCTTGGACATGCCCAAGGACAGAGATTCTGCAACCTCGCTCCACAGCCTGCACTAAGTGTTTCAACAACTTCAAGGTAAAATAATATTTTTCTAACTTTCAATCAGCACGTCCCTGCTGTAACTTGCACCTGTTACCTCTTATTCTTTCACCCTGCATTTCAGAGAAGAGTCTGGCAACACCTTCTCTACACCAACCTATTAGTTAGATGAAGGTATCAGTTTCTTACTCTGCAGGGACAAAGGAAGTGCCAAATTGGTGTTTGTAGTCCAGCATTAACACTGAAAGAATATCTCTGCAAGACTGCAATTCAAATACTGCTGAAACTTCTTCTAGACGTTGTTATCATCAAACTAAAATTTAGCTGAAAAATGGAAATTTAAGCAAAGCAGAACATAGAAGTGCAGCTCCGGATGATGAATGGTCAGCTAATTCTCTGCAGCAATTTCTATACTTTCAGCATTTCAGGCAGCAAGCAATTCCTTAGCATCACAGCCCCTGGGATTTGAGAGCTTCAGATTCTATATTTCAGCCATGGAAAAGACACCTACTAAGCTCCTACGCTGGTTACTGGAGGAGTCAATAAAATAAAGCCGAAGTGCAGTACATGCATCTAGTTACAACCCAATGTTCTCCTACTGAAATTCAGTAGGATTTCTTTATTTCTTTTTATTAATGTACCTTTTTCCTCCAATTTGCACTGTAGCAAACTAAGTACTAAACTTCCGTGTTACTCTTCTCCATTTGAAATTTAAGCACTACTAGGAGGATAGCTAAATTCTAAGGCAAATTTCAATACAAGTTTAAGAGGCTCAGGAAAATGGCACAATTTCAATCCTCCTACAATTCTGTCTAAGTAGAAGAATGTGTAATTTTAAGTAGCAGCTGGTGTACTTTAAACAATTATACAGTCTCTTATACCTTCCTACTGTATCTCTCTTATCAAGCTTTCTGGCAAATAAATTACATCTACTTCAGTCATATACCAGTTGGGCCCTGCTGTCAACTTCAGAGGGGACACATATGGGACTGTAAATAATATATTCACAGACACATTTGAAAATAAATTATCACTTTCTGGTAGAATGGAAATTAAACTTATTTTATTTAAACCTTAAATTATACCTATTTAGATTATCTCAAATGCAACTCTGACTGTTGCTGCTAATCTTTGAAGAGAAGTAATAATCCCATATGAATTTTGATGTCAGGTGTTTAAGAGGAATAAAAATACATGATATCAGATAGGGCAAAGCACCAAGACTGCAAAGCTGAATAGTGCAATATGCCACTTGAGAACCTCCCAGTAAAACAGTATTTTCTATCTACTGTCCATTAATAAAAATATAGACTCCTTGAAAATGTGACTGTTAATAACTATCACAGGTTTGTGTTACTTACTTAAGGAAAATGGTAATCTCAAAAAAACACCTTGGAATACTTCCTGTTCCTCAAACCTATCCTCTTGGTTAACAAAAAAAGTATTTCAGAATATATGGTATCTGCAGGTATCAGCAACAAATCAGAGAAGGCACTAGCTTACTTATGCTTGTGCTAACAGTCTAAATAGATGACACAAGTATATTACAAGATTCTGCAGAACTCTGGATAAAAAGCACTGTATTTTCACTAAATTTTATTGACATTTTTTACAAGGACTGCAGTACAAACTCACAGAGCCTAGATATTCCTTGTAGCTGGGAAAAAGCCCTGTTAGTCTAAACAGTAATCATTGTTTACTAGCTCATATAAAACTGTTAGAAAGCACACCTGAAAATTCTGTGTATTAATTGTGGTAACTGCTTTGAAAACAATTATGTTGAAGAACAAAAAATGTAAATATAGTACCCTAGCTCTTGTTCATTTCTGCTTACCATATATCCATAGAAATAAATATGCCAACTTTGAAAATTTGGATATTTTATCCTTGGTTATATTTATATTTTTCTATGAAATCATTGTGTGGTATTACAAAGCCCCTGAGATTTTAAAGAAATTTAGTTACTGCGTATTTTTGAGTCAGATTCTGCACTCAAGTTAGAGAGATACATATTGAAGCAACCTCATCAAAGTCAGTCTTTTACTCTGGGTTTATGGCATTTTGAGATCAGACACTGGCTCCAAGAATTTTATTTTCATGTGAGATTTAACTTCAAATACAGTCTCCTTTGCTGTTTGTTTGAAGCAAAGAGACAATTATTAGTAACAAATTTTACTGGAAGATGCATACTTCTATCACCCTTTAAAATTCAAAATACATTTCGCTTCAAGACGAAGCTTAAAACAACACTAAGACATCTCCATCATGCAATGAAATGGCATCAATATGTACTAAAATAGCCATTAAACAGCACATACATCTGAAGGCAAAGCAGAGCTCCTTTTTCTCTCTCCTTATATATACACCCTAACACACATGTAGGCTGTCCCATGTACCACACTACAAATCCTCTGTATCACTGAGGTTATTCCAGGTATAGTCACATGCACATTAAGTGCATCCAGTGATACACCTAATTGAAACTCAAGAGGCTTCACTGCTTATTAGAATAAATAAAATGCATACTGAGCCTTTTCTTCCTCCCATATGATTTTCTGAACTTATCAGTCATCCGGATTGGTTTTGAAGCTGTTATTTGTGTGTAATGATATATATATTTCCTCAGAGCCTACTTCATCACCTCTTTAATCTTTAGCCAAGATTATCCAGAGTACTACTCACTAACAAAAACTGGCAGTATGTTTTCCTTAATAATGTATTTGTAATTTTATCAGATGTTAAATTTACCCACAACTGTAGCTAAAGCCCTCCAACAGCTGACATCTGACATCTGAAAACATTATTCAAATCAGCCTGTCAATCTTTCTACACTTTTTCTGTCTTCTGAGTTGCATAACAATGAAATCTCCCAGCTTCTCTTCAACTGCTCTATCATATAGCAAAATAAATTCAGAGAAATGTTGATACATTTAACTGTTCATTCTTTTCCAGAGCCTTGGCCATCTGAAGAGTTACTATTTCCTGTAAAAATTAACTGCCTCCAGGGAGTTGATCTACACCTAATTCACGTAGAAAATTAAACAGGAGAAGAACTGCAAAGACCAACATTTTCTGTCTACGCAAACTGTTGAAATATTTTTAAATACTTGTTAAAGTTTTTGTATGGTTTTTCTTCAAATATCCACCAGTACTGTTATACATTCTGAAAACATCAATTTATTTTATGATCTTTTAAGAGAATGGTGAATTCTAAGCAAATATTATCGAATATCAGCAAATAGATGTTGAGGTTCTTAGAATGCAAACAAGAATATTCACACTAGAAACCTAACTCAGCCATGACCTTTCAAAAGCAGCACAGAGAACGTACCATATGATCTGTATTTCTAATCAAAACACCCTGAATTTTGAACGGCAAATATTTGCAGTGGATTGCTTTTATACAAGGTAAAGACTCAGAGTTCTTGAAAGAAATTGTTCACACAGTAACATTAATTAAAAAATAGTATTAGGAAAACATTGGCATGATGCTGTGACAGAAACTAGGGGATAACAGCGTGATCCACTATTACTTTATCCATTTTAGCTCTCTTTCCTAAATGGTAGTATGAACCCAATTTTCCTCCATGATCTTACCTATAAATGAAAGGAGCTACTGTGGCAGTGTTGGGGTGGCTGTATTGCTGTTGCTGAGGAAGCTGGACTACACCACTTCCTGTGCCTTGGCCACTGCCTGCAGCCATTGAGGCTGACAGAGCTGCGGAGGATCCTGGGGTGAGAGCAGCACTTGGTTCTTTCCCTTCAGAAGAAGCAAGACCAGAGGAAGGAGAAGCCTTCTCACTAAGCTGAGATTTTGGTGTTGATTGGGACTGGTTTCCTTTTGTAGTCCTCAGTTTTTCAACCTCCTTACTCCCTGTGCATGCGGAGGAAGTGCACTGCTTTGCTGTTGGCACCTTTGATCCAGGTTTTGGGATCCCACTAGAAGATGATATTAAACTTTCTTTCTTGGCTGCTGTTGTCTTGCTTCCCTTTGGGATTAAGCTTGCAATTTTTGAGCTCTTCTTTGTAGATGATTCAGTGACCTGATCCTTCTCTTCCTTGACTGCTTTCTCAGTGCAAACTTTGTTTTTGTCCCTGTTCTTTTCCTCTTTATCCTTTGGCTGTAGCAAAGACTTTTTATTGCTGAGATTTTTGCTGCCAGCTTTCGGAGGGGTTAACTTCGGTGATACTTTGGGACTGCTACTTGTGGAGCCGCTGCTGTTCACCCCACCGCTTAAGACATCCATTTCACCACACTCTGAAAAGTTGTCATCCTCTCTCCCACTGTCACTGGGTCCTGAGCTCAGTGACAAAGGAGGTCTCAGAGCAGTCCTAGCATTAACCAGCTTGAATTTTTCCAGCATAGATTTTTGTCCAGATGAAGGGGGCTTAACACTTTCAGAAGGGGGTGGCTTGAGCCTGTCTGAAGTTGGAGTAGGGGAAGTTGCGGGACTGGGCTGCTTCACAGACAGCATGGTAGAGGTCGCACTGTGTTTGACATTCATGGATTTGCTGCGCCAAGGCTTGCTGGCACTTGGAGAGGGTATGGCAGAGACCTGCTGCTGCCCGGTGCTGGTGGGATGCTGCACATTTCCATTCATGCCTGCAGAGGGGTGAGGGCCTTTTGGTGAATCTGCTTAAAAAACAGAAAATAACCATAATGGTATAGTTACTCTCCCATCTCCTGCTTGAAGGTGATGTCCTACTCCCCTGGCATTTAAAACACACTTACGTATGATCTACAATAAACACAATTTATATGTGCATAGAACATGAAGGATGCTAATAGAAAACACCTTTCTTTCCTCCATTATCATGGTGTCGTTTAATACTTCCACAAGCCAAAGAAAGCCTCAGAAACACCTTTGTTACAGCAATTTCGTTATGTAAATCAAGCCTTCCAATTTAAGATTTTATTTTTAACATGTAATAAAGAAATTCTTCCAATCACTTGTTGATAACAAAACACTGAGACATTGAAGAAAAAAAAGAATGCTATGATTCTGGAACAAAAACAAAACTGGACAAAGATGGGTTTGATGTTTAGTGAAAGAAAAATATGTGCTAGAAAACAAAGGTTTTGGACAAGAGGAGGAGGACTGAGTAATACTGAAATTAAATGGATAAAATCAATATTCATAAAAGCAAAAAAGACAGGTGACTATATATTTTGTAGTTTTAAGTACTGTTAACAATATTTAGCAGCTCTCTTCAGGAGCTCATCTCAGTACACTTTCATAGGTGGGAAAAAATTTTATAAACAATTTCACCAGTGTCAGTACTTGAAAGTTACAGTGATATATCATCTGCACGGGTACAGCAATGATAGTTGTTTTGGGTCTGAACCTAGGTAGGTACAGAAGGCTCTGGCACATTCACTACATTTACATCATCCAGGAACTTTAGTGAATCTTCAGAATGAATGAGAACAAGTCTCCTTCTGCAATAATCAAACTATGCCAATTAATAGGCATGATTTTCGTCATCTAGCCTTATTAAGCAAAACAAAGCAATGCAGGAAAGGGTTAAGATCTTCTGTATGAAGTCCAGATTCCCAAGACATGTCTGAGTATATAAACACCATCACTCCTGGAGCACCAGAGAAATGAAGTGGTAATGGCAATCAAATCATGTGGTACATAGCTATTTCAGCAGCTGACGTATTTTCTTTTAGAGGATCTATCTTGTCTTGCCATTCAGTATTGGGACTGTCAAGGATTTAGATGTAAGCCTGCCTATAATATATTAAATTCTGTACTACAAAGAGCCCATGAAACGTGCAGTGCAAATAAAGTTTGTGTAATGACAAAAGGAGTGCTTGATGCCTGGCATACACACATAGAATGTCATAGCTTGAGTCTCCCCTGTCTGAATCATATTGTAGATGAGAACGCTGAGGACATTTGTCCCTTCAGCACAGAGTATAAAATTATGCATCATTTTCATTTTTGCAGTCTCAGTGCTAAACCTCAAGTAAAGATTCAACTACCCATCTGGAAGTCTGAATGTTGCTAATGCATTCAGGAAAGGCAGAATTTTGAGAATAATGAAAGGGAAGCTGGTTTTCCCTTAACAAAGAGAATGCAAACATAGCAAAATTTACTGCTCTGAATAGCATTAAGAAGTTCTAGTTTAAAAAGATTAAAAAAAAAAATCAGCAAAAGTAACATGACAACATGTAACATTTTTACTTGCTTAACTCTATTAGCAACTAGTTCCATTAAGCCAATCACCTCCACCTTAACAGATGCTATATAATTCCATCTGCCCAGGGGTTTTTGTGTGCTCCTCAGCCTGGTATGCAAATGCCACAGTGCTACATGTGTTACAAAGGTGATGAAGGGACTGGAGCATCTCTCTTACAAGAATAGGCTGGGAGAGCTGGGCCTATTCAGCCTCCAGAAGAGATGACCGAGAGGGGACTTCATCAATGTATACAAGTATCTGGAAGGAGAGTGTCAAGTCAGGCTTTCCTCAGTGGTGCCAGCAATTGGACAAGAGACAACAGGCAGACCCTGATGCACGTGAAGTTCCACCCAAATATGTGGAAGAACTTCTTTACTGTGTGGGTGACTGAGAACAGGAAGAGATTGCCCAGAGAGGTTATGAAGTCTCCCTCACTCCAGATATTCAATAACTACCTGGATGCAACCATATTCAATGTGTTGTGAGATGACTCTGCTTGAGCAGGGGGGTTGCACCAGGTGACCCACTGTGGTCCCTTCCAACCGGACCCATTCTGTGATTCTGTAAATGAGCTCATTCCACCTTCACAAAAGGTTTCAAGCAGCTCTGCCGAGCCCTGTTCTAAGCAACAAAACATTCCCTGGTAAGGCTTGCTTCAGAGTATTTTTTGTGACAGGCGAAGTTACAGAACGTTCCCCAGGCTCCAGGCTGCACCATGGAGCACCTTTGGTGGGCAGCTGCACAGCTGATCTCTTGGGACCAAGGCAAGAATCAGGGCTGGGCCCCTGCTTTGTCTAGTGAGCCTCAGATGCTGGAAGAGAGCCTGGGGCCAACCACAGCTGTTGGAAATTACTGCAGCCCTCAGGCTTTCTTAATTCATACCAGGAATCAGCCACAAGGCTGATAGCTCAGAAGTGGGTATGCACTTGCACACATCTTGTCTTGCACTAAGCTAGCCCTAAATACACAGGAGCATTGGGGTCTTAAGCTATACCAATAATTTTGCAGAAGAACAATTCACTATAAGAATATGCAATGCTAATGCAGAGTACATTAGTAACAATCTGTGAACAGTGGGATGCCACTACATTCTGTTTTATTAGTTATGTTACAGATTTATGGCTTCAGGCTATTAGTTTTACTACCAAAAAAAAAAAANTATTTGTTTTAATCCAAAAAAAAAAAAAAAAGTGTTCTGATTAAAAAGAAGAATGCCTGCCTTGCCATATTTCCAGCTGTATAATATTAAACTCATTGAGGGGAAAAATGTAAAAAGAAGAATATTTACTGTTTCATCAACAGCTTGTTTTGCTATATATATAGCAAAAAAATACAGATTCCTGGACCCACTGGTATTTATTTGATCCCTATGTCACAAATCATAAACAGCAACAAAAAATTACAGAGAATTTTAGCTTGCCATTAATCTTCAATTAAAAGGGTATCCTTAATATTTCTGAAAGGAATGTGAACTGCATGCTCTCAAGAAATATTGACAACCTGTCTGTATGTTTAAAAATATGGAATTAAAAGATCTATTTCCCCCTCACTTCCAGCATAAATGCATTACTTGAAGCTGCACACAATTAACTGCTTTCTGCATGTTCAATTGGGCTTGGCTTTAGCTGTTCATTACATGAAACCTGTCCCCACCTTGTGGTGATTTTGAGACAAAGTGAACCCAATCTATGACAAGGATTTCTTACTTCAGTAAACTAAATTTTACAAGAAGTCAGTCTTCTGTTTCAGGCTTAACCCCTTATTCCTGAGATGCATAGTCAGCTTCTGGTGAAAACAGTTTTGCATTCTGCTTGAGAACTCAGTGCTTCAGAGCTCAACCTCCGCTGCAACAGCACAGCAGAAACACAACATCCCGAGGTGTTCAGTGCAAAAAGGGAAATTTTTACCAGAACTCAGCAAGACCATGATGATCAAATGGACATTTTCAAATCCACTTTTCATAGGCTGTTGAACAAATAGAGGACATTGAAGAATTGAACTTGAGCCCAGTACATAATCAACCTCCTTTGTCTTCTCATCTGTGACCTTTACTGTGTTCTGTGCTGCTGGAGAAGACAACCTCTGTAACAGCTCCTCCACTGCAGCAGTTAGGTATGATAACCTAAATATTCTGTAGCAGGCAGATTATCCATTTTTAGTCACTCAGAAAAAAAAGGTTAGTAGAAAATGGAAAAGTTGCAAGAGGTTGCTATAAGGATGTTTGAAGGAATGGGAGGTCTATCTAGTGAGATTAAAAGAATTCAGCTTGTTCAACTCTCCCTTTCTAGCTGTCCAAGAGAAAGTAGCTACCCCTTAGCAGCACAAAAGGAGAAAACCATCAGGGACAACTGGAAAAATAGTGGCACCAGAAGAAACATACATAAACTAGCTATAGACGTACATACTGGCCAGAGATGAACAACAATTTGCATAATCACACAATAGAGTTCCAGGGTAGAGTTTCTCAGAGTTAGTATGGGCAAAATAACCAAATACTGCTAAAACTGAGTTTGGAGAAAACACAAACACCATCTTACATTGTTCGATTATATTGAAAAGCTGGCAATAAAACTCCATGACATAGAGACCTTTATCAGTGTTCAAATTCACTGTTTCTAAGATCTAAGGGCTAAACATTTGTTTTTAAAATGTGGCGTGAATTAGAACATTATTTCTTTCCTGTACTCAAAATGCGCTGGTTTTCCACCTTATTAGAAATCTGAATAATTACTTCATTTAAATAATTTAATTTTCCTAGTTTTATTTCCATTTTTATGTTATTAAGACAGAGGCAGATAAATCTGACACGTCTGAAAAGCAGGCATGTTCTTTGAAATTGAGCCATAAGCTGCAAAGTCCAGCAAAAAAAAAAAAAANNNAAAAAAAAAAAAAAAAAAAGGAATCTCATTAAAGCTCCACAAACAAGTTTCACCTAAAGACTTGTTTAATGTTTTGGTGCATTCTGTGTTTCTGACTTAACCAGAGCTATACACAGTTGTCACTATACACCTGTGTCACACAATGGATCAGGTCTGTCGGTGAAAACTGGGCTCTGCTTCGTAAAGAGCAAACCCGCATTTGCTCAGGGGAGCCAGGTTTCTTACTGTGTTGAACTACTCCCTAAGCAATGTTCAAAGGAGATCATATCAAAGAGAGACTAAATAATGGAATACTGAATAATAGGCTGATATCACATCCTCTTTTGGATGACCTTCTGGTCTCCTTTAACTCTGCGACTACATATCCATTCCCCACCGTGACTGAGTGACTGTGTTATGCAGAAATGGATTACAAGTACTACTTATAACTGGATTAAAAAAAAATCATGCTGTATATATTTTCTGAGGTCTCCTTATAGCACATATAGGAAGGTGTACAGCAGAGAAAAATGTAACAACAATGGTCTGCCCTTGAAGAAGTTTGGAGGTCCCAACATCTAACAGCTATTTACCTAGCACAAGTCATCTCTTTGTCTTAGAAATTAGGGCATATGGACTGTGCATCTATTAAAAAAAAAGCTGTTAAAGTTATCTTGCTCCAAGTATCTGCATCACAAGCAAAGGTGTTTATTAAAAGGTCTATTATTTGTTCTGCCTTGTAAGGAAAAATCAGTTTGTTACTGTATAATGACACTACTTTTAAAAAGAGGGGGTTTATATTATTACTATTGTAAGGGTTGAAGTTTGTTTAGAAACAAATTCTTCAAAAATCTCAGGTTACAGAACATCCTAAAATACTTTTAAAAATATCAAAAAAGTAATTGGAAATGTCATTGTAATATTCAAAAATTAGTCACTATAATAACTAAATTTAAAATATAGCAAGGTACAGTTGATTTTCTCTTTAGGCAAAGTAGCAGCATAGTGTACTCAAATACAGGCTCTTGTGTTCTTTTAGGATATTATGAAAGAATATCACTTTGCTATCCTTGCATTCACAGAAGTAATTTTCTCTAAAGAACTTCTGCTTTATACCCTAAAACAAACTTGTATTTATCTTTGATTATCATGTAAAATTAATGTTTTTTCATCCATTCTGCTGTTTTGATAGGAAAAAAAACCCAGATGGATACATCTCAAATACAGTAGTCTGTAGATATGCAATATTACATCTTACATTTTCTGTAAAATGAATTGACTTAACAAAACAGCCACCCCTTATCCTCTTGCAAATGATGACTTCACTAAAAACTTTATCAAGGTTCTCATTCTCTGCTGTAAAGAAATGGGGAAGTAAAGAAATACATCATGCAGAAAGTCGCATAAACATACAATGCAATGCAAACCTTAGCAGTCAAAAGACAGTTTCCAAGTAGTGAGCTAAGAATATCAGTATCTACAAGCATATCTCACCTTGAATCATTTCTTCCTCACGTATTTCAGTAACAAACATGTCAACATTATGAAGCAATTCTAAAACCCAAACTGCTGTACATACCTTCACTCAAGCAGCCACATCTCCTACTTCACTATCGTCTTTGTGAACTATACAGTGTGTGCTCAGTTTTCATTCTGATCTCTTTCTAGTTTTAGCCTGGATGTCTTGACACAAACAAGTCCTTGGTAAAATAAAACCCACTATAGAACTATGTGAAACATTCAATCCTGATAGTAAAAATAAAGAAATAACTATTGAAAGGATGGTTTTATATCTTCAGATACAGCTAGGGGCAAAGTGTGTTCATCAGAATTTTTTAAAAATTCTGGATAGCTGCCTGTTGCTTGGATGAAGAACATTCACTGCATACTTGTTCCTCCCACAGACCCCAAGGATGCAAACGGGTACTATGTATATTGTATCATTTTCAACTGGATTCTAACCCAGAGATATGAATAAAATGTTGTTCATTACACAAAGGGAGAAAGAAGGGGAGGAAGGGGATGGATTAGTTACACAACTCAGAAAGCTGCATTTTTGCTTTATTCTTTTTGAGATAAAGCCTGAAGAAGCACATTTACCAGGAAAACAGAGTCACGGTGAGAGAAACAGAAGGACCTGGGGTACTCAGTTCATTGTCGTATTGGCTGCTCCAAATCCCTGCAAAATTTCATTTCACTTGACTTAATTTTCAATCCTTTATTCAGTATTATACATACACTATGTAAGCTTCTGAAAGAATTGATACATATTCTGATGCAAATACAATATTCTGATTCTTCTCCATTAGAGGCTAAGATGCAAAGTCCCCTGAAAATGATGGCAGTATTCCTTTGGGTAAAAGTAGACTTGAATATGGAATAAGATTATAGGCATCCAATATGGATTAACTTTTACTTTGTAAAAGTCACCCTGTGATACTTCCATCAAAGATGGATTATAACACCTTGGAAGTTTTCACATCAGAACTTAAATCCCAACTGAACCACAAGTCCTAATTCAGGCCCCAATTTCCATAGGTCTTCATTATCAAGTCTAAATTCTACATTCACTTCTTTGACCCTTGTGGATTTTTTTTTCACTCTTCTTGTGTGTTATGGACAGTAAACTTAGTAACTTTAATCCCTTACCTTTTTCATTTCCATTTGCATATTGTGGAGGCTTGTTTTTGTCAATGCTGTTAAAGCTCTGACTTCTCCGATTTAAATTGGAAGCTCCCTGGACCTTGGTACTGCTGCCTGCAGCTGGCACCCTTGAGGGTCCTGGAAGCCTGGAATGGTGAGAAAATTAGTGAGAAAACAATGAGAAATCAGTTCATTTTATGTAATGAAACATATAGCAGAGACAGTATTCAAATATCAGATCACAGTTTTAGATCAACTAAACCCAATGAATTCAGGTAAGCAACAACAAACAGAAGGATTCAAATTAGTCAGACTCCACAAATGAAAATAAAAGCTTATCCTTATGCACACAAAAGGGAAAAAGATACTTTCTAGAGTCACAAGACATGTAAGAAGATGCTTTGCATTTGCCGTTAACATTGCTAAAACAGATTCACCCTAACAAATATTAAAGTGCAATATCAATCTTTATTAAATCTGTCACTTTTGGAGAGCAAGTATTAAAGAAACAGATTAGAAAGCACAGCAATACATAGTTGAAAAATATTTTGTGTCTCTTACTCTAATAAATGTTTCACAGTTGTGTTTAGCATAAAAGCTGGCTTTTTAGTTATCTTCTTCAGTTATTTTTCAGAAGGCTATTGGCTAAAATACTTCCACCTTACTATTTTAAATGAAAAATATTGAAAATACTTATTTTATCTAGATGATACAGATGCATTTATACCTTTTAGATGGAAGTGTTTAATGTAGGCTATACAGCTCATTTCTTAGTATTTGCTGCCACCATCTGAACCTTACTGTGTGGCTATGCTGAGGAAAAAAATGTAGATTCTTGTTGTTTCTGGCATGTGTAAGCCTGTATCTTTTAAAATCTGTTTTATGCTGTAAAATACCTTAATACGTGCCTACTTCAAACTTTCTGAAGAACCTTTGTGGGCACTCCCAATCCTTTCCAGTTCTATTATTTCTTAGACAAAATTAATTGTTCAAATCAGTCATAGACTTTTGCCATAGGAGAAGAGCATGTCTTTTCTGTTTCTTGCTTATTGGAATGATTTGAATAATGGCAGTGCAAATTATACCAGAGTTATCAAATTCGGTTAGTTTCACTTTATTATGAAAGAGCAGCATCAGAAGGAAGGAAAAAAATCACATTACAAAGAAATACAAAACATTTGATTTCTTCCAAACTTTTGTTTGTTTGTTCAATACATTGGCATAACAGAAATGTTCAAATAATTTTATTTTCATTTACAAACATATGTAAGCAGATCCATATTCTCTTTCTTTACCAGTTTAAACCTCAGAGAACTAATCCACTAGAAATTTTTATGTTTCATTCTGGCCGCCAGCCTGCCCTGCTAGTCTCTGTGCCGAGCCCAGAGCAGACTGTCTCTGCTCTGCAGCTGTATGCATGCTAACCTTTACCGTGACCCATGAATACGAGTGATCTTCTGTTCCCTGAAGAATGCACTCAAACAAACTTAAAAATCCATTTGCTCCTTCTCATTACCCTAATTTGACAGGCAGTAAGAGCCCTGAGATCATTTGTCAGAGGTAATGACAAAAGCAATGAAAAGGCATGTGCAACACTAGAAACTCATCTGTTCTGTTAAAATACAAAGTAGTTCTGCATATATTCTGCATGCCAGAATTCAAGAACTTGCCACAATAAGCACATTATGCATGAGGTCATTTTCTCTACACACTTTCCAGTTTACCTCATTTGCTGACTTTCTTAATTGAATTCAGGTTTTAAATTGCTCTTGCAGAATCATGTTAAGCAGCTAAGGAAATGCAAAGGAGAGTATAACAAATAAGGGACAAGTCACATACCTCTGAACAGGCTTCGGAAACACTGCCACAGATTTAAAGTATTAGACAATAAGACTGTTAACCTTGACATGTTGAATGTGGACAAGACAGGAGCATCAGCAATAAGGAAAACAAAGACCTATAAATGCAGGTGCAAAGCGACTGGACCGTGGTATAGCTCATTTCAAGCTATCACCAGGAACTCACATTGTGTTAGTGTTCTATACTGCAAAACGCAAACTTTATTGTAGATTATGCAATTTAGAGTTCATTGGTCTCACCAATGAACTTTACAGCAAAGGTATAATTAATGAACATGTTAGTTATTCCCCCCTGCCCCCCCCCAAAAAAAAGAAAGCTAGAAAAAAAAGTAAGCTTTAGACCTCGGCTTCTTTCTTCTACAACCTGGCTTGTAGATTTTAGTGCTCATGGAAATGACAGACTAAAAGTACTGACAAAATCTGAAACAAGTCAGCTCCTACACACGGCTCTGTCAAATTCACTGCCAAAACAAAGCCTCTCATTCATGGGGACTGTGTGCAGGATATGCTTGATGGAGCAGAAGTCTTGGAAGTCATTCTTTTTTTCTGCTCTATTTTGCTTCTGCATAAACTTGACTCTGTGAACTCAAACTTTCAGGTGGGTTTGTTATATATGCAAAACATCTAGTGGGAACTGGGGTGGACTCCCAATGAGTGACTTTTCACTCATTACTAAAGTCAGGAATTGAGCCAGAAAGTACAGAGCACTAAAATCACCAACTAATCCTTCACATCCAAAATTTTACATGCAGAATACAAAGATGCAGGATACATAACAACCAGAAATATTGCTAATATATGGTACAAATCAGCCAACTGGCCAAAAGCCAATTAATACAAGGCTTTTCTGTGGCAAAGCTCACCAGTGCAAAGCTTGCACACATAAAAAAAATTACACATTGTTTAGTGTCTGCTTAAGTCCAAAGGATAAAATATCAATGGGCATATACTTGCTTGAGTATCACTAACAAGCAATAAATTAGAGATATTTAACTGACCTAGAAGCCTTTTTTTGACTGGTTGCAATTCCACTGTGATTAGACTGAGTTGCATATCTGGCTGTGAGACTGTATGAGAAGAAACAGAGAAATTGAATTAAAGGATTTCTTTGAATATGTATAGAAAGAACAGACTTACCAGCAAACTATGAGTTAATGAATGCAAATTGAACATGGATAGAAAACACAAATTAACTGGCAGCAATATGAAACAATGTAAACATGCAGATTTTTATGAGAGATGCAATGAACAGATTATGAAATAACGGATATTGTTATAACGTCTCATTTGCTAGAAATTATCTTATGAATAGAAAAAGCGAGCAAATTTCCACAGTGACTGAATTCCTGAAGTATAGCTCAATTCACACAGAATTTAAAACACTGTGCCTTTTTTTTTTTTTCTCTATGAAAAGCACTAAGCACAAATACACACCTACTGGTCTCTCCAGCCACCTGACTGGATTCACAGTAGGGCTGTTAGGAACAGATCTGCTATACCAAATTCAATGTGGACTCAGAAAAATTCCTGCTAAAGCAAGGTGACCCTCCTGACAGTAGAACTACATGGAAGAAGCACCCTGTCACAAATTTTATTACCATTACAGCACAGGTCACATATGTGGTGACCCAGGCAATGAATCAGAGGCTGCATTAAGAAAGCCCTGGCATGTGCTTAGACATACTGTGAAATTCCACAGGAAAATGCACCTTTGTCTATTAGGGCATCCAAGAAGGATTTCTGCAACAGAAGACATGCTATGCTATAGGGCTAAAAATTGTATGTTCCTTTTGACACCCAGCAACCTGGCATTGCTAGACAGCAAATTATTTCCTCTAATCTTTTAGACATTTGCATAGGGGATATGTCAAATACATGGCCAAGGTACAGCCTTCTGTCAGGTAATTTCAGTTTCCATAAAGAGGTGCATCCTTTGGGATCCACACAGTCTAAGGCTGTAGACAGATGCCTAAGCCAGCTGCAATCACAACATCAAATTCCTTGAATTATTAAGTCATGGACAACTGAGTAAGCAGAAACTGACAGTCACAGATTTCTTTTGTTTCTCAAAGTTCTGCATCTTCCAGCAATTCTTCTGAGTAGCAGCAGAAACCACAGTGCTCTAGTCCCAGCTTTATGGACTGGCAGCACATATTCAAAGCACCTGGTGGTGTTGAGTCTACCAGAGCAGTGTTAAGCAATTTCTGCCAGTTCACTGAAGCAGCCAGCCTGAGTGTAAACCAGATAAGAGAAGCTGTCACGTAAAATAGGTCTTCCGTTTCTTAGCACTGCAGTGCTGAAAAGGGGCAAGAAGAAAGCACAAACCAAGGGACAATGTGAGACTGGAATGGGATGTGAGATTATTGCTACTTTAACAAATTAAACCCCAACAAAGGGTTCAGAGCTGCCTCTGTTCCTGCCAATTAAAAATGGCACATTTGCACATGATGAATATAAAAAAAAGGAGAGTACTTCAGTCTTAAAAGGGCAAAAAGGAATCATTCAATATGTAAAAGCAGCATTCAATTCTCTGACGTATATCTTCAGAGTAATGCTGACAAATTGCTTTTTTATATGACCATAGCTTCTGTGGATATTATAATTACTTATAATAATATCAAAATAATTTCATAATAATTGCACTTTATGTATTTTTATCTATCTGGTTTTTAGTACATTGAATTATATTTCACTTACAGCTATATTTCTTAATAATGTCTGGACTTATGATGCAAATGTGACATGGGTTGTTTTACTGAATTTGCTACATTTGTGCCTGCCATAATAGTCCATTTCTCTCATATTCTTTTTCCAACATATTAAGATGAAGGAATCTACAAATGAATAGCTGGTTATCTGCATTGACTAAAATAAGACATTTGTGAGAAAAATTGTATGTCAAATAAAACCTTACTGCATTTATGCTGTAAAAGGTGGAATGATACACAGTACAATCAACATAGAAAGATGGGAAAACAGAGTGAATAGGATGCAGTGCCTTAGTGTGTCATAGCATTTCTACCTCAAACAATACATTCCAGAGTAAATGGAAAGATCAAAACCCTTAATCTCAGTGTTGATAAGCTAGGCCACAGACTTTTAATAGCAATAAATACATAAATACCTATCTGATAATTCTTGCTAGAATGCTTTCCTTCTGTGCCTGTTAGTTGGGACTCCATCCACTAAGAAATTCATGAAACATCAGCCTATAGACTGCTTTCAAACTTTCCAGACAGTCTTGAAAGGCATTGATGAAAGTGTCAATGTCAGTAAAATATGATTTGTAAAGCATGATTTCCATTGTGACTGAGTAAATTTATTTTCCAAAGTAATGCAATGAAAGAAAGGCAAAAAGAGAATTTAACAACTCATAAAGCAGATGCATCAAATTCCTAATGACTTTAGGTTTTCCTTCTCAATTAACTCTGGATGTGCTGGGCCCATGAAAGCTTTGCACGGATGCATTTCCCAGTTGCTGGCCTCACTTTTACAGATGTGAACTGCAACACTGTTGCAGACTAGACTTTAGCCTAGCCATTATTCTAAACGTATAAACAAGTATTTACCTACTGCCCTCTGTCCTGCCAGGTAACTGTCTGTGGGGAGCATCTGTCAGTCAGGAAAATAAACCCGTTTTGCTTAAAACAGTTATTTTTAATGCTTACAAATCAACACCATAATATAGTAGGTATTTGTCTTCAATAAAGCAGTAAATGGATTTGAACAGATCAGACAGTATCAGTTTAATGCTACAGCATTCAGGACAAGGAAGGTTTTACTTGTCTGAGGGCTGGAAAGGGGGATTTTGAAGGCCTCTGGTTCTCAGCTGTCTGCTACCAAAACCCTTTCCACTGTCATAATGCTCATATCAGCAATCGTCTACACCATGTACACAGGACCAGGCATCATGCTTTGCTCTCCTCTTCTAATTAACACACAGGGGAAGTGAAGTAAATCCTGTCCAAAACAGGTAAAATGGCATATAGACATCTGATACCAAATACTTAGAAACAATCTGGACTTTGCAAAAACAATCTGGACTCTGTCTTCCAGGTGGAAGTCATCAATATTTTGTCTTACAAACCAGGGAAACACTAGTCAACACAGCAGATATGAAATGGTGACAATTGGGAAATTTCTTTTGCTGTGAGAAAATGGAATAAACATCCTGAGACTGCCCAGAAAGGCAGTCTAGCACAGAGGTAGCTAAGGTAGCATTGAGAAGAAAGTACAGTGATGTTGCTGACCCTGAGGTGCTGATGGAGAACACCACATCTGTGTTGTGCTGACTGGTTGCAGGAACCGGGACTCTGCACGGTGTCACATGGCTGTGCAGCACAGGCAGCTGCCCTGGGGACCTATGCACCATGTTCCATCAGGATTGGGAACTGATAGAGCTCATTCATTTTCAGGCAGGACACAGTTACAATATGGTCCTAAAAGATGTCAAGGAAGCTAGGAAATCAATATAAGCTACAATACTGAATGACTTTATGTGGCACTTAGGGACAGGTTTTAGTGGTGGGCTTGGCGGTGCTGGGTGTTAGCAGTTGGACTTGGTGAACTTAGAGGTCTTTTCCAACCTAAATCATTCTGTGATTCTATGAAGAAGGAAGGCAACAGATTGTTTGACACTGGACTAAACTACCAGAAAGTCTATCTTGTCGCCATACAATATATCAGAAAAGGAGGTCCTTGAAAGTGGGTTAACACATAAAGTTGAAGGATGAAGCTTCTATAAACCTGAACAGAACATGAATCAAGCTAAAAATATTTTAACCTCCTTCTTCAAAAAGTAACCCATGCAGTGACGCCCTGAATATCATCTACTTTTTATTAAGTCTTCCAAAGGATCAAAAGGATCATGTTACATCACACTGTCATTTTCCTATAATGTTGAGAGTCACATGGTGGTTCTAAAATGCCAGCTATGCACTATGTTAAAATTAGAAAAAGGCAAAGGCGTTTGTAGTATATAATCAAACTCTTTCTTCCTTACTGGCATACTTGAATTTTAATATGCTGTTGATCTTATGAAGTACATTTAATCTTTAGTGTGAATGCACTCCAGAGCTGTTCAAGACTTTTGTATTAGAATGATTCTCTGAAAAAAGGCTAGTTTAAAAAGAATGCTTTTTCAATGTAAAAATTTCCCCAGAAGGTCTCAGTTGCACTGTGCACCGTTTTTTTCTTTTTAATTTTTTTTTTTTTTTAAATAAGCTACTTGGCTGCTCATCATCCTACCTGTTGAAAAGCACAAGAGATAATATACTCAAGTCTACATGACTCCAAATTCCTAGTGTGCATGAAAAGATGCCATAGGAAACAAAAGTTTCCAGGCTCCTCACCATACCAAACAGTTTGGGCACGTAGAAGATCCCTGATTCCCCAAACGTACAGGCAAGGAACACTGAGGAAGAAAGCAAAAATCTTGATTTTCTGTACAAACAATATTTTTCAGACATTTATTTTTCTTTTTTATCCCAGTCATGGTGAAT
The DNA here is from genome assembly GCA_013397815.1 of Aleadryas rufinucha. NCBI lineage: Eukaryota > Metazoa > Chordata > Aves > Passeriformes > Aleadryas > Aleadryas rufinucha. The sequence continues at coordinate 229,805 of VZTH01018808.1, forward strand.
TAATATATGGCTATACCTACATATATGTATCTATATATCTACATATAGCTATATCTATACATATTTATTTATTTGTAAATAAATAAACATTTAACATTTATATAAATATTATATATTAATGTGTATTTTATAGCAGAGGTATATTATCTTTGTTTATCTAACACATAAATAAACGTTTATTTTTTCATTCACAAGAGGAAATGTCTATGGCTCAGGCAGTTCTAGCTCATACCCTGTCATCTGTTCTAAATTAGTTGGACATTTCTCCTTTCCGCTCTTTGAACTTCTGGCATCTTATTCAAGCAGTCTGTCTCCAAATGATTCATGCTTGGAGGTACAAGTAAAATTATGTTTTCAATGTTTTCTTATTGTTCACAACTCACAAACCAAAATGCAGATAACCCAGCTTTGAATCAATATTTATGTTCTTGCAGAATACAGAGACTTGTAGTAAGAATGAATCATCTGCCACAGTGACCATAGCTTTCCCACTTTGGTCCCAGTACTGTAGTATAGGTATTTTGTGTAATTTAATGAAGGAATACATGAATCACAACATTAAAGAAACAAAATGGATATCTAGCAATAACTGTGTGTTGTGGCACAGGATGCTGTGCTACTGTGCGACTGTGCTTAACCTAACCTGTAGCACACCTAAAATGCCATCTTTTAAACCTTACTATTTTTCTCTCAACAAACTGGACAGGTGGATACTGCTGCCAGAACAAGGATTAGGCCCTTAGGGACTGATTGTACCCTTTTATGACCTTATCTCTATACCATTTATGATCTTATACTGGAACAAAATTATATCAGAGTATCTGCACAGAATCATATGCCACCATTCTGCTTCACAGTTTGATATAATAAGACTCTCATAAAAGCTTTTTCCAAGAGGGAATGGAAACAGAGGTGACAGAAATGCTGATGCTCTTACTTCTTCAAATCTACCCTAATTATCTCTTGAAACTTTGCATAGATTTCCAGAAAATCCACATTCATAACACATCCTAACGTATGGTTGGGATTACTATAAACCTGCATTGGTCAAAAAATTATCAAATGGTTAACTGTTTCTATTGATAGTAGTAAAATACACTTGTAAGCATTTTGTTTGGTCTCCCCATTGACTTTAAAATGGTAAAGAGCTTTGTAATATAAAGAAAATACAAAAGATTCTACCAGCATTTCAGATATTTTCCCTTAAGTATTGTCAAAACACGAATAAATTCTTTTAAATATTAAATTTATTTATTTTTTTTACTTCTATTTTAATCTGTTTTCCACAGGTAATGACTGCCAAACAGCATTGCCCACGCTTCTTTGGAATTTACATGGATTTTTAACTTGGAGTTTTTTTGGTAAGTGAAGAGAGAAAGCCATCTCCTCCACAGCAGCTTCTAACTGTAATGTTATTTCATTAACTGACACCTGCAAAAATACAATATGTAGAATATCAAATTTGTTGCACAGTCTGTGAAAATAATAAGAGATAATAGTTGATAAAAAGGACTGACAGAAGCAAAGAAAGTAGCAGTACGAATATAAAACTATGACTTAAATGAATGTAAGATGCAAGGAAAAGACTGGGCCACACATTGGTACCAAGGAATTTATTAAGGAATAAATAGGGAACAAAGAAAGAAAATTTTACTTCATAACAGGTAAAAAAGGAATCATATGTCAAAAAAAAAAGGTAAAGAAAAAGAAAAAAACTGTGCACGAAGACTGCACTAATTTAATATGGCTACCCTTGTATTTTACATGTGTTGGAATTTTGTTTGCCATATACAAATAATTATAGGCAACCTCCAATGTTCACAAGATGTCAGAATTAAATAGGTGGCAGGTCTGGGAAAGTAATAAATGTATGGAAATTTGCATCAGATGTCATTTTCAGAGAATGAGAAGAACTAATGAATCTCAGTAGAGAGTGAGGGTAGAGCAACAAAGAATGTCTGAAGGGAAAATAACTTCATTATAAAGCTTCTATTCCTTCAAAAAGAAATATATAAAAGACTGGATTCAAGTGGTACAAGGATAAATGGAACACTTCCCATTAAATTCTACATGATCTGGGTTAGCAACAGTGAAAATTATGGCCAAAAAATGACATATAAAAAGTAATGAGTGGCAAGGGTGACAAAGGCCAGACAATGAGAATATCTGAAATGTACAAAATGGAAATTGCTGCTAAACTGATTTAAAACACTCTTTTGAAAACTGCAAGAACAGATAATGTAAAAAGATGACAGTTGCATTTTGAACTGCAAACAGTTGCAGTTTCCCTGCAGAAGAGGCAGGAAAAAAATATTGTTCTTGAGCAGAGGTAATTTATAAATAGAAGAAATCAGTGCAACTACATGTCACAGGTTCCTAAAGAAAATGTTCAGACATACATCAGGTACTTTGCAAGGAGAAAAAACTGAGTGTAACAAACAAGGAGAGATGCCAATCAGTAAAGGACAAGTTTCAAGGATCCAGCCCACAGATGTATGTAAGAAGGTAAAAGATACAAGCAGTTTATGAAGGATTGGTAGTGAAATGGTCAAATAGGGGATGAACAGTTTAAAAAAATCTGAAATGTTATTGAGAGACTAAAAATGCTTTATAATTTACATTTTTTTATTTTCTATCTAGGCATACTATAGTATGCTAGAGTGGTGTATTGTAACTATAGAAAAGACCACTTATTTCAGAACCTGAATGTCACTTTGAAACACCCTTTCTCCCAAAATTTTAAGCTTAAGAAATGCTATTAGATATCTTCTTAGAGAGGATGGGTTATAGGGAAGAAATAGATGAGAATTACATTCTTACTACTGCTTTGTTCTGTCTTTTCTGTGTAAAGATTATTAGACAGGTTAGTCATTTGCCACTGAGACTAATGCTCATACTAAATGCTTTATTTACTTGGACTTCAGGACAAAGATGATGAAAGAACTTCCTTTCTGAAGTTCCTGTGACTGGGAACCTTGAGGACTGTAATGATTGCAGCTTTGGGGAGTAGAACAAAATGGGGCCAAAGCTGATTTGCAACACAAAATAAAAGGTTAAAATAAAACTAAATACCTAAGGGCCATTTGAAGGTCAGGTTCCTGCTGATCCTGGAACAATCACATTAAGCAACTCATTCTGCATTATCTCCCAGACATATAAAAATACATCAGATTAGATTAACAGCACTTTGTTTGCTTAGAGTCTTATTAGCACAAAACAGAAAGAAGAAATAAATATTTTCCTAATTTTTCTTCTCTTCAGTGATTTGATAATGATTCTACAGTGGGAAAAGCAGGAACTACCTATCCATTTTCCTTCACCAAAATCAAGTGACTAGCAATGTGAAGAGCTAAGGGCAGCAAAGGGACTTGTTTCATCACTTTCCTATATACTAACCAAGGGAGACACACAAATATGTACACCTTCCATTTTCCAGCCTATGTCAGTGCCATGCACTTGGTGTAGACTGCTGCAACCATATTTTAAACCTTGAGAATATTTAAATGAAGGCCCTTTTCTAAACAGTGATGTAATCAAGATTGCTATGCAGATTTCCACTGTTCTGACATAGATCTATTTCACTTCATAATCAGAACCACTACATTGTCATTACTGTATTTCATGCAGCACAAGCTCTGTGTCCAATATGCTTCATTTCTTCCCTAGTACTTCTGAGTAGCAGGCAATATGAAACCCTGTTCCTTGCAGTAGTTCTATATGCAACTGCCTGTAGAAATCAGCTACCTAACTTTGTTTATATACCCAGGAAAACCAGGGCGCACTTTCATTATAACAAATTTTAACAAAATCCATCTGGACCTCAAGCTGTGCTCATCATTCCTGTATGTGATAAAATAGTTTGTCTAGGGGAATTTTTCTGACAGCTTACTGAAACCAGTTACTGTCTAATCTGTAAATGAGACAGAACTTCTTTCATCCACATGTGTTTTCTCTTAGTATCTGGGTGGTTGAAAGATCATCACCACAGATGTATTGCTATGATAATGGAATCCACTAGCAAAGCGAAGCATAAAAATATAATGTAGCCATTGTTGTCATCTATCTGTACTGACAGATATAAACAAGGCCACCAGCACTGTATTTTTTGAAATAAATCTCAGAGATGCAATAAAGTCATAAGAAAAGAGTGAAGTGCCAACTTCAGATTTCGAAGTATTCAATTCCCACAGTTAGTCATGGAAGAATATAGGAAATTTTAGGGTAAAAAGAAATCAGAAATCACATCTAAAACTATTCTTTGTCTTTGGTTACCATTAATTATTTACCACAGATTTTTCCACCAATAGTCTAATAATTTCAGAGTTTTTGTAATTACTGGTACAAAACTGTGATCTTCCATAAAGAAAGTATGCTTTTTGCAAGGCAATTTCACTTACCATGAATCAACTTCCTTCATTCTTTTTACATATAACTTGAAATGTTGCTGTTAGCTGCAGGATTAGATAGGCCAATGATACTCTTTCAGAAGAAGAATCTGGCTTGCCTTCTGTGTGCACAATTTTCACAATTCTGACACTGGTCACAGACAGATTACATGGGAATAGGAATGTCAGAGTATTGCCACACTGACCCATTTTGGATAACTTTGTAAGGAGCCTGTGAAAGAAGATTCATTATCCTCCCATGCAAACTTTGCACCTAGGGAAGAGAGGTTCCTCCAGAAATTGGTTTAATTACATTCCTGGTCGATGTTGTCTCCTAGTCATCCAAGGACAACTAGCCTCCTAAATTAGTCTCCTGAATTCCCCATTTCTGCACAAACCTAATCCGTCCAGTCTTGTGATATTCTGATTATAACCTTCTCCTGGGGCCTCTGTTTGTTTACCTTAGCAAAACAACCTGTGTATGAAACCTGTAGAGTCCTAATACAATTTGGTGCCTGTTTCAGTTTTTGTTGACAAAGGGCTCAAACACTGTATAAAGTAGCTTGTCTTCAGTGGCACACAGGATGGGTTCAGACACAGTAATGATCACAGACACTGATCATTACTGAGGACATTATAATCTGGAAATGAGGATGAGTACCATCATCATCATCACCATCACTATCACCCTCAGCTGCAGGAACAGTCCTTTAAATTAGGAGAGTGAGACACTAGCCCTGCACATATAAAGACGAAACTTTCTTGGTCTTCAGCAAGGCTTGAATGCCACAACCTCTGCAATTTGAATACCTTCAGTGTGACTTCTCAGAGGTAATTCCCTCTCCCATGTATAATCTATATTTCTCTTGGAAAAAGTGAAGGGCATCACTTTCTCATATTTGTTTAATAAAGAAAATACAACAGCTTTTTACATCCTAGGAAATAAAGTTGAAATTACACAATATGCTTACTATACGTTAGCTGGAAGCAACAAAGAAGATAATTTTTCACATAGAATATTCTAACCTAAAATAACCTTAGTTATTAACTGAAACTAAGACATAGTTTCAAACAGTTAAAGTACAACATGAAATGTGATTGATTGTTAAAGATTTTTAAAAATGTACAAAGTCTGTATAAAGCACCCACCTTTTTCAGCGTATATATTTTGCTTTTGCTTACATGTATTCACACATACAAGCACATGGATATCAAATGCACTTAAATATACAGAGTGTATCAAAAAGACATCTTTATTTCTTAAGTGTCTAGCAAAGTAGATATGTAAGTCTTCCAGTAAAATAAAATACCCATGATGTAGGAAGACGATTTTCACTACATCCTTGAAAATGTACTCAAATTAGGTTTGAAGCATTTTGCCATTATTGAAAAAAGATGAATGTCCCATTCACATGCTAGCAGCTATAGTCATTATCTGGCTTCTGCCATAATAATACGATAATTTTTCTTGTTCCTTTCAAAAACCTGAAAGAACTATTTCTAGGTAATGAGACCACAGGTCAATTTAATGGAAACTACTCTCTGTTATGTGCATTTGCCAAATATTTTTTCCAAAATATACACCATAAGGGATTTTCTGCCTTAAGACTTCTACATACCAAACCTTTCCACAGTTATGTTAGGAATGTCAGAAAATGGAAAGAATCAAGAATTTTTAAAAACATATTCGTAACTGCAACACGGTAATAAAAAAGGCATACCTGCACAATAAATGAGTAATAATAAATAGCCTTAAAGACTAGAATTCACTATGAAAGGATAAAACAGCTTGTTTTATCAACAGCACTTCAGAAAAAAAGTAAAATTACTCCATTATTGATTGGTAGCAGTTAGATTATCTATTGAGTTAAAAATTTCATATGGACAGTGTGAAGAATGTACATTAATATACACTTCAGATTTTATCACTATCCAAAACTCTCCATTCAGTCAAATATGTAGGTTTCAGTATCTGTATGAAACTACTTTTTGCCAAATATATCTAAAGGTCTCAAGTGTCCCATGGAGCAGTCATGTGAGTTCCTCAGGACCTTCTAAATCATGATCTCCCACCAGCTCACTTATGTTGGTTGCTTCCGTAATTATTGCTGAGACACACCTGACATGAAAGCCATCATAGAAATCAGTTTGGGGAATCACCTAAGCTACCTGTCCACATTTCAGATAGCAAGAAGTGGGCAAGAGGCAAGATGAATCTCACCAAAGTCATCTTTTCTTTTTTAATTCATATTTTGGCTTCTTTCTAAAAACAAGCTTTCATTGACTCATTAGCACCTTTAAACTAAAAAGGTGTTTGGAAAATATTTTCAAATTGTTTTCCAAACTATTTATTTTAGTGGGAAAAAAAATTAATTTAATTAAATGACTGCTATGAAAAGTAGTGTTGCTGAGTCCATCACAGAGAATTCACATAGGTGTACATTTATATATGCCCATCTATTTGTGGAGAACTTGTTTTCAGATGTAGTCATTTTTCTTAGAAGGGGACATATTATTTTATGCTAATTTCTTTATATTACTTCAAAACAGTGACAAATGAAAAAAAAAAGAAAATTAGTATTGAAAAGAAATTGTATTTCTGTTTGTTTCTAAGTCCCAGGGCTCCTTGTTTTGCTAGCAGCTCGTAATACTAGATGTATTTATAGTAGAAGATAGAAACATTTCATACAGGAGAAAGTTTTTAGTAGTAGGCACCTTTTCTTTATCCTTACAGACTTAAATCAAAAATATATGGATAGAAGAAACCACACTCCCTCAGGCAATACAGAAGTTTATAGTGACAAGCATCAAACTTCTGTATATGTGAAAGTAAACAGAAAAAATCCTGCTTTCAGTTTAGAGATAAGAAATAAGAAAGATGGCATAAATCTTGGTCTAATAATTTTTAACAGAGAGGTATTTTACATCTGAAACATAGCTATGAATAGAAATTTAATCAAAGAATTGAATGATTTTAAACTTCTAGATAAAATTAGAAGGTCTAAAGTACACAGATGGAAGCAAAAATTTTTTCAAAGCAGCCTTAGATGTCGCTCTACAAAAGTGTAAATGTGGGGGTTCTGGGACATGGAATAATTGCCTTTCCTCCTAATGAGGCATGTTTTAGCCTAGCAAAGTAGAAGAGGAAAATGGGTGCAGAAGGATCATGAGATCTCGGGGAATTATAATGGAAAGCTTAATAAAAGACTCATCACCTCTTTGCCTACCGTGTGCAATCACTGTCATCCAAACAGTAAAAAAACCTGCTTTATCCAGACTTTTTTGGACAAACCCTTGCAATAGTCATGATACATAAAGGACCTGTAATTTTTTTGTAATTAAAAATTCACCATGGGTGAATTACAAAATCAGGAAATGTTTCAGTTCTTTCACTAAATTATAAACAAAAAACAGTAACCAAAGGTATTTACGGGAAGCTGTCTAAGCTCTTAATTCCACTGATTAAAGCTGTGAACACTTAATTCCTGAATAACAAGATGTTATTGCCTCTCATGCAGTATTAAATATCCTTCAGAAAGCAGAAATTCAACTTTGGAAAATGTTGAGAATGGTCAGACTCTTCTAGGACCACACCATAATTTCCTAGATTACATGTTAATAGTATACTTCACAGAGAAAGCAAAGACATTAATTTTCAGTAGCAGAGAAAATAAAAGCATTTCACTTTTTAACACCCCAGCCAAACACAAGTGTATTTTAATTTTCGTATCAAATGAGGTAATTAAAATGCTATCAGTGACACTTTCCTCCAAAACATATTTTTAAAACATTTCTAGTTTCAAGACATTGATTTCTATCAGGCTGAAGTGTTAAAAGTTTTGTCAGTTGAAGAAGAAATATGTTTATTATACACATGAAAGTGTAATCTATATATGAATGGACTTAAGAACCAGAATCTCAATATATTAGTCTGATACTTTTAATCCAATGTAGATCATTGACTTAGCACGTTCTAGACCTAGTTGTTCATAAGTCCACAAAAACATTTTAAAGAAGGACATTAAAGTTGGAAAAAGTACTAAACCCAACAAAGCAACAGACAGAATTCTTCATGAAGATCTACAGCTGACTTTTTTTTTTTAACTTCCCCAATAAAATGTACATTGTTCGTCCTCTCCATTTAAATAAATATTTGTGCTTCAAACTCATTCTTCTGTAGTGGCCGTTAAGCAACTACTTTCTGAAAATATCTTTTCAGATACAGTCCGAAAGCAATGTAATTCGGCAATTACTGGATTCTGCTGAGTGCTTTGCTTTCTTAAAACTAAATAAAAAACTAGCCCCTTAAAAGAAAAAACTAGATTAAGACTATGATTAAGACTATTTCTCCATTTAAAAAAAACATTCAAATAGAATTAGACCCTCAGAAAACAGAATGTGTGCGGATAAAAGAGTTTATAACAAATGAAAGTATTAATTCTGCCTTTTCCCCATGTGTTTTGTTAATTATTGGAAATTGTTCATTTACATGTGGAACTGGGTATGTGAAGAAAACATGAAAATAACCAGTATACCAACCACATGGTATGCTAGCTGCCTCTTATTGTGCAATGGGCAGAAAAATCAATAATAAAGAATAAGAAAGACTTACAATTAATTAAAATTGGAACTAAATCTAATTGGGAATGTTCTCTGCTCTCGCTCTAACTTTACTCCCAAGAAATGCGGGCTTACTACCAAAAACCACATTGAATCCCCTGCGTAAATAGCTAAAAAAAAATTTTAAGTGGCGTATTTTTTATACAAAATTTTTTCTTTTTCAAACAGAAAAATAAAAAGTTCTTACTCCTGAGAAAAATAACTTTAAACCTACCTTGACTGCATATCTTGGTGTGTTTTGGACTGGCTGACTTCTGCTGGAGTTGAAGGGACTTGCTGTTGTAGCTCCACCAAAGACTGGTAGTACTGTTGCTGATGATGTTGCTGCTGTTTGTACCGAGACAAACTGAAAAACAGCCCTAAAATGGCTTTCAAATTTCCATTCCTTATTTCTATCAAAAAGAAAAAGAAAGAGAAAAGGAAGTGAAAACACTTTGGTTTCAGACTTCGGTTTTGTAACAGTCATATTAAAATATCTCTGTACATACCTATAGCTATACATGTTTATGTCTTATATCTCTTCATTTACCTGTAATGTCAGAGACATTTTAGGTGTCACTGATAGCTTATTTTTTATTATAATTTTTGTTTATTTATGTGTCAGTGTTACAATAAACACCTATCTCTACAATGCCCTCATGATGAGTCATTTGCATGGTCATAAACAAGAGTATATCCAACCTTAAATAAGACACATAATCTCAACAAGGTACAAATATTCTAATTAAGGAAAAGTTCATTCAGAAAAATCTGAATTTTTTCTGGTCTTAGATACACATCCCTTCAAACCTCATGACTTTACTCTTTTGGCTTTTGGGGCAAATTCTGTGCACATTGGTAATAAACAGTGAGTTCTGGAAAAATCGAAAAGACTATATGGTAATGGTTCTTGTCAGTGAGCACATATCCATTCATACAGATGTGCAGGGAGCAGGAGAGAAGAAAATAAATGGAAGGTTGTTTTTAAAAAAGGTGACTGTAATGCTCATGATTACATCTTTGAACTTTCAAATGACATGATTATTTTATAGCTTTCTATTTTATACTGCTATTACTGATAATGAAGACTTAAAAACTACAGTTTCCATGAGGCTAAAACAGCTACCTGAATACAATTCTGCTGAACCATGGTAGCATCCCTATGTCTCCCATTCCTTTCTCAGCTTTTGCCGATCCTGAGATGAAGATTTTAAAAGGATAATGCTATTCTTTGCTGATAAAGGATCTCAGTGTCAAAAAAGCAACCTCAGAAGACTTTAATGAAATTATCTGCAGAATGCAGGTCTGTTCATAAGCTCATTATCAATTTTCGTTGGCACTGACCACCTTGTGAAAGGTTTTTATTAGACCTATAGACTTGCAACCTAACATGCAATGCCACAATCTTTCTGCCTTCCCCCCAAATCAAAATACTGAGCTGTGTGTGCTACACAGCTTTCTTAGTTAAATTTTCAAGCTGAATTTATACAAAATTACTGTCATTTTCATGTCACTTAAACCATATTAATTCTTTCAGTAGGATTAGCTGAAATGTTAATACGTATCCTACACAGACAAGCAAACACTGAAGCTTTTATGCTCACAACCTGTTCTTCAAAAGCAAACCCAATCCTGGACAGTGGAATATACTTTACAAAATGTAAATTTGTTCTAAGCAGCCATACTTTTTCATCTTCCCTGTGAAGATGCTGCAGCATCTTTGATTACCAATGAGATCACCTGAGATATGCAGAACTTTGCCAGAATGAGTAAGCTTTTTAGGCATCTATGACTTTTGCTGTCACGTTGGTTTCAAGGAAGATCATTGTCAAGGAATACAGAAAACTTGTATTTAAAATTATCCTAAAAATGTTCCCAAAAACCACATAACTATCCATTTTAAGTGGCCCTGATTTGAGAAGATTGTCTGTACATGATACCAGTTTATTTATCTCTATCATTTTGCTTCACTTAATGCTCAGAAAAAGAATCCTTTGTTAAATCTAACTCAACATTTTTAATCTTAAAATTTTGCTCTTTTTGTGTTAAACTATATTTTTTACTATTTTTAGAGAAAGATGCTGTCAGTAACTTTTTTTTTTCCGACTTTTAATCGAGTTAAAATTAGAAGACTTCTCACAAGCAAAAAATCCAGAAACTTCTAATGTGTACTAAACACATACTTGGAAAATGAGGGGATTGTTTTTCTTTGTAGCAACCGGATAATTATTTATCAACTGGGCTCTCAAGCAGAGATGCGGCAGTCAAGATTTGAAAATTACTTTTTCTCTAGACATCTTTGCTCAAGTGGCAAAATGAGGCCAGAAACTGGTTGTGAAATCTTCAAAACTTGCTAAGCCTATGGTTTGTTGTTCCGCAACCTTTCTGGTCATTAATAAATGACCCGGTGGTAACAAGACACTTTACCAAAAGCTTATTGCAAGAAACTCAATTTCTTCTCCCCCTAAAAAGATTTAATATTCAGGATTATACACAGTAAAAATGGTTTATTTAAGGGACTCACACTTCTGCAGTACTTTGAAGAATAATATTACAAGACAGTAGTGGATTTACTCCAGATTTATGACCAGCTGCATAAAAGCAGAATTAATTTTAATCTTACTTCAGCACTAAAATTTGTTTTTGAAGAATAATGAGCATTTTAAATCATAGTCCTTGCATTTAGTCCTAGGTAGTATTATTGCTTTTAGTAGTATATGAATTTAAAGCTACACAATTGAAGCTTATATCCTATCAAAATTATTTTCCAAAGCAAAACAAAGATAGGAATAAAGGCATTACAGAATGCACACAGATTTTGATTTTAAAAAGTATAGAAAATGTGTCATGTACCATGTCAAGGTATTAAACAATGATGAGTAACCTCATAAAATCAATTCATGCTATTTGCATATTTGATTCATACTTTATATGCAAGTAAAAATAGGCTGCTCTAGAAAATTCTGGTTCTAAATAGCTTTGAGGTGAATGACAACGTGCAAACTTTCAGTATTCTCCTGAAACAAGATATCTATAAGTACATACAAAGGCTCTCTTAAATCACTTAAGGAGCTTCTCACAATTTGACAATCAATGAGAATAGATAGGACATATTGTGTCTGTGTTGCACGTTTAAAATCCTAGATAGGTTCAAATGGTGAAAGACAGTAATTCTGAGTTAATTTAAAAATCAAATAGTGGTTAGTAATCCAAATTTTTTCTTCATGAATCTTCTAGAATTCAACTGAAATTATCATCTCTGGGAAAACATAAACTGCCTTCCAGATTTTAGTTTTGCTATGAGCAAAATAAAAATACAGGGTTGCATCTCTGGACCTGTTACCTTCAGGTGCCATAGAGGTCAGAGGGATTTTGAAGGTGCACAGCACCTTGCAGAACTGCTTAATTTGCTACAGGACAAAGACATATACATTTTATTAATTCACTTGCCTCTTACATGAACAGGCAAATATTACATAATAATTAAGACAATTGATATTTGTAATGGTTTTTGTTCATTATATTTATTAATTTAGTTGCAACCACGTTAGGCAATCACTTAAGGTGACTAATACAGCAGAATAACTGAAACAGCAAAACCATATACTCTTTCACTTAATAGAAGACATCAAAGGAATACTATAATTTTCAGACTCATCTGGACAGCATTACTACTAATAATAAATTTGCTGAAACAAAGAGTCTTCCCTGGGTTTATTTAACTTAGCAAGATTCTTGTATTCTTGTTTGCTGTTTTGAATCAAATATATGAACAAGTTTAAAAAAAATATGCTTGGGAAGTTCTGTGCCTATCAAATATTGTGGAGGTGAAAAGATTAATGCCATTGAAAAAATATTGGTTTAAAACATTGCCTCAAGCTTCATAAACATTGCATTTCTTGGTCCAATTTCAAGGGAAAACTAAAAGGAAACTCTCTCACTTGGTAACACTAATCTATATTTGCATGCTGTTCAAGACAGCTGGAGCTTGGTATTTAGATGCAAGTGATTTGTGTTAAGAAATTTAGCTTTCAGAAGAAAATCTTGTTATTTGTTCTGATGATTTGTTTCTCTTACCTTCTGCAGAAAGACCTTGGACATTTACGCCTCTGGCTGCCAGAAAGCTAAGGCAGACATCAACATTCTCAATCTGCAACATGAATAGAAATAACAAGCAGCATAAGACTATTTGACAAAACATAGAAATGTTGGGCAAGAGGGGAAAAAAAAAAAAAGAAACTGCCCAGGAATGAATACTTTACATTCATTGCATACTACAGCTCTTTACCAAAGTTTAGCAAGAATGATTACTGCTAATTGGGGAATCGAGATAAAGCTTTCATTGTCTGCTTTGGTGGTTAAAAACAATTCACAAATGCCCGATCCAGAATGGCATGCTGGCAACTCAGCAACCCACCTAGTTAACATAAAACTGGATTTTTTATGCTACAAACAAGCAGCAATGAACAATGAAAGCACCCATAGTGTATGTCTGGAGATGTGAGCGGCTGAGTTTACTAAGAAATGTAAGCAAAAACCTCCAATGGTGTTAGCAAAGGCACTTGGGATGATGTAGGATTCTGTAAAAATGATATCACTCTCATTAGAGGTTGTTTCTCTAGTTTCTTTCCTTCAAATCTTGCAAGAAATAACTTTAATTTGTTTATTGTTTATGCTCCTCTGAAGAGTTCTTGCTTAGTAAAGAACATGGTGCTGGCTTCTCTTGGTGATTTAGAAGAAATCTACAGTTACCACAGAGAACTTTAGGTACAAAAATGTAGTCTAAATGTAGATCAATAAAAGGATAAAACTTCTGCCTCTAAAATGAATAATCACAGAATTAGACTGCTTTCATGTGTCTATTTCTAACAGATGTGGGAGACAGGGTGTTCCAAAAGGTTCTCTTGAGTCACCACCCTCAGCTGATTACTCCAGTCGTTCCAGGGCCTGTGAAGGAATAATCAGCTATAAATGTAAAAACTACTATCTTTGTCCATAAATATACTGCTATGAAAACAGAAAAATTATGTGTAGAGAGGTGTTCTGTTTCAAGTGGCTTCAACAGATTTGATTTTTAAATACTTTTTTAGGTTGATGCATTTATTTCAAGGCAATTGGGATCACAAAAATAAAAAAAAAATTTAACAATTTTTAAACAAATAGGTATTTTACATACCTGTTATCATTGGAGAACATTAAAAATAAAGCAAAGACTATTCGATACTAAAAACATAAATCTGCAGTAGCTCAAGTCCATGCAATTATTTTATTTGAATGCTTACACATTTTATAATGTCTCATATCAACAGTTTTCAACCCTCAAAACATAAGGGGTAAATTCATTCTTGAATGAAGGCTACTTGATCCTTGGCAGTATCCTTTCTCGCCTAGGAAAGTCTTTTACTACTGTCATCTTTCTATACTGGAGTTCAGCCATTATTCTCCGGAAATGGTAGTAACTGAAAGGATACAAATATTCTTTTTACTACTGACCCTAGAAACATATATTATGAGTTCACAGACTGTCTTGACCCATGGGCATACATTTATAAATTTATAAATACTTGCAAAATATTTAGGTATGATCTTCAAGGACAGTAAATGTCAGAACATTACTAAACACATTTTTAAGAAGTCTTTTCAAACCTTGATTTCAAGGGCATGCGAACATTTCCAGTGAATGATAAACAATCTTTTTACTGAATCAATTACAGAAGAAAACCAAAACTCTAAGTCTGCAGTTAAACTAATGAAAGTTACTAAAATACTGGTGTCTACCATAAAGTTTTCCTAAATCAGTTTGGTGGGCGTCACCAATTTTCACAGCTTTAAATGTGGAATAACCATCCTAAAATCAATGGGATTACTCCAGCTCTGGTGCACCACAGTCACTGCAGCTACCCAGGCACTAACTGTCATTTTCTTAAATATTTATGTAGTTTTACACCACGAAAAGAAACCAAATTAACTAGGTAATTTTGTTAAGACATAGAGACGTGACACAGCTAAATCAGTTGCAAGTTGGCTGCAGCTAAAATAGGAAGATCTGATTCTTCCTCACCTCTTCATCCTCCCAGGTGTGAGGGCCCTGCTGCTGCTGGGCTTCAGCGCTTCTCTGAGCACACCAGGAGCTGGCTCCACACAGAAAACTCACCCAGCAAAAAGGCAAATAGATTTCAGTCATTCCAGTTTCCTGTGCAGTCAGATAAGCACAGGAGCCAGCACAGGGGAGGGCGTGTCCCAGCCTGAGTAAAGCATATTTTGGGAGAGGAAAGGGGAGGTGGGAAGGAGGGACAGGCGGATGGTGCCACTCCTGGCGGCAGTGGCAAGGCACTGGGCTGGCTCAGCGCTGACCTCCAACTAAACGCCTGCATCAGTTGAGAAAATAGTGCACATGAAGAGAATATTCATACTCGACCTTTAAACAATGTCAACTACATAAGAAAAAACTTTGAACAGGAATTTTTCTGCCCTGAAGAATTGAAAAGAAATGAGTATTTGTTTGGCAATTAGCTGTATAACTCATCGTGTCTTCAGACTTTCAAAGCAACCATAATGCAGTATCAATTACTTCAAAGATAGGAAATTCTGCTCTATTATTAGTACTGAAAGCCAAAGGGAGGAAGAAAAGAAAGAAAAATCAGTGCAGTACTTAAGTAGCACCCATCTTCAAATAACTGGAACAATATTTCCTAAAACATATTCTAGTTTAATGAAGTAATTTTTCATAATGGCCATGTCCCCTCCGTAGTAGTTCAGAAAACCACAGATACAACAACACCTAGTTCATTGGAGAACATTTAAGCCCTAATGTGAAAACATCTCAATATCTATCTGCAATACCAAATATCTAGTAACTAATACTCCTAATACCTAAACCTTCACATACATTTAAGGTGAAAAATATCCTATAGAAACAGCACCTGGTTACTTTACGTGTCTACTTTTACAGTGTCTTTGAAGTCATGTCTCTTAAACTCTCATACAAAACTAATCATTACCACTAACACCAATGACTCAGTATTCTGCAGAACTACAAAGCAAATTCTGTTTTGCTTCAGACTTCACCAAGAGAAGTGTAACAGAAGCCCTGAGTCCAAAGTCACCCTTTTGGTAGGGGTGTATGAAGCAATAGCAGTGGCCAGCTTTCAGACAATAGACTGGGGTTGCACTGTCAGCCTTATAATGAAGTCTTGTTTTGACTTGTGAATTGAGCAAGTTTGGTGCGGCAACTCACAGCCCCAAAATACCCTGAAAATGTCAGAAAACAACTCTCGCAGTCAGTTTTCTGATAATAACTGCGGTTACTCTACAACTCTCAGAAACTCTTAGGAGATTCAATGAGACATGCATTAATACATTTCTGGGTTATTTTCACTTTCTTTCCTCTCCAGTCTAGAAAATACTAGTCTTAAAGTTGTCCCATTTTGAAGCTTTCAGTGGGTCTCTAAATATTGCTTTAATTACCTACTTATTGCCCTGGCAAACCACAGTTATTCTTTGAACTCAAACCCAAGCAGCCCCAAACACTTTTTCTTCAAACTCCCTCACAGATGAGAGTAATTTTGCAATTACAAAAGTTCTAAGAGATTTCAAGCAGCTTCCATTCCTCAGTACTGTTTCAATCAAGAGTGGTACAAATTCCTGAAGTCCATGTTTATATAAGTAGTTAGCAATGAGGTTATTATTCACTGGGGTAAACTCCTCCTAGAGCTGACACTGTGTATAGAGAATTCTACATTGGCTAAAAGTTTTGTGGTGTAACACAACACAGACACCAGATACGACCACAATTCTGTAGTGAATTTTGCTTGCAAAAAAACCTAGTTTATATCACAGATTATGTTTATCATTATAGTGAATTGTATCATCAGAGCTACAAAGTGTTGTAGCAGAAGATATCGCTCATTACAGTACAGAATTCAGGATATAAAGATTGACTCCAAATCTTGCATGTCAAGAACGAGAAGAGTCTCCAATGTGCAAATTTGCTTGTACAGGTACATGTTGTCAAGATCAGACTGCTGTAGATAAAGTTTTCCACCACTGTCAATCTCCAATTTTTATTTTGTTCCAAGGCTCTTATTTTATATTAAAGATTCAAAAGAGTGGAATAAATGCAGCACATTGAATAGCAGACCTGCAATACTAAAACAACTATAAATAGGATAAGTAATTAATGATATAATAAACCTTCTTTGCCATATAGATATTTGCTACTTAGCTGTTCAATTAACCATGTTGAAAGTCAATCAATACTACACAAAATTGCTTTTCAGAGGTAACAAAAACCTAATTCTGAAACCTAATCACCTCCTTATCAAAACTCAAGGATGCTATGTCAAATTCTGAAATGTAGCTCCAGCATTGTGGGTAAAGATACAATTGGCTAAGATGATGATACTTTAGGAATTAATTTGTGGGTGTCATCAGGTAGATAACACCATTTGATTCTTTTTAAATTAAGCTAATTTAAAAAGAATCAAATGAGCACAACTAATGAGTTGTGCTTACAATGTATTAAGCTTTCTTCACTTTAATAGTATTCATACACACAGCATCATGAATAACGCACCTGAACTACTTAACACCAAAAATATTAGTGATATCTAAGATATTTTTACACTGACATTTAAGGGGATACAGTTCATATGATGATGTACAAATAAACAGAAATGCCACAGCTCTGATAATATTAATAGATTAGGTGGCATGCAAAGAAGGTACATTACAAATATGCTGTCACATATTACATTGCGTAGTTGTAGGTAATCTGCTTTTGACTGAAAGCTATTTGAAATTTAACTGACAGAAATAAATCACTAAATCAGGCTGGGGGACTTGCATGTAGATAAACAGTAGTACTTCATACCCAGCAGACCTACAGGAAGAGCTCATTTGTGGGATGTACTCACCAGTGACTCAATACATAGAATGTCTCTTTATTCCTATTATTTTTGCTGTCACCAAGATTAGTTTTCATCTCCTTTGTCTGACAGACAACACTTTCTTCACTTCCAAAAATAAATTTAATTGTGGGATGCTCAGAAGACATGTAATTATGACTAACACAGCATTATGTTTCTCTGTGTGTGTAAGAAGCTTGAAAAATACCTTTGACTAACTTTGACTAACTCCCTTTTATTAAGTTTATGACAATATAGTTTACAAGAACACATACAAATCTACACAAGTTAGTTACTATTCATCTACTTTGAGCTGGATTCTTCCTGAAGAATGGGACACCTTTATAAAAACAACACATTATTATAACCACATAGTGTTTTTATACATATATGCTCTTAAATACTCTTGATTACTTTGTCAGCAAAAGTAAAACAATAATTTCTGTTAGCACTTCATTCAGTGCTATCTTCCACAGTTCTTTGTGTGTGTTTTGACATTCTGATTCGTGATCCAATTCCCAGATAAAATTTGGCAAAGGATTTTCCCTTTTGTAATGTGGCTGATGGTTGATTAAGGACATCCATGGAAACAGTATTCCACAGAAATCCAGAGAATCACATACATACTCACTTTCCAGAGCACAGAAACTCCATAAAGCTCTTCAGTATCTGGTGCTTTGTTTTTCTTTTTAATTGCAAATAGTTAATAGTACTCCTTTAAGATTGGTATTATGGTATGAGATAGTGTGTGTCAAAATAATTGTATTTCAAACACACTTTACCAGCATGTGTCTTCCTAAATGTCTCCAGAGTATTAACCTGAGTTGAGAGACACGCATTGGAATCTTCCTCTTGCATGGATATTCATCACTAATACAATTTGTGGAGGATTTAAATGAATGCAGAATTAGAAAATATATTATTGTTCCACAGCTCCTTCTCTTTCAAGTGCTGTAGTACTAGTAAAATCAAAATCAAATAAAATTCAGGCCTTACAGGTGGCAACCTGGACTCTAAATATTTACAATTCACATGTTGCATAATATTATTAAAATTTAAAGAAGGTAATGGCAGATACTATTTTTATGATTTTAACAGGAAGCAATCATGTAAGGAGACACCAGCTTTTGTGTTCTGGCTGCCTACTTAGTAGTAGGTGAAGAGCCAGTGATCTGGTCTTAATTGCAGGCTATAAAAAGATCAGAGGCTCAGACAAGGAACCAAGATGTCTTCATGAGTGAATAACAGCATTTTTGATGCGTATGTTGGAGTTGGTAAGAGAACTAAAATTTTTATACAGATTTAGGTATACAGAATGCTCTGGGAGAAACTGAAAAGTATTTCAAGGTGGAAATGGCCTAAACTCTGATTTTCCCTTCTCTAAGAGCAGTAAGAGAATTTGTCATGTACACTCTCACATGTTAATGGTTAATCCTCACACACACACTACATAAACAGACTATTCTTTGGCCAAACATATAATATTTCACAACCTGCTATGCCCAAAGGTGTTCTCAGAGATGTAAAAGGACAAGTTTATTTCACTTTCCGTTTTTAAATGACTCATCCATTGCACACACTGTGACCTGTTGACAACTCACTTGTTGTGTGGGAAACACCCAGATTTTTGGTTTGCTTTGTAATTTTGTTCCTTATAGGTTTTCTTCCCAGCTGGTTTCACTAGGTTTTATTTATGTTCTGCCAGTCCTTAAAACAAAGATCTAAAAAGTTACAAGATAGAGATATTAATAGAAAATGCTTGCTGTTCTATAGTGTCATGTTTTTATCCTCAGTTTTATCATTCAGATTATTTAACAAAACCAGGCTTCATAAACCAGGGAGGTGGACATTTAGCTTTTTTCACCATGTACAAATGGGCATATGTCAAATATTTCCTTCACCAAAAAATAAATATCAAACAAGTCAAGAACTTGCTCCATTTCAGTGATAACTGAATATATTGCCTGCTATTCTACTTACAAGCCTGCTTGCTTTATACATATCTATATGCAGTATGATTTTCTAAGGCTGAGTATTGGGTGCAGAAATCCATTTTTGATAGCTGACTTACTCTAAAGAGGTCCAGCTGAAGAGGTTAAAAGCACCACCCAGATTAAAGTTGGTATACCAAAATGGGTTACCCAGTCCAATGTCCTTATCCTCCTACCTATCCATTCTTCAAATGCCACATATTCAACACTGTTTGGGAGTCTAGGTGATTCTTAAATGATCACTTAAACAATATTCAGTAGTGACAGTCCCGTTCTTCACTATAAGACAGATGTTCAGCACACCTGAACTTCTGCTCATCTCTTAAGAAAAATATGCAACTGGTAATACAATTAAAATATAAAAAATCCCTAATGCTTTCACAGTTGCACATGTCCTGTGGGGTAAAATGTATCTAATCCATAAAAAGTAAGCAATTATGATTTATTTGTTATAATAGATGGTAAGATTTATTTCGATTATTTGCAAAAGTACCGATCAGTAACCTCAATCATTATAGGAAGCACCTTCTACGCCATGTGCTCCATTCCATGTGACACTGTTGTTGATTTACCTGCTTTCTGTGAAAAGTTATCATGAAATTTTGCTTTCAAAACTGTCGTACCATTTTCACTACACTGTATTGTTGTGTGTTATCCACAATAGCTGATTCCTAGGTATTCTAAAAGGAAGGATCCTTTTTTAAATTAAAGAACAGTATTTCAAAGGGAACAATGTGAAATAGACTCATATGGGCTCATTTTGCAAGTATTATAATTGAACTATAATAAGCAAGCTGGTGATTTATATATATATATATGTATAGTGCAGTTTAACTAGTTAACTGAAAGAAAGTGATCTGCTTTCTTGTCTCTTAAATATTCAAAGCTGTATGTCCTTGTTAACACATAAATGTGTTCATACAAAATTAATTGCAGATTTTTAATTTTGAGCAAGGCTCTAAAAGTTGTATATTTCCATCAAGATTCCTTGTGAAGAAAGTGTACAAAGTATTATTATGCAATTAAAAAAAATATTTTTTACTAATACTACAGAATAAGGACACTTTGAAGGGCAGAAAATACACACAAATACTTCCAAATCTGAAAGTAAATGCAATGGGAAGAAATGTGGCCCAAAGTAATGCAAAACTTACAATGATTCTTCTGAGGAAGCTCTTTAGTTTTAAATTTGCAGTTTCTGTGGAAGGTGCTTGTATGGCAGGCTGCATGTTGCACAGTTCCCTTGGCCACAGACTGCTGAGACCAAGTGAAATTTGCCCTGAATCCTCAGCTTCCCTTATAGAAATGGGGAAATTTGAAGAAAGGGAAAATTGGGAGATAAACAAGCTCTCAAAAATCATATTATTTATTTTCTGTAATTTATTTCCCATAAGCTCCTACCTCGGCAGCTTACTGGAATAACTTTTTGTGACTACACTGGAAGGTAATGTCAAGTTTCCATGGGTGGTGTAAATTAGAAAACCCATCCAGATAAAACAGGTGTTAACAGTCCTGCTGGGAGATATTTAGTGCATTCTGCTGACTTGCTGTTGCACATGGCCCAGATTAAGGCACATTCCGTATTTCTA
This sequence comes from Aleadryas rufinucha, assembly GCA_013397815.1. Taxonomy (NCBI): domain Eukaryota; kingdom Metazoa; phylum Chordata; class Aves; order Passeriformes; genus Aleadryas; species Aleadryas rufinucha. The sequence continues at coordinate 251,275 of VZTH01018808.1, forward strand.
TCAAAATTATGACATGTTTTAGGGGGTTAAGCAGAACACACTGACACACAGACACAGTCAGATGACCTCTTTTGTAGCAAACTCCTCATTATTTGCAGTAGAATAATTTAAGGAGCATTTAATAAAAATATCTATCACTGAACCATGTAGCTTCATTACAGAAAACTGTTCCAAACAAAGCATTGACTTTGCAATAAGAGACCATACATGCAAATTAAAAACTGATTTACTGGAGGCATTTAGGGAGAATTTTACCTTAGAGAATAATAACTACTGGTATGTAGAAGGCCTCCCAGGCAAAAATTTTTAGGAAATGATGCTGGAGTTATTTAATTATTAGTTATTTTTTGAGGAAAAAATGACAATCTTATTTAAAACTGAAATAGCTTCCACTTCCTTTTCCAACAGATATTAAGGAACACGCACTCGAAATTCTTCCAACATGCAGTCCAAACACGAAATATGACCAGTAAACCCAGAAATGTGAAAACAAATTAACTTCTCAAGTACTTGGAGAATTCAACAGACATATGTACTGACCTGCTGATAAAAGAATGTATGAGGTCACTGCTGAGGTCAAAGCATGAGCTGGGCTGTGTATTGTTTTTAAGAAAATGGTACAGTGGGAATTGGATCCCTTCTGGCATGAATTACTGTCAGCCCTGTCAGGAACACAAAAGTGACAATTGGTGTTGCAAATTTTTCACCTAGCCCCTCACTTGGTTCTTGGAAACCTTAGAGTGAATGTGACATTATTTCTGTAATGGCAAATACAGAATACAGTTTGTTTGTTTGTTTGTTTCTGTCTGTACACATCAGCAAGTTAATGAAAAATTTAGTTATTCTAAATAAAAAACAATACTAATCATAATTTTTAGATGACCAAACAGATCATTAGAAACATCTGCTGGTCATTTTCATATAAAACCAAAAAATGCTCCATCCACAAACACCAAAAACCCTCCAACACATAAGAGAAAAATACAAAATTTTACTCTGATCATCTATCTGATGATATGAGCTTGCTTCTCGTCTTCCTTTCTTACTCACTCTTCTGTTTCTTGTCTTGTCTGAATTTGCTCTCCCATTTTTATACAGTAGTCTCTGCAGCAGACATTATAAAGCACAAAATACAGCAATGGTAATTTCTGAAATGCTTTTGTGCTACTATAGCAGAAATTGTGAGAAGAAAGTTTTGGAATTTTGATTGGAATATAGTGCTGGGTTGGAACTCAAAAAACCATGGATGTATTTCAATATGTTGCACAAATTTCTTAGAAAGCTAAATATGGCTGCACAGCAGAATGGATCAAAAGAAAAGACAGGGAAAAATTCTCTTCCCGTGTCTGAAAGTAACTTGTTATTCAGGACTCTCATCTCCACAGGCCTGAGGCCACCACCACCATGAAAGAGACTTATACATGCACTAAGAACACAAAATTGAAGATAAATACTACCTTGGGAGGACCTTTTTTTTAAGGCAATGATAAAAAGAACTCTGTTTAAACACAGTGTTTCTTAAAGCAATCCTCTACTCTAGTGAGCCTTTCTATAATCTTTTTTTTACTTATGCAACACTTCTGAGTCAGCAAGGTACCAGTGTCTAAATATTTATGGAACCTGGAATATTTATGGAAGTTTTTCAGAACTTTTCTGAAAATTGGAGGGCAATGTGAAAATGCACACTTCTTTAAAACAGAGGAGGTTCTCTCCATTAGGTCAAAAGAGAGTCTACAACAGAGTCTTCATTTATTAGATTTAATTAAACCTTTGAAAGAATTCCAGTTCTGTCCTTCACCACCCCTTACTGCATAGCAACTTCATTTAGCTCACTCAAAAAAGCAGCTTTTAGAAATAAGGGCAGTACAACCAGTGACGGAATGAATCCTTTAAAAAATAAGTAAACAGGTAAACTATGAGGCATTTAACTTCATCTCTTGAACTTTGCAACTGGAATCCATCCAGATGTGCTTCGTGCTTTCTGAACACTCCCTCCTGACTCCACCAGAAGTCATAATGCTATAGCTTGTGCAGGAGAGACATTAACAGTTTGCTTCTATCCATCTGGCCTTTTGATTTTATAAACATTCTAAGTTTTTTTTAATTAGATATATTTTTCATATTACCCTGGGAATATTTACAGAACATATAATATTTATAGAACATGTAGTATTCCTAGAACACTGAGCTCATCAAAAGAAAAGTGATAAAAAATACTTGTTATTAGCAACCTCTAAAAGCACAGCCCAGAGTTTTCTGTAGGACTAAGGTTATGTGGCTGGTCCTCCAGCTGGGACATAAAGTCCTTGGGGAGATATATGCATGAGAGAACATAAGTTACTGGTTTTCCTTTATGTTTAGTTTTCATATTACTCAAATTGATCTAAACCCTAAAGAAAAAGACAACAAAACTTGATGATGAATTGACATCACAGGTTATTAAAACCACTCAGATTAAACCAGACACCTTTAAAACCTATAGTGATAATACAAGAGACTAATACTCAGGCTTTCACTTTTGCTAGTGTACCTGAGCATTGCATTTTAAACCATGTTTAGCATAATATACATAGGAATGACTATGAGGCCATGCTGTATATGTTTTCATACCATGCTTCTAAACAGCTTTCATGCTTGCCTATCTCTGCCCCTTTCTCCTAACTATGGTAAGAATTTTCCACATTTTCACAAGATGTCGTGTTTAGATTCTTGGTAAAGGAAAATAAAAGCACCTGGAACCACAGGTATCCCAAGGCAGTGGGATATCTGCTTGTAAGCTCAACAGGATCAGACTTTTTTTCTTGACTTCTCAGCCAAATGCAGAAGAGAAACATCAGAAGTGTTCAAGCCTATAAAATGAAACCTTAACCAGCACTTAATGCTTGTTGTCACATCACTTCCAATTGTAGCCAATGAAGTGTAAAGTGTAGGAGGAAACAATTTTTTGAACAGTTATCCAAGTGTTTTAAAGTTCCAAAATACTGCCAGTATTACTTGAAAAAAAATAAGCATTTCAGAGGGGCTTTAGAGGGAGCACATATCTTCAAATACATTAATTCATACAATGGAACAATATAAATATTTTGAAACTGTTTATGCCAAGAAATCCAAATAGAAGCTTTATATATACAAGAACTGTGAAAACACCCTTGCACACATTTTTACCCTGGAGTGTTACTGCTGATCTGCCCATGAACTAAGTATCAAAAGAAGAACAACAAACACCTAATTTAAAGTTGTTATTGGGAGGAATTACTGAGAAAATCTGTGTGACAGGCAAAACAGTTCACAAGGCTGGGACACTAGTTAGTTAGTTATGTGTACAGTTAGAATACAGAAGACTATAACTATCTAATTCCATGAATTACTGTTTATTAAAAATAAAAACCCCCTAATATTAACTATTACATGCAAATAGGTCTCAGTTCTCAAGTGTGGAAACCAATGGACAAAGAAAATTCTTGTGGTGTTTGTTTTCCCTAGAGGAAAATGCCATTTGTACATTCCCATGGTAATTCCAAAAAAATGCTGAAGAATCAAGAGGTATGAATAATTCAAAAAGGTTCCAATTAGCTGACAATACAAGCCTAAACAAAGTATAATCTAATTGTTATAGAATTAAAGACTGCCAAAAGCTACAAGCTAAAATACAAATATATTTCTATTTCAGGAAGCCTGTTCAGATTCACCTTTCAAAACTTTGCAGGTTTGGTGTTGGTCTGGATAGCCACCTGAAAGAGTTTCTAGGAACTGCATAGGTAAACAAATGCTTTAAGTTGATATAAACTATCAAAAAGGCAAAATATATTTGTGATCAGTTTGTGAGATTGAATACAACCTCGTCCCAACAACATAAAAATGTATCTTGGACAGACATGGAAAATGAACCCTGCCCAGACCAATAGATATCCAGACACTGGGCCAACTTAAAATAAGTTCAACTTTAAATAAGTATAGCTCTGATTTATGTCATGTGGTCATCTGTTGATCATATGGTCAGCAGAGTCCTCAGACTAGGAGAGTTTTAAATAATTCCTGCACATCTGAGAGCTGCCAAATAGATTACTATATTTATACTATTTATTTCTGTTGAAACAAAAATGGTTGTACTGTATTCTAACTATTTATGTATTAAATTTCAGGTCATAGTGGATTTAAACAGACAAGTTACATAAAAAAATAAGGCGATTGTGTTAATATTTTAATTAACTTGATCAAAAGCCTTTACATGAAAAGGGATTAGTTAATGCTGTTGAAATAAGCAGTCTTTGTGATAACTTACTTGTTCTACAGTTAATTTAAGCCAATTTACCCATCTGTACCTTAATAGCATTGCCTATAATAGGGTCACCAGGCGTAATAGAGTTTATATTTACAGTTAACAACGGTATTTAAGACCAGTTCAAAGTTTGTCAAAATCTTTACTAACACAGAATTTCAGATGCCTCATGCTGTTTGGTGCCACATCAGAGTGGTCAGATCCATGGGCTCTTGATAGCAGGAGAAGGCTCGTGGAGCAGTTATTTCAATGAGTGAAAAAGCCATGACGTCTCTCCATCTGGACCAATGGCTGTGCACAATGTTGTGAGGGACACAAGACTTTTTCTGACAAATACAGCATGTTTCATTTTGACATTTCATGGAATATATGGTGATCACAACACTAGTGCACAAATATATACTGAAAGAGCAGGCAAAGAAGTACATTCTAACTCCCTAACACCGTAACTTTAGATATTGGGGTAAGAGGAGGAGAATGAAAGAATAAAAATGCCAGGATAAATTGTTCTTTTTAAGTCACCCCTCACATTGTCATTCTCAGAGAGGGAATATTGACCTGATGGACCACTGCTGCATGCTATTCACGTGTGCCAGCAACAGCACACTGGGGAGAGGCTGTAAGTGAAAGGGATTTGCAGCAGGGTTCAAAGAGGTGTTTGTTCTTTGAAAATGATTACGGGCAAATAACAGCACGAGGTTAGGCAGGTTAGTGTGCATAAAAGTCAAGGAACTCCAAAATGGTGAGTATACAAAAGACACTGTAAAATCAAGGGGATTTGGCATTCTTTCCATGAAACAGGCTAACCCTAAACTGCAGCAGATGTAGGCAGCTTCTGTTCCAGCAAAGATCAAGGGCAGAGTGAGAAAATACATCTGGACAGATCATAGTAGTTTCAGTATACACCTACTTTCATTCTTTCTCTTCTTTTTCTAACACTGTAATTGATTATATTCTGGAAGTAATGCAATATTGTCAAAAAACCTCAAACTTTTTGAAGCAACAAATTTTTGTTATTTTACTTTCTAACAAGAGAGCGGGGGAGGTTGACAAGACTTTTTAATGTACGTCATAATTTTAAATGTAGTAAGACAGGACAGCTTTTGTTGCCACATTAGTCTGTAATTAACACACTAGATTGCTAGACACTCTGTGTTACTTTATTATACTCACGTCTTGCAGTCTCTTTGCTGTAAGGCCAAACTTTTAAATACCAGGTATGTACAGTGGCTAAAAGATGATTCAGTGGCCAGTACAGTCACCTAGGCATAACATATCACACAATACCTCCAAAAGCTTGATCATTTGTTGGATAGTGTTTACTTTAATTTTAAACATATGTAAGTGGTTAAAATTACAAGAAGGGTGTCTTCTTTCTTCTCTTCTGCAGCTAAACTCACAATGCAAACCCTGTCCCACCCTAACATTGCTAGTTCCTTTAATTACAATGGAAACCACAACTTGTTGCTTTCTGGCACCCTCTGCTGCTTTACACATTACACCACAGACAGCATTTCATGGACCATTGCACATTTCCTGTATCTCCACTAAGACATTTTCCCAGTAGTTGCATTTCCCAGCCCAACCAAGTAAAAGCTGATGATACTCATACTTGGTGTGTACCCTCATTTATTGTTTGCAAATGTTGATGGTTAATTCCCAAATCTGTCCAGTAGCTCTTTTCTAAACTTAATCTGGACTCACTCTAAGGAACAGAGATAGTAGTTCTGGCAAAACTGTAGAAGAGTGGCCATCTCATGCTCTCACAGATGTCCAGATAATACAAAAATTCCAGTAATTTGAAAGCTCCCACAAACTTTCATTCACACGTGAGAGGTAGAGCGGCTTAAATACCTTTGGAAGTGAATAAAATCATTGAGAGTTCAATCAGAACAGCACAAGGTACTTTACACAGATTCATGACCATGTGTGTGAGCCACACACCAAAACACACACACACATTGTTTCTCAAGAGACTTGCATGTTACTGAAGCTGCAGAATTCTCCATTGTCAAGACAGGCAGTGGCAGATTATTCTAGGAGGAAGGATGAGTGAAAGGCCTGGGGACTTCACCTCAGTGTTAAGAAATGTTCTTTTGTGAAAAGCCTTCCTCTCCAAGGAAACTCAACAGATATAGAACAATAACCTTTTCTAAATAACATACAGCACTCAAAATTACAAAAGTCTAAGCAGAAGTGGGAGGGGTTAGAAAATCTTTAAATAGAAGTCCCCAGCTATAACTATAAGAGAACTGGCATTTTGCCACAGTTCCAAAATAATCAGACATTTGAAAAAATCTAGAAAGCTGACAAAATCTCAACATTACCAGAAAGCCTTGTTTGGTTATACTGTAAAATAAAATCACTTCAGATACATTGTTTATTTTCTTGTTCAGCATAAATACGCATTTTTGCTGTTCAGCTAAATATCACACACTTTCTTCTCTATTTTTAAATCCAGTAAACATTCTAGACATTCCTAGTATTTATAACATACTCTCCCTATAGATGATAAAAATACACCATCACGAAGCACACATATTTACTGTAATCTGCTGCTGCTATCTGTTAACAACTTATAACCACAGGTGCTTTCTAGAATGCATGTCATAGTCAACTTATGACTTTTCAGTGCATTGCTATTAATGAAGGTTTCAAGGCCATTTATTCCTCACCTCTTTCTGTAAGTATATGTATTGCTAATATATATTAGTTCAATTCCAAAACTTATCTAAATGTTCACATGACATTTTTGAGGGGAAAAAAACCCCACCATAAAAAACCCAACTAAAAATTGAAGAGCATGGGAAGCTAATTACAGATGGGTAAAATAGAGAGACTGCAAACTGCATCTCTTCAAACAATAAATACTTCAAAGTGTACATCACCCATTAGTTTTCAAGCATAGTGCAGCATTTAATCTCTGCATGTCCTCCCAATACAGTTTAACTCAAGTTTCTGATCAATTGACATTCCTGACACTGTTGAGTGATGGGGAGAAGAGATGGATGGGTGAGATGGTCGTATCTCAGTGGCTTGAGTGGCATATTCCAGATAGAGATTGAAAGGAGGTGAGTTTCAGGGAATTGCAGGGGGGAGAGGGAGAAGGAAGGTAGTGTGTGAGGGAAAACTGTTGACTTAAGGAATAAAAAGATCTTTTAGTGTTTGGTAGTCTTGGTCTACAGAAGTGAAGTGTGCATAACCCTAATTCCAGTCCTAACCAAGCAAACCCAACCATAACCTAATGACTCAGTAGATTTCATGGAGACTGTATAAGTGTTCATCACAATAGATGTACTTTTTATGACATGATTATTTTCATTAACATCTAGATGAGTTATTCTCATATGATTCTACACTGTAATAACACGAGGGATTTGTAAGTGTAAACAAAAAGGCTAATAACAGTGTACAATTTATACTTCATGAATAATGTACTTCTAGCCTAGTAAAATAACACTCAGGATGTGTTCCTGTGGCATTTTCTTTTATGACTTCAGTCAGTCAAATGTGAGTGACTCAGGGGAATATGCATCTCAGTGCCTGATAACAGTGAGTAACTCTGAACTGTTCTGTGAAGAGAGATTGTTATAAATCTTGTGGTCCTTTTAATCTTCTCAAATGTAATGCTCTAAATGTAAAGAGAACTGCTTGTTTCAGTGCAGAATAAAGAGGTCTCACAAAAAGTCAAACTAGAATCAAACCATATCAAAAAAAGAGATGATTTTGTTGCCTTCTCCTCCCTTTCCTTTCTAAGACAGTAACATTCTTAGGCAAGATGAATGAAGTGTTCCATTCTTTATTCTCTACTAATCTCACACTTGCAGCAGTTCTTCCATCCTTTCCTCAGTGTCCTTGTTCTCTCAGAGTAAAAATATGCTTGGTCTACCACAAAAAGGCAACTGTTAATAGCTGTCCAGCTGTCATCCCATCTATATTTTCTCTTAAATTTCTTGAGTTCTTGGAAATTTTAGGGTTTGTTCACAAAAGCAGTTGGAATTCCTCCTCTTCCAGCTCTATGCTAAACCAGTTTGCCTCTCATCTCACTCAAATTGGCTGTGTTAATAACATTAATAATTTCTTTTCAGCAAAACTTGAAACAAGAATTCAAACATCTACACTATTCAGATTCAACAACCATTAACACCTTTAACCTTGCCCTTAAAGAAATTTTTCTCTTTCCTTTTTTTATTCTCTCCATTCATATAGTCACAATTATCCCCAAAATGTATACTTAGATAGACCCTCATTATTCCCTTTATCTTTTTTCTTTTGAGATTACATGTCTATAGTCTTGATACTCTCATTTTCATTTTTACTCCCGTCATAATGTCAAGTTAATATCATCTGCAAGCATAAAAATAAACTTCAATATATTTGCATATTTTCACTGTAGATATATATTTACATGCACTGCTTTTTGCAAGAGAATTTTTAAATTTCTATGGCACAGAGGATTACATAAAAAAAAGCATGAGTCCCCTGCAAGGTGTACACAAGTTTATAAAATGGCTTTATTTATGTCTAAAACAAAGAAGGAAACTCCAATCCTGAACTTCAGCTTCTAAAATTTTGCCCTGCAGTCATCATTCATGATTCAAGAGTTTTAAGTATGGGAGACTTCAATGATAGTTGGCTTCAGCACTCACTGAATGCCAAACAAATTACAAATGCTTTGAAGCCATCTTGTACATTGTATGCTGAACAGTGTATTGCAAGTGTCTGGATGTGCCAAACATGTTCAAGAAAGTCTTCCCTCAAACAGCTGAGGACAGTCACTGGGAAAGGATGTGGGAATGGGATTGGCTCTTAAAAGGAAGATCACACCTTGAACCTACTTAGGAAATGAGAGGACTTGTCCAAGAAAGCATCTTCAGAAGGCTAGTTAGGACATGCTCCTGGCTGTGACAGTATCAGGCCCTTGGGTTCTGGGAACCCCAGAAAGGTTAAAAGTTGAATGTAAACCACCTACCTAGTGAAGAAACTCACAAAGCACAACTAGTTAAGTAAAAATAGATACAGGCCTACTTGAAAGTGCCATCAAAAAATGGGAAATCTGAATCAGGTTGAGGAGTGTCATTTCCCTCACAGAAAATTATCTGCTTATATCCTTTCATAAGGGAGCTATATCAGCCTTGTCTGCACTTTGACCTGAAGCTGCGAGTGTTGCAAGGTAGGAGAGAACAGATGGTGAAAAGAAGTATTTGTTACCAGTGTGGCTCTAATATGTATTTTACCCACAATTCTCCTCAAAAACTAACTGCACAAGACTTTATTCTGCCAAACCGCAAGAGCTGGATTCAGAAATGCGTAATTAACAGGTAAGTAAATCTTTGTGAGGTGGGATGTCAAAGAATATATAAGATGTGCATTACCATGGCACAATTCTCCCAGGGAATGGGGAGCGTGATGCTTCTGCCACCACTCAAAAAGTCCAAGGAAGAAATGCAATTGTTAGGACCTTGCTAACATTTGGGGACAGGCTCATCTAAAATGAGGGCAAAATGTCCTCATGAAATTCCCAGCTGGACAACAACCTGGCTTGAGGCTGCACGAAAGCGTGGACAATATGGTCCGAATTTAAAAAAAAGGGGGTCATACAGATGTCAAAAGGGGTCCTCTTGTTAATGTACCCAACTTTTCTTCAGTCTCATAGAATAAAGCAACATTTTTGGCATTCTTCTGCCTTTTTTACAAAACATTTTTAATTTATTAGCATCTTTTTAAAGGCATTATTAATGAAATCAAGTACTACGCTGTAGAAATTATCTTATTAGTTCTAAACATAGTCACACCAATTCTCACTTTTATCAGATGCACTGCTGCTCACGCAAAATTGGTGCTAGCCTTCATAACTAAAGCTTTTTACAAAAGATTCTTATCATTTTGGCAATGTTCTACAGCTCCAACACCTCTTCTCCACTCCCTCATTTCCAGGATGATCAAGACCTGCATTTTTATTGAACTCAACTTTCTCTGTGGGACCGCAGCATATCTGCATTATAAACCATAAGAATTACCTTTGACGCATACCTTTGGTTGTATAAACTGGTAGAAAAGTGTGCCAAAGATCAGATTGACAAAATAAAAAATAGTCTTCGTGAAATGCATACAACACTAGGAGACTCTTCAATGAGAAAGTCTTTCCAGCCCTATCATCACTATGAGAAACCCCCTGCTACCAACAAAAATTAAGGATGCTTTTGTACCTAGATGTACATTGGCAGAAACAGTTCTTCTGGGAAGTAGCAAGACCTAATTCTAAGAAAAAACATCTATTAAGGCAGCATCAATCTCTGAAGGAAAAATCAACTTGAAGAGTGGTAAACTAAAAATTTTTGTTAACTTTGAATTGATTTTACTATTTATGCTGCTGACAGCAGCAGCAGTAAACTGCATGAGAAAAGAACGGAAACATGAGTTTTGTAAAATTCACTAGGGACAACACTGCAAATGTCACCATTAAAGAATTTTCAGTCCAACACCTTTTGATTCTCTTGCATTTTCTCCAGCTATCCCAGGATGGATTGAATTGGTATGCTCTGTATGCTTACTGTATGTTTGATGTGATGTGTTAGAAGCCAAAACACTGGAGATTTTCCATTATATTTATAATTTGTTCAGGAGGAAAAAAAAAACCCAAATGCTTTCTCTTTGAACAATCAGATAAAAGCTTTATAACATATTTTCTACCCAGGACTCTATCCTGCTTTTCCTAATGATGCGGGAACTTCGAACAGAAATTAAAGAAGAAAATGGGTTATAAGGAAGCAGAGAGGACTTAGCTTTAGATTTTATCAAAAGGTAAACCCTTGAAATCCCATTGTTTTCTAAATAAAGATGATATGAAATGTCCTTAATTGATGGACTTATGGAGTAATTCGTACAAGGAAAAGATAGACATTCATGTGGCATTGTTTTCCATTGAAGGGATTCAGAGATGATGGAAAAACAGATGAAGTCCTATATTGCTCCTTGAAAGAACAGCTGTAAAGAAAAAATAGGAAAGACTCTACAAGAAACTATGGACAGACAATGTATGTTGTAATACACAGAGGTTTAAATCTTTATTATATTTATGAAAGCAATTAATAAGAAATACTAAAATCTTTTCACCCCAGTAGACTTAGCCAGCAAAGAAGTAAACCTCTCTAATTCTCTTACAAATTTCATTTATTTAAAGCTTCTGAGATTTGAATAAGAAATAATTTTTCCCCCAGTACATCTCAGAGTCTCAAGTTCTGTGTACAACACCAAATGGGTGAGCATAATGAAAGCCACAAGAATCCTGGTAAAGGTAACTATGCAGAAACAGGGTGCTGCTGGGTTTCACAGGTCTTAATTTTTATGAACTTGGACCTATGGAGACAATTCAACTTGTCTGCAAGTACTTTATATATCAATGCCAAAATGAGCATAGAGTGCAACACATTGCAATAGAGCCAACTAAAGAAAAATAAAAACCCAAGCGTTCTATATACATTTAAAATAAACATTAAAACATGTTTACAATTTAAGGTAACAGCTGAATTGAGATGCCTCAAAAATCACTTGAAAGATGATGGCATTGGCAAGAGGAAAACCAAACTGTGAGTGGAATAGAACTTGGGAATATTGGTAGTGAATAATTATGAACCAATATCAATATCACCCACAGAGAACATCAAGTATTTCCAGCAGCAGACAATCCATGTCAGTGCTCCTTAGGTTTTTTAAAGCTAATAAAATATCTTAGACCTCCTGAAAATGGGTATCAATGGCCTTCTGGAAAGGGTATCAAATGGCATATGAATAGAGAAAACATCTCCCCTTAATTGCAAATTATGAGAGCAAGGATTATGAAAACATATGTGCAAGAAGAGGGTAGTGGGATTCTTGAGGTTTATTAACCAAAAATTTTAAAATGAAAGCGATGAATGAATGGCTAACAAATGTTATTGGAATATTTTGACTGTTGCTGGTTTGATGGCTGATATTCTGACAAACTCTGACAGGACATATTGCTACGTACTGGTATATGTCAAACATACAACATGCAAACTAGCTTCAACCACTAGTTTGAGTTATATTTTTTTCCCTGCATATTACAAACACCTTAAGAGTCCACTGCTATAAGGAGAAGAGAATTGCCCTGCCATTAACTGAGTGGGCTAGCAAAATTGAGCACTGCCAAGGAAAATTACCTGAAAATCTGGTAAAATTGTGCCTATGGTTAGGTTAGACCAGTGCACAGCCCAGAGGAAACAAATGGAGAGCAGGTTCAAAACCTGGGGTCTCAGATGCTCTGAGAGAAAAACTGACCCATTTGAACTACTTTAACTTCATTTTAAATTTTCTAACTCAGTTTAGAAATCAGCAGTACAGAACCAGTATGTGAAAAGAGGAAAATAATTTGATCGGTCTGTAGAGAAAAAACAATTCAGTAAAGAGATAGTATCAAAAGAAGGATAAATAAATATATTATTACGAAGTTAAAGTGGCTAAATGTGACACTTTAATCACCGTGCAAACGCTGATGTAGGAGTATGCACTGGAGTTTTCAAAGCACCTGGTTTGAGACCCAGAGCACCTGGGACAAATTCTTTGGCCTGGTTGAGCTGAGAGATGGGCTTATGGGAGGAGAACGACGGACACAGAGAGCCACAAGTACTGCTGCGGCATGGACACGCACTGACCACGTTTTCCCCATAGCTGCATGGAGCCAGAGATGAAATCCAGAATCCCTATGCCACATAAAAGTGCAACAGGGAATATACACCGATGTTGTTTTGGAGATGCAAATATTGCTAGAGTGAATAGTTCTCCCTGCAGCTTGTCTTTCTCTCATGGAAATGAAGTTTAATAGACAAAAGAGTGGTGGGTCCCTAAGCAATCCTAGATGGCCTCTAACCACTTACATAACCTTGGGAAATCACACCACTTTACTGTGCTTTTGTCTCTCCTTGTTTGTCTTGCCTGTCTAGAATGGCAAGTTTAAACGTGATTAAAGTGGAGAGTGGTTATCTCTTGATCTGTGAGTGTAATATTAAGAGTTCCATGGTGGAGTTCCCAAAGTTCTCAGCCAGGGCCACTAGGTGCTGCTGTAATGTGAGTAATTAAAATAATAACTATTATTAAGGAAATTATGTACATTCTTTCTATTGACTGCTTCAAAAAGTCTGGAAGTCAGAGAAAAAACTTATTCTAAACCCGCATATTTTTGAACGGTAAGAACCAAAAGACCCCATTATTCACTGCATTAATACTCAAAAATTTTCCCCTTACCTTTTGACACTTTGCAAAAAAAAGCTGCAACACCTTCCACCATTAAAAAATGCACTGAACAAATGCATTCTTTTTTTTTTCTATTCTGTTTCCATTTTTAAAGCCAGTTTCAGCAGTTTGCTACTATATACAAGCTCATCCAAATCACTACACTGCAAAATCCTTGCCGCCTACACAACTTTGCACCTTATTCATATATTATTTGAATGTGAACAGAAAAGCAAAGACCTCAGCATGGGAGAATAGGACTTGAATTGCAAATGATTCAATAAATGCATGGTGATTTTACTGAGGCTCAGATTTTGTGTCTGTCACTTTCACAGTCTACTAAGGAGGTATCATCTTATGTGGTAGCTGACTAGCCACAAACACAGTAAAAGATTAATAAGGCTCCATATGAATCACAGTCACTAAATACTTCTTGTCTGAGAGTATTAAAAAGTCTTTAGACAGCTGCCAGCTATAGCTCAGAGAGCTATATGACTAAAGTGCTATTTCTGAAAGTCTTGGAGTCAGTTCATCTAGCTGGACTTCACAGTGGACAATCCAAAAGGCTATTTATATTTAAAAACAATTTGGCAAGTGTTGTTCATCAAACCAGTTTTCCAGACAAAAAGACTCCACTTAATAACTCATTCTTGGATTTACTGCCCTTAAAATGAAGCTAAATGAAATTATTTGGATCATCAGAAGAACAGGTCTGATAAGGCAGTTCTGGATTAATTAGAAGTGATGAAGTTTTGCTGTCAAGTTATCTCAAGATCCAAAGTTAGCACAGAAACAAAGTGAAAAACACTAAGAATATGTGGGAAAAAAGTATCAGGAACACTATATGAGAATTAGGACTTTATGGTAAAAATGGGACATAATATTCATATTTTATATAAATCCTTATTAAAAAGCATTTTAGGAAGGTGCAGTGGTGCCAACACAAACTAAAAATGTATTTTATTCTTACCATTTGAGACTGGCTCCGTGGACAGCCATTGATATCTTCAACCTTTTCATTTGCTAAACAAAAACAGTGAGGGGAAAAGCAAAAGTAAACAATGAGATAAAACTTTCCTTTCCAACCCCTGGTCAAAAAAAAAAAAGAAAAAAAAAGAAAAAAAAAAAGAAAAAACCCCAAACCCAGAAACCTAAAAATCAAAACAGAAAAAAACTCCAAAAAAAACCCCAAAACAGAAGAAAAGCAGAAAAGGCACAGCAATAAAATGCAGAGGGTTTTGTTGACAGAGAGCTCCTTTCTAAGTAAAGCTCAGCTGTACAGTAACAACACTCTTGTTAGCAGCAGTTGCTTCCATATGCCAAATCATGCAAAGGGGGAAGTGCGAAGGAGGTCGCTGCTAATTCTTCAGCCCCTGCAAAATAACTGCTGACATGAAATCTTCCACAATTGTCTTTGCAGGGTCAGGATACAGTTTCAAGGCATCCCAGAAAGTATGAGCCACTCCAACTAACAAAATGCACACATGGGAGACATATGGTTTAATGGAGCATTCATTTCTGACAATTCAAAGTGTGTAAGATACAGTTCTGGCCATTTAAAGTATGGTTAAACAGCAATTTCCAAACATGCTCACATAAACATATTTTTTAATTAAGACAAGGATGAACCACACAAATATCAGAGACATATGGACCCAGTCAAACTGTATTATTCAGGGTTCATCTTATTGTTAAATACATTCAACTTGAATTACATATTCCCCCACGCAAGGAGTCAGCTCGCAGTGCTTCCCTCAGCCCTGGTCTTACCGATGATCTGGATGATTTCTGCTAGCAGAACTCCATCTGCAATGTCCTGTTGCAAATCCTTTATCAACCGCTTGTGGCCAGATTTTGCTAGGTAGTGGTTAGCCCAGTCAGTGTAAATCTGCAGAGCAGAGTGGGAGGGCAAGGGGAAGAAGGGAAAGAGAGGAAAAAAGACAATAAAAAGTCTTAAAACAAACGTTGGCTTACATAGCAGAACTATTCTGGAACACATTCCCATTTAAGAAGTCAGCACCAAGGGAAAAAATTTTAATGTGTTTTTTGACTTTTTTTTTTCCTAACGGCCATGCCCCTCCCCCTGCCATCCTCTGTTTTATTTTAGCTTCAAATGATTCAGGCTGTTTCATGAGGGTTCAAACTTGCTGTGACCAAGCAAAATTCCCCTTATGACTGTAAAGGAAACGCCTGTCACAAATCAATCACATCTACCACAATTCCACCTCCCACCACATTTCTACCTCCACGCACGCCCCGCTAACAACATTCATATTCTGGGGCTGCCTGAGAGAAAGTGATAGCAGAGACATGTGCCTATGTTTGGCTAAGGATTAACTGGGGTGTCACTGGTGTTCCTGTGCCCAGTGATGCCTCTCTAACACTTTATGCAGTAATCACTGTGTCCCGCTGCCCAGGGACAGGTTGTTTGCCCCCCTGCCTGCACTTCAAAGTGCTCTAATGTGCACAGAGGAGACTGAGAGTACCAGATGCACAATATCACTGGGATTAGAGTATATATATTCTGGAAATATGCTGTGCCCTTTCTTTGCCTGAAGAGGATTGGGGAATGGTGAGACTGAGCAGCACCAAACACTTAGCAACAGGCAGCACAAAAATGGCAGTTATCAACAGAAGGTTGAAAAGGACCAGCTGAATGACATCGTCCAAAATAAGGGAGGAGAGGGGCGTGAAGAGAGAGGTTGAAGGCATTTCAAAAGGTGTGTATGTACACAGAGTATTTGGTAACACCCACAGCACACACACAAGCAGAACCAGGTTCACTTAAGGTGGGAGAAGAGGAACAGACACCTTCCCCTTTGTACTGAAGGAGAGTGCCCCCCAGGAGCTTCTCACACCATTCTGGGGTGTCCCAGCACTCAGAGGGAGCTCACACTAATGGAGATTGGCAGGGGGTGTCACACAGCAGGAGGGTATCCGTGGCCCTTGGCAGCCAGCCCTGGCTCCCTTTTGCAGGGTCTCTGTGACCTCCTTCCTCACTCCAGAAAACAGGACTTGTACAGAACCTCCCAAACCTCCCACTGCCGTGGGAGAGAAAGCACATATGAATGACAGCACCACCATGTGAGTAAATATAATAACTAAGAGTCTTTGTCTGCTGAGAATATTGTTTTAAAATGTTGAAACTGCACCTTTTTAATAAAAAAAAAAATAAGCTTACTCTATAAACATCCTTTTATTTAACCTCATAGACCCTTGGGAGAGGAAAGGGTCAGGATCCCATTTTGTGAAGAGGAAAACAGAGGCCAAAGCCATTAACTACTTGCTTATTTCATCAAGGAAATCTGTGGCAAAGCCAGGGTGGGAAAAGAGATGCAATTCCCAGCCCAGAGCCTAACCCAGAGAACCGTCATCTGCTTTTCACCCCCCAAAAAGCCCAATCCAGAGAACTGTCATCTGCTTTTCACCCCACAAAAGTATCACTACTTAGTCCATGCTCACCTGCTAAGGACTCCTTCACTACTTGAGTACCTTTGCCGCAGATTTTCATCCTCTTTATTAAAAGAGAGAAAAATAGAACATGTTTGGTCTACTCTTTCTTCCCATATTCTTGCAGGTGGATCACCAGCTGATTTGCCATAGCTTTCTTGACAGCTTTAGAACTTTAAATAACTCCACTGAGTTAAACTGTTGAGGTGGATTCAGCTCTCCCATAGTCAAAGGATGTTGTTGTTAAATGGGGCCCTTAATCTCCCTGCTACAACCACAAGTCCACTTGAGTCTCCTGTGTCTTCACTGATTGATATTCTTTTTTCCCTATTACAGCTGAGTAACATAAAAGGCTCCATTAAAATATTTTATTTGAAAGCAAATTGTAGCTAAGAAAGTGTTTCTTCAACTGTATAATCATATGGAGTGAATGTGGGGTCTCTATAAAGATTGTATGAACACATATTTAAAATAATATGAAACCGTGATGATAAAAGACACCACACCCATAGCATCATATATTCCCTACTACTACTATTTCAACTTCAATCATTCTTTTAAAGTAATGTTTCAAAAATACTCTCTATTAATATAAGCAAAACTATTTTCTGTATTCCAATGAAACTGATCCACTGGAACATACAAAATTTAATACCACTAGTATTATTTTAGGTTAGTTTCATATTACAAATAAAAATACCAGGCATTTCCTTTTTCATTTGTCACACCCTCACATAATCGGGTGTACCAGTCCTAATTCTGACTACAATTTGAACTATCCTCCCACCAAGCAGACAAGGAAATTTCAATACAGCAGCTGCTTTGCAAGTGTCTAGTATTCAAAGAATGGACTTCACCGATCCATCCACCCCCTTCATAATTCTCTTTTCTCATTAATTTAAAAGTGCTAAGCATAAAGAATGCAAACAGCGTTTCATAAGCAAAAGCTGATTATCCACACCATACCAAAAATTTTCTGATGGTCAGCATTCGATAGACATGCAATGGTACAAAAACAGTACTGGGAGGAGGCAGTGTTAAGAAAGGAGTATTTTCACTTCAGATGTATTCTAAAAACATCAAGAAGGCAAAGATTTGTCGATGGAGACAATATAGCAAACCAACACCCAGTTGGCAATGGAATGTCACGTTTTATTTCCTCTCTTTCTGTAGGAAATACCACTTGCTTCTGTTTCCCCCCTTCCCCATAGGATGCCTTTCTCATTCATCTCATTCTTCTGGGGATCCAATTGGTCAGGAGTCTTGTAAAAAATGAAAAGCATGTAGATAGACACATGAAATTATAAGAATGCACACATGCCACTATAATCTTTCTACTAAATATAATGAGAAACAGAGACTCTCCCCTTCACAGTTTTTAAGTATCAATGCACTTCATAAGTTTTATCTTTAAATCCTTGGGAAAATATAAAGCTCCAGTGTGTATCACTCACAATACTCAGATATCAAAGCAGAAAACTCAGAACAGAAGATAAAAAAATCAGTAACTTCATGCAAGTCTGCTTTTCATGAGTGCTCCCCTTCCACTGGGTGCAGAGCAGCTCTAAGGAGGAGCTCTGCATGCTCCCCCTCTTCTCAGAACTAGCAATAGCTCATGACATCTTGCATTAATTGTGCAGCAATGTTTCCCCAAAATCCTCTTACGTTGGATTTTTCTATAATGAGGCTGTTTCAGAGAGAAACAGAGACATGAGAGTTAGTTGTTGCAACGCTTCCTCCCCTCTTCACTGCTCCAGTAACCCTGAGCTAGAGCCACACACTGGGCCGGGCTGCTGGCTTACTCATTTCCTCCCCGAGCTTGCTCTGCTACCACCCTGCTTTACAAGCACGTCTGGGCGGGAGTGCTCCGCTCCAGCGCTAGAGCTGACTGCTGGCAGCGGACGGGACAGCCGCTGTTATCTGCCATGAGGAGCACCAGTCTCACCAGCGCGATAGCGGAACAGACCTGGTGCTGTGCCTGTGTGGTCCGAGCCCCCTGCCAAAGCCTGGCGATTGAGCTGCTCGCAACCCGGAGCGGGAGTCAGCAGGACAATCCGAGCCCGGGCACAGGCTGCTCATGGTAACGGCGGTTTCCCCCAGCATTCCTCAACTGCTCGTCATGCTAACCTTCAACGGAGTAGAGGAAATAAACCCTGATACCCAAATATAGTTATGAACTTCACCTCGATACTCCACATGGAGCTGCAAGGAGCGCAGTAAAGCTGCTTGGCAGGATCCGTGATGAAGCATAACGCTTGGTAATGCGGTAGCTTAATGAAGTGAAAAAGAGAGAGGATCTCACAGGTTACTGCCTTTTTTGAAAATGTTTAATCATAAGTCATCTAATATACATCAGGCAGTGATATAAAGCATCCTCTGTAAAACTAATGCAGAAATGTTACTGCCCATGATCAATGCCAAGTGGGAAGTGTCAGATGGGTTTTAGAAGTGCAGTCAGCCTAATGCAATAATAAGGCATGACACTTCGTCAGTGTCTTTCACTGGATCAGCTCAACATGCTTTCCAGGCATAAATGAGATCACCCTTTCTATTTATTATTTCTGTAGATGTGAGGAAACTGAGGCATAAAGGCTGCTTTTTGATGTGGCTCACTCAAGAGCAAATGGCTGGGAATACATCCCAGGTATGTTGAGTTTAAAATACTTTCATCTGTGAGCTCTTATATCAGGTAGTTTTATAAAAATGCTTGGTGGGAAAATGCATCTTCCAAGAATTTGGATCCTTCCTGATAATTTTTTTTTGTTTGCTACAGAATATAGAATCTCAGCTCTGAAAATGGTCTCCTGTTGCTATCAAAATGGCTTTCCATATGCCACTGTCACTCCCTTATGTGCCAATGCTGCTGCTTAGGGAGAACAGCAGTTGCTGCCAATTGAGGTGCACTAAGATCTTGACAGATTTCCATGCCATTTAGGAGCATAGGTTAATTTTCAAAAATATTTAAGTATTTTTCCACTAAATGAAAAGATATGTGGAATTAACAGTTCTCATCACTTGTCCTTTAAAATATTCTGTAGGAGACAACTGTATCCTCATTCATTAGCATGGCAGACTTGAAATGCTGTCCTCCAATGCTCACTATCATGAGCACCTTTGGGGGTGGGGAGGCTTTTTATGAACTCCATTTCCCCAAAGGAATCTGGAGGCAGCAGCGAGCTTCTCACAGATATTTTTTTAGTGTTTATCTTGTGACAAACAAGAGTTGGAGAAATGGAAGGAATATTTATCTATTAAAAAATAAAAAATGTTGCTAGCAGTTTACCTGGGTTGCAATATTTCTCAGCAATACATAATGCTGCTTCTCGGCAGAGCAGAAGTCTGTCTTTTATTTTATGTTTGGATAATATCAATAAATTTCATAATTTTTAATTTTTTTTCTGTATGAAAAATAGAGTAAAGGAATATGAAACTATTAAATAACCCCAAGACTAGAATTTTAACAGTCAGCCAAAGTGGAAATGTGGAACTGTTAACTTAATAAAAGGGCTACATGACTTTCTAATATGATGTTTCCACTCTACTTAAAATGTTGTCATTGGAGACAACTGATAGTTGATAGCACTTAGAGCTTTTTAACCATGGACGCTTTTTCAAATTGCACTTGAAAAAGGCAAGATTTATGAGTTTCTGTTGTTCTCCAGTATGCTACAAAATGGGCTGTAAAGGCTGTGTATCTATTTCCTGGGAGGTTTTCCAGTGTGTGGCCTACCCTGGATGCTGAATACCCAACAGAGCCTACATAACAGTCCCAGAGTCCCTGTGAAGAGGATTTGCCAGAGGAGAGGGCATGACCACAACTTTACTTCAACTTAACTATTCTTGGCTAATAAATTGTGGGTAGCAAAGCACGTGTTGGAGTGTCCCTGAAGCAGTTTGTATTTATAGAGAGAAGCTGGGCAACACATTGATTAGTGTTAGAATAGGGTGAGGAAATCAGATTGCAAAGAGATGCCTTTCTCCTTCCCACTGCCTATACATTAAGGAAAACTCAACTGGAAGGCAGGGTCTGACCTTTTAAATACTTTCTTATTGAAGGTTATGCCTCTGGGATGCAAAAGAATAATTTATCAGTTTCAGTCCTCCACTTAGCAAGTAAAAAGGCTGACTTTGAAAACAATGGTTCACATTTAGACTGCCATAAGAGACAGATTAACCATTCAATTTATGTCTTGATTTAATTGGCTATAGATCATACTCTGAAAATTCATTTGCTATTAAGTAAATCTAGGGTCTGGGGGTGGCACTTTTTTGAAACATTAAGAAAATTACATGAGAAAGAAAAATATTTACACAATTAAAAATATATAGCCAGAAAATGAAACTAGAATGACTTAATTTATAGGCAAGATGGAAGCCAATGCACTTTATTTAACAAAATGAAATGAGTATTAAATGACATTCCACAAACTCTGTTTCTGAATCCCACTGAGCAAATGAGAACAATTATGAGTTAAGGAATAGAAACCACTTAGAGGGATACATGCCAATTAACCAAAATGTCAGAATCCCTCTAGTACGATTCTATTTTGTAAATAGCAGCATGTATCCATCAACACTACTCAGCAGTTTACAGATAAAAACACAATTAAACAAAACTCCACTAATCCCAGCTAAGAAAATTAGTAGAAACAATACTCTTCAACAATCACTGGCAAGCTTTGGATGACTTACTCAACTTTAAGGGGGCTGTTTTATATTTCCAAGTTTCACTTAGAGTTTGTGATCTAATCACTAAAGTAACATTAGTACTGGTTTACTGTGCTCCCTTTCTACTCATTTCTTCCCAAATCCAACTCAGAATTAATTTAACATGTATGTTTAAGGCCAATATTCACCAATGACACAGGGGCAATACTTTTTATGCTTCTGTGCCAGATGGACAGCAGCAGTATAAGCTTCTTTGAATGTATATTTGTGTGTGTGTGTGTATTTGCGTGTAAGGTTCACTGAGTAATTTGTATATTGGCCCAGATAAAAATCCAAGTCTTTATAGAATAAATTCACTTTTTCATACTTTGAAAATAATCATACTGATTTGCTGGACAGTTTAATCATACAGGGTTTTTTTATTGGTTTCAGTCTCGTGCAGTAGCAATAAAATGCCACTGGAAGGAGCCAGATACTCATCCTGAAGCTGCAGGGACCCTGAACAGGCACCTGCCTCTCTACGGGCTTGTGCTGTGGGGAAGCAGGTCCTGTCAAGGGAGCAACAGCACCACAGTTATTAACATCGGCCTTGAGCTTCCTGAATTATCAGGAGGAAATATTAAGTGCCACCCACACAAAGCAATCCTCCAGAGCAGTCAACCTTGAGAATTTCTTTTATAAATATGCCATATATTTGTTCATACAACTTTGGAACTATTTCTTAGATATAGATATGGATATAGATATGGATATGGATATATAGATATAGATATATGTGCGTGTGTTTATATATATATAATCTTTAAAGTACATTTCAGCATCTATTTAGTGAAAATGCAATAAAATACTATTGTATTAATATAATAAAACCTATTATTCAATGCAGCTTTTACATAAAACATTGATTTAAACTAATATCT
Source organism: Aleadryas rufinucha (assembly GCA_013397815.1). Taxonomy (NCBI): domain Eukaryota; kingdom Metazoa; phylum Chordata; class Aves; order Passeriformes; genus Aleadryas; species Aleadryas rufinucha. The sequence continues at coordinate 273,844 of VZTH01018808.1, forward strand.
CAGATAATTTTATTACACTAAGGAAGATCAGGATTACCCAGTGGGCATAAGTGTTGCACCTAGAGACACCACTAAGAAGGTGTCAACATTTTAGTTCAGACAAGGAGTGTGATTCTAAAGGCAAGTCTCCTATCACTTGGGATCTCTCCAAGACCAACTTCACACTAAAAAAAAAAAAAAA